>JARQZK010000092.1:12500-92500 GCA_030704885.1 Cynegetis impunctata
TTATAGTAGTTCAGCATTTGTTTTTATCAGCTTCAGTATGTTTTCCATGTAATAAGTGATTTGGCATACTTGTTTGCTTTAATTATTTTTATAATATTTCCAAGTATATAAAAATTTTCAAAAATAAGATTGCTGTTATATATTGATTTCATATGAATTTCTGATATGGTTTATACACTGTGTTGTACTGTAAGATTGAATATTGTGTTTGTGGTCATTTCGAATCCAACTTCGTATTATATTCATCTTTCCGTAGCAAGACATAGCTGCTGATACTAGATAGAAAATAACTTTCGTAAAATTTTTATTGGAGAAACAGTGTTCACCATCACATTTTTTTATTGACTATAGTGCATTTTTCTTTTCATAAATTTAAGCTAACCATCACAAAAATCACGTTTCCATTCTGTAAATATATTCATATAAAAAAAGGATAAAGACCACGCGGTTTATTCCTCCTTGAAGTATGTGCCAGGGAGGTAGACACCTGGATTTATGGCGAGGAACTCCTTCAGCTAGATCAGAGAATACACTTGTATGTACAAGTGCATTAAGGGTGGTTGAGACAGGACATTCATGGAAGATAGGAAGTGTCGGTAGGGTTCAGAGGATAATACTGACCCAGCATTCGCCTTCTAAGTATGCAAGCAGTGACTTATTTAACTCCATGAGGAAACCTCTGAAAAAAACTAACAGCGGACCAGCCGACCCCGTGGTTCGAACCCGGGACCACCCAAATAATAGCCCGAGTACCTAAATACTTGGCTAACTACCTTCATTATGTATGTGTGTGTATATATATATATATATATATATATATATATATATATATATATATATATATATATATATATATATATATATATATATATATAATATATATATATATATATATATATATATAAATATATATATATATATATATATATATATATATATATATTAATATATATATATATATATATATATATATATTAATATATATATATATATATATATATATATATATATATATATATATATATATATATACATATGAGGGGTATAGTTCCAAAGTGTACATTCTCCATTTTTCCTAAATTCTCAGGAGGGGAAAAAAACGATGAATTCATTAACACATACAATTTAAGGTACTTTTTCTTTTGTATTGTATTTATGTCACGTCTAAGAGTTACTGTACCAAGTTTTTGCTTAAAATTTTCAAAAACATCAAAGTTATTTTGAAAAAAAATTTGGAGATTGTACGTCATGAAAATAACAATTGGACTTTGTCCACTTTGAAATCAACAATTAGGATTATTTCAATTCGGAAATACCGTAAGATCATTTTTCATTAATTATTTTTATTTTTATTCATTATATAAAAATAAAATAAGATAAAATTCAGTCAGAAAAACGACAATGAAAAAACAGGGGGTAGCTGACAAAAAATTAAAAACAGTTAATTAAATAGAAAGATCCACGTCCTCTTCGACATTCTCACACAACAACGAAGTTTCATCATCGACGGTTTCGTTTTCTGGAACTGTGTCCTGTTCTATGACGAATTTGTAAAAACTTAGACGTGGATCAGTTTTCCACTCATCTTTTCTTTTTTTTTAATCTCCTTCTCAATATGCGCAAAAACTCTGTCTGGCGGCATAAAGGAGTGTCCTCTAACTGGAAATACCACTTCAATTTTTTTAATTTTATCTTGTCTTGAAAGCCAGTAACAACACATAGATATGAGTGTGGTATTTTTGTTCTGGCCTGCGCATCCATCACACATGAGCCGGATAGTATGAGTATCGCCTCCAAAATCAGCCAACTGAAGAATGTGATAAATGCAGGAGGCAATCTCGTTCGAACCCTTCTTGTACTCGTTTTCGGTCCAACAGAAAGAAGTGACAGAAAATGAATTTAAGTTACTCTTGGAAGTGCCCTTTACAACGGTAAAATTGTAAATATAAATTTGCCTCGAATAATAGGTCTGTTGATCCGGTATCTTAGGTAATACTTGATTTTTCTGACAATCAAACGAAAAAATTTCCACTCCTTCCTTCCGTTCTCTTAATAGGCTAAAAAATGCTTTAGATCTCAATGTATGTACCCTTTTCTGTACTATTAAGTTGGCTTTCATATCCTTATCAGGGCAAGTTTTTATTTCACGAATCGCACGCGGCTGACAAGAAGACGTGCGATCAGAATGGTTTTGGCGCGAATTATTATGGACAAGTCTGTACAGTATTTTGCACGCTTTGAAATAATTCGATTCCAACAACAAAGAACCCCATTGGAGATTGTACACTTTGATTTTTAAAATTACATTGGAGATTGTACGGTTCGAAGCTTAAATGTCAATGGAGATTGTACGTTTTGAATCCAAGTCTAATTTTCTGCCTTCAAAACCCGTTGGATGTTGCGTGTTTTGAAAACAAATTATGAATTATTTCGATGCAGGGCTACAAACTCTATGTAATACGACATCTATCTCATTTTTCTTGAAACATGGAGATTGTACACTTTGAAACTATACCCCTCATATATATATATATATATATATATATATATATATATTTATATATATATATAAATATATATATATTAATATATAAATATAAATATATATATATATATATATATATATATATATATATATATATATATATATATATATATATATATATATATATATATATATATATATATATATATATATATATATATGTATATATATATATATATATATATATATATATTTATATTTATATATATATATTTATATTTTTTTTTTTGTATTTATATATATATATATTTAAATATATATATATATATATATATATATATATATATATATATGTATATATATATATATATATATATATATATATATATATATATATATATATATATATATATATATATATATATATACAGGGTGTCCCGAAATTAGACGTCAATATTTCAACCACGTATTGTACTTCAAAAAATAGAGACAAAAGTTCATATAAACTAGGGTACCCAACTTCTTCGTATTTAAGGTACAGGGTGTTAAAGGTGAAGACCTGATATTTATTTTTTGTGAATATTTTCGAAACTTTTGAAGGTAATTGAATAAAATTTAGTATAGTCGCGAAACTTTTTACGCTCTATTCAATTTACTGAAAGTTAGTATTGCAATATTCTCAGGACTGCGTAGTACAGGGGGTAATGGCGAAAAATTAGGCTCAAATTTTTTGGTGGTTAATTTTTCATAATTTTGACTTCGAAGTTTGAAAATATGAAGCTTTTTGTATAAATGGCACACTTCTCATACTTCGCTAGGAAGCACCATTTTCGAGAAAAATACAATTGAATATTTCTTTACGAATTGATTTTTTGATTTTCAATGTGCAAATCGAAGAGAAAATAAGCAGCAGACCTGGAAACAAATGACTTTTTTTGATTTGCTAAGAAAAGAAAAATAAGATGTCTATTTTCAATCGCCCAGTTTTTAATTGTGCTGCTTGTTGCCGGAAAAAAAAGCTATTCAGTAGTAATGCACAAATAGAGAATTATCAGATATCCTTTTTGTACGTGGTTTATGCAATGGCAGAACACGACGGTGAGCCAGCTCAGTTTGGTGTGAATATTAGGAATTGGCTAGACGAGTAATTTCCGTATAAATGGATAAGAAGAGGTGTTCCTATTCCGTGGGCACCCCGACCGCCGGATTTAAATCCACTAGATTACTATTTTTGGGGCCGTATAAAAGATATAAGTAGTATACGCAACAGAAGTATACAACGATGAGGAGTTGTGCGAAAGAATACGTGTGGCAAGAAATCAAATAAGTCAAAACCATTTGAAAGTTTCGCAACCTTCACATGCGATTACTCGAAGACCCCAAATATGCCACCATACGCAGGGTAACCTTTTCGATCATCTTATCTAAATGTTAGAATAAGTAAACCTCAAATAACTGTTTCTTTGAGTTCAGTGGTTCTCAAACTGGAGGGAAGGGAATTGGGAGGTGGGAGAGCCTACAAATTTTGGGCTTTAAAATGACAAATTTTATATTTGACAAATTCTAATACAAAAGGAATATATTGATTGCGCACTTTCACAGATAACACCAAGAATTGCCGACCTTTTGAGAAAATGCAACACCATACTTCGAATTAGACTAGAATAGTGATATCAAATATGATATTCATAAAAAACCGTTATCGGGTCTTCACTTTTGCAACGAAGAAGTTGTGGACACTTGTTAATATGACTTTTTACATTTATTTTTGGATGTAGAATACGTGGTTATAATATTGACGTCTAATTTCGGGACAACAATCAATTCGTAAAGAAATATTCAACTGCATTTTTCTTGAAAATGTGTGTGTATATATATATATATATATATATATATATATATATATATATATATATATATATATATATATATATATATATATATATATATATATATATATATATATAATAATATATATATATATATATATATATATATATATATATATATATATATATATATATATATATATATATACTACAAAGAAGTTAATTAATTATAATCAAATGAAGGAAAAAATTTTAAAATTAAAGAATTGTAATAAGTCCCAATTTTTTTTAAGTTATGAAAATAAAATTCCATTACTGATCATGGTACCTAATGATAAAATATGATCTAATTATAAACTTCATCAGTACATTCAAAATTAGTAATAATTGAATTGTGATAAACTGTTCTGATAGTGGTCTTGTTGTAGATGTTGCTGGATGATTGTTATTTCTTAAATTAAATTTTTTTTTTATCCGATACGTTAATATTGAAATCGCATCTTTTTTGAATCAACAAAAATTGAATTTTTTGAAAAATTTGTTTCTTTCAATCATTCATTTCGATGCGTAATTATTATTATACGAATAGATAATGGATTTCAGGTATAAATTATTGAAACTCATGCGTAATTTATAATAATACACTAATATACTCATATCTTGATATTTATATAGAGTATATTCCTAAAATTTTCAAACACTGGTTCCTAACCTGACTTCTTCGACATTATCCTCAATTTCTTCTGAATCACTTTCACAATTCATTCTGTACTAATCATAACAATCAATGAATAGATTTAGAGGTTAATTCAATGAATATTAGAAGTTATTAAACGCACGACTTGCTTAACACATACCCATATACAAATACAGCGGACGCGCGCTACTAGCGCTGTTGCCATAATAATTATAGTTTTGAAATTTTTTGGCATAGCATGTATTCGCCAAGTGTAACGTGCGATGAGAAACTTCGTGCAAATAATTATGTTCTGTATACAAGTAATCAAGAAAAAGAATCAAAGAACAGCCAATGATCATACGAGACATAAAATCAAATTTATTTAGGTACTCGAAAAAACAGAAATAACTTCGGCAATAATTTTCATAATTGCAAAAAAATTGATACTATCGATAAATATAAAAAATTTCTTGAAAATCAGCTTGTTTCAGCTATAATATACTGAGAATATGACATAAAAAAAGTCTGTTAATCATCAAGGAAATCAAACGAAGAGATTGAAGTTAACAGCATTTACTTTGACTTGAGGATCAAGTCATTATATCTGCGTTTTTTTTCGGTACGTGACATGTCCATTTACCAAGACGACTTTACTTGTAACCACATATTACAACGAATGGAACCTTCACACCATGAAGTCTTCAACAAACCGTTATCTTTTTATTGCAATTATAGTGTATATTAGCTAGAAGGAAGAAAATAAAAAAACCTGCTTGATATTGTGCCTTGCACGTGCTTTACCAGTATGATTAGACATCAGGTGAAGGTCCTATACATTGTACTTGATCATTTTGTTAGATTTAGAGCTAATTTTATAATCTTTGTACTAAACTTTATTCGGTGGATTTTCCTAAAGTATGGTTGAGTTAACAATTTGACATGTGCAATTGGTAAATTGACAACTTGAGAACATATAATATTTTGTAAATGAAATTTTATGTGGAATTGCATCACTGTAAAAAAATGAAATTTGATTTTATGTCTTGTATGGTTATTGGATGTTCTTTGATTCTTGTTCATGATTACTTGTATATAGAACATAATTACTTGAACGAAGTTTGTTATCGCACGTTACACTTCAGGCACTTGGTGAATATATGCTATGCCAAAAAATTTTTAAGACTTATTATCACGACAGTAGCGCTAGGCGAGCGCGTCCTCTGTATTCGATTATGCATATCTGTTGAGCAAGCCGTGCGAGTAATAATACTCATAACCTCCATTATTCATTCGATTAACCTCAAACTTTGTTCGCTTATTTTTATTTCAATAATTAAGAATGAGTTGTAAAAGTGATTCAGAAGAAGTTGAGGATAATGACGAAGAAGTCAGGTAAGGAACCAGAGTTTGTAAATTTTAGAAAGATACTAATGTTAAATGTCAAGATATGAGGATATCAGTTCATTATTCTAAATTACGAATGAGTTTGAAATGCGAAATGGATTATAATTCATACAAATAATCTACTATCTATTCGTATAATATTACGCATCGAAATGAATAATTGAAGTGAACAAATTTTTCAACAAATTTACTTTTTTTTCATTCAAACAAGTAGTTATTTCAAATTAACTTTTTTGATAAAAACAGAACTTTATTTAAAAAATAACAATGATCCAGCAACATCTACAACAAAACTACTATCGAAATAGTTTTTTCGTGAGATTTTTATATATAATTGAATCGCCAACATATGCTTTAGATACCAAAATTCAGTTTTTACTAATTTCGAATGTATTGATGAAGTTCATAATTAGTTCATATTCTCACCATAATTAATAATCAAATGTTTATTTTCATAATAAAAAAAAATTATGACACTCAATTTTATTAAAATTTTCGAAATCTTTTCTTCATCTAATTATTTTCAAACATTCTTGATTCAATTCATTGTGTCCATTATTTCATATATACCTAATATATATCGAAAGAAACCTTTATGTACAAATTGCATTTTATGTGTCATATTATCGAACAAAGGATAACATTTGATGTCTAAAGCTGATGATAATTATTCTGATAGTAGGTATTTACGGCATCCATATAGACAATTAATTCTATTAAGCATTCAAATCTAAATAAACATGCACAGAGTAATCATAAAGTGTGTAACTTTTCAATCAACATTAACACCTTATTATCACTTTCTAAATGGTACTAAATACTTATGAAATGATCATTTACTGATAATGTAGACGGTATGATACAGAAGATAATAATTCATTCGTTTGTAACGTTATGCTTAGCTGTGGGCAATAAAATGATAAACCACAGTTGTTCTGTAATTAAAAAAACGGGAAATTCAATTTATATGAATTTAAATGGATTCAATTCTCAAAACAGTGAAAATAAAATGGTGATTTCAGTCCTCTGTTTTGTCAATTGACGTTGACATTCAGAATGCCCCTCACAAAATTTCGTCCAGTACAATTCCTTTAGTATGATGTTATGAAAAAATTAAAATAACTTCTCGATTCTTAAGAGGGATATCGATTTACATTAATTCTTGTTCTGTTTTTACGACCTTTTTGTAGTATAAACTTTGACATTCCATATGGGTCTGTAGATCCAGTGATAGATACGTCGTATGAGAGTTCTTTTGACACTAATTATGAACCCGTGAAAAAAATTTGAATCTTAAACCAAAGAACATGGATTTTTCGAAATTTCTCTTCATAAATCAGAATTTATTGAAATAGAAAATTGGTCAAAACAAAACTTAATAAAAATACTAGATTATTGCAGCGTATCAAAGGTTAACAGTTAGGTGCGAGAGTAGTGTTTTTATTTCATTTTAGACCTCCTGGACAATGATTATATATATATATATATATATATATATATATATATATATATATATATATATATATATATATATATATATATATAACATATATATATATATAAGGTACCTGAGACAAATAAGGCCCAGCAGGTAATAAGGCCCACTTTCCAGAAAAATACAACTAAAAACAAACTCAAACTATAATATCCACCAATCGGTTCGGATATAGTTCCAAGTAATTTTACCTTGTTAGCGCGCGGACTACACGCTTTCACTCAAGGAGAAAAGTGCCACTTGTTGGACATCCCGCGCAAAGTCTTATGTTTTACAAAATTGTTCACAAAATGAAGTCGTTCTCCATGACATAATTTCAACTGGACGAGTGGTTGTTTGATTCTATTGGTAAGACGCACATTTTACGAGGTGATATTCAACAAAAATTTCGAAATTTTTTATTTGCTTTTTTTTGTAACAGTGACCTAACCTTAAATAGTGCATGTCAGAAATAAGGCCCACGTGAACTTTTCAGATGGGCACGGTGAATAAAGGTAATATTATGGTACTGTCCACTATGCCAGGAATCCTGTGAAAAAGATATGAGGCGCTGCCTTAATTGCAACATTTAGGGCCTCGAAGAATGTTTAGGGTATTCACTGTCTGATGATGACGATCATATTTGCATCGCATGTGATGCCTAACAATTTTTTGAGTACCTACCAGAACTTTATTTTGAGTTGAAACTCTGTTAATACATTATTCAAATGCTTTTCTGTTTAGTTTGTAGCCTTTTATTACATTTATATGATACGGGCCTTATTACTATCACTGGATGAAATAAGGCTCATTTACATGGTTTTTAGAAACTATGATTTTTATTATATTACATCTTCTTTAACTTGTTTTAGTCAATGTTTTACTTAGAGTATAATATGAATTTGGTGTTCACTATATTTTTATTTTTCTTTGTATGTCATTTTTACTAAAAAAAAATGTTTTGCCTTAGGTGGGCCTTATTTGTCTCAGGTACCTTATATATATATATATATATATATATATATATATATATATATATATATATATATATATATATATATTTATATATATTTATATATATAATATAATATATATATATAATATATATATATATATAATATATATATATATATATATATATATATATATATATATATAATATATATATATATATATATATATATATATATATATATATATATATATATAATATATATATATATATATATATATATATATATATATATATATATATAGATATATAGATATATATTTATATATACAGGGTGACCCAGAGCTACGTAATCGGTCCATAATTTTTTTGTCATTGAAGATATCGATATGAAATTTTCAGAGCAAATATGATCTGACTAAGTCCATTTTTCAAAATTATTTTGAAGAAAATTGCACTTCTGGTTTTGCCGGAAGTGATATCAACTTTGTTATTTCAAATGGAATACCCTGTATATTTTTTGATTTTCGAATTTCTTATTTAATTTGTAATAAAATTGTCATAACTCTTTATACCTAAATCGAACAGTCTTCGAGTTATTCATTTTTTTCGTAAAATTTTGACAGTTACGTCTTCAACAAAAATAGGCTATTACTTCTTTGTTAGTAGGTCTATTGGTATGCGGTTTGGATTTTTGTAACCTTGAAACATTGTTTTATTTATTCCTTGTCAAAATTTTCCATATTTCTAACTAATTACTAGATCAAATCTAGGGTGAAGTTGGCAAATTTTAAACGTTAATAACTTTCTTATTTCTAATGGAATGCTATGGATATGTTTGCATTATTAAATTTGCTATTACATTACCTTTCGTAGTATAACCATTCCCTATACCTAAAGTTGATAATAACAAAGATATTTCACAATTTTATAATAATTTATATAACAATATACCTGAGAAATCGAATAGCGAGTTATTTTGAGGTATCCATGGATACCAATTACAAAAATTATTCAAAATTTAGTTGTGTCACCTTTTCTATTCAATAGGTTTGTAGCTGATATCCGAAAAGATATTGAAAGAATAGTAATTCTAAGACATTAATATTCAATAATTATTCTTGTTGTTTAAAAACAACATATGTTTGTAGTAGACTGATGTCAATTTGCAATGTCAAGTTTGATATTATCATTTTGGTCAAGAGAAGTACATTCACATAATTCAACAGTTACTCCAAATAATACATTTCAACGTTATACAGAAAAAAATAAATGCTTATTAATAACAGAATCACAAAACGTAGTTGAATCAGAATAAGAATATTTTTGATGATAAATATTGAATGATAAATTATTATTATTCTAGCTAGCAGAACATTTCGATCCGCATCTCCAATACAGTGAACCATATTTATCATTTCTTGTCGCGTAAAATCCATTTTATTAACTGAACAAATACTAGAAAAGGTGACACAATTAGAGTTTGAATAATTTTTGTTATTGGTATCCATGGATACGTCAAAATAACTCGCCAGACGATTTCTCAGGTGTATCGATATATAAATTATTACAACATTGTGAAATATCTTTGTTATTATTAACTTTAGGTATAGGGAATGGTTATACAAATCGAGAGGTAATTCAATAGCAAATTTAATAATGCAAAAATATATAAAGTATTCCATTAGAAATAAGAAAGTTATTAACGTTTAAAATTTGCCAACTTCACCCTAGATTTTATCAAGTAATTAGTTAGAAATATGGAAAATTTTGACAAGAAATAAACAAAACATTGTTTCAATATTACGAAAATCTGAACCGCATACCTATAGACCTACTAACAAAGAAGTTATAGCCTGTTTTTGTTGAAGACGCAACCTGTCAAAATTTTACGAAAAAAATTAATAACTCGAAAACTGTTCATTTTAGGTATAAAGAGTGATACGACAATTTTATTATAAAACACATAAGAAATTCGAAAACCAAAAGATATACAGGGTATTCCATTTGGAATGACAAAGTTGATATCACTTCCGGCAAAACCGGAAGTGCAATTTTCTTCAAAATAATTTTGAAAAATCGACTTAGTCGGATCATATTTGCCCTGAAAATTTCATATCGATATATATATATATATATATATATATATATATATATATATATATATATATATATATATATATATATATATATATATATATATATATTATATATATATTATATATATATATATATATATATAGATATATCTATTTATATATATATATATATATATATATATATATATATAATATATATATATATATATATATAATATATATATATATATATATAGATATATCTATATATATATACATATATATATATATATATATTTATATATATATATATATATATATATATATATATATATATATATACCTATATATATATATATATATATATACATTTATATATATATATTATATATACATATATATATATATATATATATCTATATATATATATATATATATATATATATAAATATATATAAATATATAATTATTATTCGAATAGTTGTTGCCTGTGATCTATTTTTAAACTCTTGATAATTATTAGCAATAACAGGCTGGTTGAATCTTGAAAAACTCGATTTTAATAAAAAATTGACGTTCCACTATGATATTCGTATTGAAATTTCTTTGACATTTATTGATTTAAAAAAATTGAAAAAAAACAGGGCTGCTTAGTATATGCTATTCAGTTTCAATATTAACATTCAAATTGTTATCACCAGAATGGTAAGGAAACCAAAGAAACCCTCACCTACGCAATGTTTGAAAATATAATAAAGGGTACTATTTATCTAACAACAAAGAAATGAGTCATGGGAAAACATTAAAGAAGTGGAGTAGAATTATCGGTATAGACGCTATATGGAAGCAGCCGTTGACACGTGTTCGGACTCTTTGGGTCCTCATCAGAACGGGCGTAGCCAAGTATTGGATTGAAATTTGAAGATGAAAAAAGTACAACAAACAAAATCCTTAGATACGGAAGATAATCACACAATTGTGGTTTATTGTCTGAACTCTCCGGTATGGGAGATTTGGTCAAACTTTGCCACGGGGGCGATTAATGCTATCCGCGAGATCTAAGAACGAGTAAATAAACAATAACAATGAAATTAGTTGCTGGAAAATATTAAATAGGTAGAGCAAAATTATCGGAATAGTTCGTTTATATGAAAGTAGCCGTTTTCAATGAAATTTTTTATTTATTTAGAATTTCAAATCTTTTAAAAAGGGGTACTTACAGTTATAACAAAGTTTAAAACCCTCAGCTTAAGTTTAGGATCATTGCCATATTTTCAGCTTGCAATATTTAATTATTTATTCGAATAGTGGAACGTCAAATTTTTTATTAAAATCGAGTTTTTCAAGATTCAACCAGCCTGTTATTGCTAATAATTATCAAGAGTTTATATATATATATATATATATATATATATATAAATATATATAAATATAATAATATATATATATATATATAAATATATATATTTATATATATATAAATTTATATATAAATATATATATTAATAAAAATATATAAATAACTATATATATAAAAATATATATATATATATATATATATATATATATATATATATATATATATATATATATATATATAATATATATATATAGTATGAAATAACAACGATAATCAAAACAAGAATTTTCTCTCTGAAATAAAGCAACATTTATAATAACTAAATCTTACAAATTTTATAACAATCCTGAATTAAAGAAACCACAGTCAATGATATATCCGTTCTATAAATTTCAATAACTAATAAGAATATTGACAGTATATTGACAGTAGATGAACTTTGAGGAAGTGTGAACTTTCTTAATATATATATATATATAAATATATATATATATATATATATATATATATATATATATATATATATATATATATATATATATAATATCTAGTTTATATGAACACTCATTGAATTTTTATCACTTTAAGGCAACTGCCAACATTATTCTTATTTTGGTATTACGCCAAAAAAAAATCAATAATCTATTACATTTTAATGCTTTAAATGTTAATTAATGATAGTTAGCAGGTTAATAAGCACCAGCGTTTTGTTTTTGTACTCGTACGTTACTTCAGCTACATACTCTCAGTCATTTTGAATAATATACCAAAATATTCAATCCGTCTGAATATTTTGATGAAAAACAAATTTTTTTATATATTGAAATACTGAATACTAACAATTCTGAAATACTACGAATAATATAATTTATATAATCGCAACAACTTCACTCTAGCAGTCAATTGTTAAAAGTACATAGCAGTCATTGATAAGATAAATTCAAAACTTTTGCATGTTGAGTGTTAGATTGGAATCAATCGTTTTCTGCAATTCATCTGAAATAATAATAATGAAATTTTTATTTATCGAAACGGATAAATTGATCCTATTATGAAGATAACGTCAAAAAAAACCAAGCCGTTAAGTAGGCATAAACAAACCGATAAGGACTTAAATAGATTAAGCAGAAAAAGAGGTCAATCATTAGAGAAAGGATCTAATCTTCTCGTCTTATTTATTTTAAGTCCTTAAAGTCGAAGAACTTGCTAGCGAACGTGCTACTGTTATTATGCGCTTAAATTACATATTCTAAAGAAATATGAGCGTCAGCTGTGTATACGTAAATGAAAAATAGTTGTAGAGAGCTCAGTTGAAGTGGAACGAGATGCATACGAAATGAATGAAATTACATGAATATTAAGCAATATAATGAGATTTTCAATATAAAATACATTTAGAAACCAAATACGAACACTTGTTGAGCTTCCAGTTAGAGAGAGAAACTCATTGTTCCATCAAGAGCTATAAAAATTTTATTACTCTGCTCTAAATTTAATATGAAAGCCATTCTTTATAGCCTAGGATAGGTCATGGAAAGACGTTTTTAAATATAATACGACATAATTGGTGGTCCCTTTTCTAGGACAGGAAAGAATTCAAAGAGTCCATTTTTCTGGGTCACACGATTTTTTTCCTGTCTTGGAGAGGTCTACCAGGATGATGTAACTTCATCATGGAACTATTATCGTCAGATCGGGTGGGCCTCAAGATGGACGGAAATTGGTCCTTTTAGCCGACAGGTCACGTAGGTAAGTGTTCAAGAACCTACTTCATTGGATACTTTTCAGAAGAATACTATCCATTTTATATATATACCTAAATATATATATATATATATATATATATATATATATATATATTATATATATATATATATATGTACCTATATATATATATATATATATATATATATATATATATATATATATATATATATATATATATATATATATATATATATATATATATATATATATATTATATATATAAATATATATATATATATTATATATATATATATATATATAAATAAACAACTTCTTTATTCAGTATATCAATTCATGAATTTATTGGCTGTTATAGGTGTGTATTGACGTTGAAATAAAAAACAAAGTAGTTATGACACACGTATATCATTGACACACGGCCGAAAAAAGTCAAAAGACGTGAAAACTACAGTTTGTCTTGAATGAAAATCATTTTATCATTTCAATAGACAAAATATATATACTCTTTTAATGCTGAAGAAGGAGAAAAGACCTCCGAAACGTCCAAACTACTTTGTTTTTTATTTCAATGTCAATACACACCTATAACAGCCAATAAATTCATGAATATATATATATATATATATATATATCTATATATATATATATAATATATATATATATATATATTATATATATATATATATATATATATATATATATATATATATATATATATATATATATATATATATATTTATATATATATATATATATATATATATATATATACGGGTAGTCTTGATTGGCTAGTTGAGGAAAAATGTATTTATAAATTTTGAGGTTGCAGTCAGAATAATTGTTGGGCTAGGTTAAAGAATACTCCTTGTCATATGGTCGAGCTTTCGGAAATGGTTATTTCCTTTATCAAGACATCTATAATAAAATAACAAAATTTGACTTACAACTGCATTCACAAAAAAGTTGAAAAATTACTAACTTGAGGTTATATAAATTTTGATAAAACGTAAAAGAGGAACAGAAAAGCTGATGGGTACAATCTTGAAACTTCGTCACATATGTAAACATCCATTTCAAGAAATATAAATCTTATTTTCAACAATCAGTAATTTCCCATTTTGCTACCTACAGGAAACCAGGCAAACAAAATGGTCGAAGTCACCCTGAGCACGCGGAGCTAAACCACAGAACAACTAGGTGATCTTCTTTTAATAATTGACAATCATCGATATATCAAATAAACGCGACACGGTTCAAACTAAATTTAGAGAAACTAAAAAATATTTATCCGAAAGAGCATGGTGTGAAAATTTTGAAAAGAATTTTTTTTTAATAATTTTTACAACTAAACAATAACTGCAAACAACTTTTTGAATAGTTCAATAAAACAATGTTACTACCTCTAAATAGCTAACAAATGGGGTAAACCTTCTCTAATTTTGAAAGATTTGTCACAAGTTCACATTGACAAATTTACTTGTAGTCTAGACAAAATCTGCTTAATAGAACTACAGTAATATAAAATGAAAACATCCCACTGCATACTTCGGTTACTATGCAACAATAGTGAAACAGATGAACCTAGGCTGGAAAATATTAAACCACCAATGTGGAGTGTACACCCTTGATAAATTTAACCAAAACAAACGAAAGAAATGATAAAACAACCGATGATGCGCTCAGGAAACAAGCAAAAAACATTATGGACTCTACAAATCAACAGTTAGAAAATCTCTTATAAATTTTGAAAAATATAAATTGCACCACGATAAACCTATGGTCTGGCAAAACAACTCTATACATATATATATGACAACTATAATATATATATATATATATATATATATATATATATATATATATATATATATATATATATATATATATATATATATAGGGTGATTCATTAATATGTGTAAATATTTTAACAGGAAAATGTTGAGCTCAAAATATGAAGATCTAACCCAATTTGCTTATACGAAATACTTCTCCTTACTGATTTACAGGGTGTTTTATTTAGATTATTGAAAATGAAATTTGTTCATTACTCGAATGCTGCTTGATATTTCTTTATGATATTTGCAGTAAGTTGAAGTAGTTTGGGACACATCAACTTATAGTAAAAGAAGACTTTCTCGCTGTCACCAGTGGCGTACGGCAGGGGGCACGGGAAGGAGTTCTTGTTTCCTAAAATTCTACGCCACTGAAAGAATTGTCGTTTTAGTATAATTTTTCGATCTCCAAATATTTTCTCTGTAAATAAGGTACTCTTGTTTCGTCACGCCAGGGCCACTATTTTCGAGATATTTAACGTTGAACCATATGGCTGCAACAATTCTTTTGATTTTATATGTAAGAGTTCATGTCGGTGTTTTTTTGTCATACGATGTGGATGTATTACTTAAAAATAATCATTATTAGGTATTTTTGTTTTCAATTTATAATAATATTAACAAACAATTTAAAACAGAACAACTACAAAAATATTCAGCGGTACATAAGAAAGTCAAAATGAATAATTAATTATCAAGATCTTCTTTACAATTTTGGAAAGAATATCAAATTTATGAACAAAACTTCAAAAACAATTTAAAACAAAATGCTCAATGTGATCTCCCGTTAACCTCAATGAGATAATCCATTCTTTCGCTAAACGATCTTCTAACTTTAAAAATATGTTGGCTGATTCGCAATAAAAATTAGCGGAATTTACAATTCGCTGCCATAGTTCCTGGAAAATATTTATCGTTTGTGGACATTTCTTGTAGTTGTTCTGTTTTGAATTGTTATTTTTAATATTATTATAAATTGAAAAAAATCCTAATAATGTTTCATTTTACGTAATACATGCAATCGTATGACAAAAAAACACCGACAGACTCGTACTTAAAAATTAAAATAATTGTGCAGCCATATATTTCAACGTTAAATATCTCGGAAAATAGTGGCTCTGGCGTTACAAAACAAGAGTGTCTTATTTACAGAGAAAATATTGGAGAATCGAAAAATTATACTAAAACGACAATTCTTTCCAGTTGGCGTAGAAATTTAGGAAACAAGAACTCTTTCCCGTTGCCCCTGCCGTACGCCACTGGTGACAGCGAGAAAGTCTTCTTTACTATAAGTTGATGTGTCCCAAACTAGTTCAACTTTACTGCCAAATATCATAAAGAAATATCAAGCACCATTCGAGTAATGAACAAATTTCATTTTTCAATAATCTAAATAAAAACCACCCTGTAAATCAGTAAGGAGAAATATTTTGTATGAGGCAAATTGGTTAGATCTTCATATTTTTGAGCTCAACCATTTTCCTGTTAAAAATACACATTAATATTATCACATATATAATGAAATCACCCTCTATATATATATATATATATATATATATATTTATATATATATATATATATATATATATAATATATATATATTATATATATATATATATATATATATATATATATATTATATATATATATATATATAATATACTATATTATATATATATATATATATATTTATATATATATATATATTTATATATATATAAATATATATATATATATATATATATATATATATATATATATTTTATTATATATATATATATATATATATTTATATATATATATATATATATATATATGTTCAGAAAGATTTCCGCGGTCGAAAGTATTTGAAAAACTTGGTTCTCGGGATGAACCGCGTAAAAGATTTGAAAAATCTTTTCGAACCGACGAATTCAGGTCCGTGCCAAGGAACATTCACTTTCAGTAAGACATTCAGATATCACCAACGCCCTTTCCCAACATCACACCCAAACAGGCCACATTATCGATTTCCCCAATACAAGAACTATTGCTCCCGTCCGATCATTCAAATCCCGAATATTTCGTGAAGCTGTAGAAATAGAAAAAAAACGTCCAAATTGTTTGAACACCCAGAGATGACAGTCACAGACTCCCATCAGCAGGAAGCCGCTTCTCAGTGGTCGCCGTGTTCACACCCAATCGCGAGTGCATCCCGCACTGATTACCGTGCGTGAATACCCATTGACTGTCAATACTACGTCAATAACTACGTCAATAACTACGTCAATAGAGTTACCCGGCCCCCCTTCCCTATAAATACGGCCACGCGACGATCGGCCCGTCAGTTGACTCTGAAGAGTAGGCAGGTTGAGACTTCAGAGTTGACAGGAAGCAGTACGTTGGTTGGAGTAGGCAGTTTGAGACCACGCAATCGTATTATTTCCGATCTCCTCCTAATCGATTCGTGGAGTAGGCAGATTGAGGCTCACGTATCTGAATTATTTTCCCTTGTAATTCTCCTGAAGATGGCTTCGCAAAAGGAGCCGAAACGTCGAGATTTTTTTTCAAATCTTTTACGCGGGAGTTCATCCCGAGAACCAAGTTTTTCATATATATATATATATAAATATGTGTATATATATATATATATATATATATATATATATTCATTCGAATTGTTGTTGCCTGTGAACTATTTCTAATCTCTTGATAATTATTAGCAATAACAGGCTTGTTGAATCTCATTTTTTTTTTTGATAAAGCCACGAATATCGTGGCGAAACGTCAACTTACAGCTTAGAGCCTTGCTGCGTTGTTCTGCAATCACGCTGGCGGTTATGTCTACTTGAAGTGTCAAGCGGACCGTTGGAAGTTGGTTATTTTGGTGGAATTTGTTCCATATATGAAATGATTTTCAAGAGAGTGAAAGAGACTTTATGTAGAAGAAAAACCTCGATTTCGATTCAAATGTTCCTTTGATCAAAATTACTGATCTGTATGCATAGCTGGAAATTTCCGCATCATTCTTTTATTTATACCATTTTCGCCTCTTCTTCTTCGGACTTCTTCGTGGTAAAGCGTACTTCAGTATGTAAATAAATTCAGTGTTAATCTTTCAAAATGAATATTTTCATTCATTTCTAATTCGACAAGGGTTTACATCAAATTAGCTCCTCTATATTCAAATAATAATATCTTTGACAAAAGTATCAGAGAAATATTTTTTGACAGAAGTTGATGAATCATCAAGAATTTGAAGAAGGAACATGGGTCAGTAATTTGAAGTCATCAAGCGGTACTCAAAATTGATCTGGCGTTATGAGTCCCAACGCCAAGAATGTCGGTACAAATAATCTACTTTCTATTTGTATAATGATAATCAGGGAATTGAAAAAATAATTAATTCGAGACTCAAGCGAAGTTTATTCGCAATCATATGTATCGAACTTCAGTTACCAGAAACAAATCGTTACTAAAATTGAATATATTATTGTTGACTTTATAGTTTGATGATATTTAATGATCGAATGTTTATTTCTACAAAGAAAAAAAAATTTATTACAACTCTCAAACTATTACCTCATTCTCATCGTATTTTTTCCGGAAAATGATAGACTATGACAGCCTAAACAGTCAGGTGCGAGAGTAGTTTTTTCATTCGTTCTAGATATTCTAGACAAAAATTTATATATATATATATATATATATATATATATATATATATATATATATATATAGTATATATATATATATATATATATATATATATTCCAATTGTTGTTGCCTGTGAATTATTTCTAATCTCTTGATAATTATTAGCAATAACAGGCTTGTTGAATCTCAAAAAAACTCGATTTATTAAAAAGTGACGTTCGCCCACGACATTCGTGGCTTTATCAAAAGTTTTGATAAAGCCACGAAATCTGTGGCGAAACGTCACTTTTTAATGAAATCGAGTTTTTTGAGATTCAACAAGCCTGTTATTGCTAACTAATTATCAAGAGATTATATATATATATACTATATATATATATATATATATATATATAATTATTTATTCGAATTGTTGTTTGCCTGTGAACTATTTCTAATCTCTTGATAATTATCAGCAATAACAGGCTTGTTGAATCTTAAAAAACTCGATTTTATTAAAAAGTTGACGTTTCGCCACGACATTCGTGGCTTTATCAAAACTTTTGAAAAAATTGAAATTTCTTTGACATTTATTGATTTGAAAAATTTAAATAGAAACAGACAACTATTTCACTAAAATTTTTCGACTGTGGCCGTTCTTTGTTATTTATTACGTGCTATTCAGTCCAATATTAACATTCAAATTTGTTATTATTAGATGGTAAGGGAAACCACAGAAACCTTTACCCACGTAATGTTCGAAATAGGTTCAAATTATTTTGATTTGGAAGATTCAAAGAATAATAATAATAGGGTACTATTTATCTTTTTTTCAAAAATTTCTCATTACGGCTGTGGCCGTCTTCAGTTATTAATTAGGTGCTATTTAGTCCAATATCAACAGACAGGTCCGTTGATATTAGATGGGAAGGGAACCACAGAAACCTTCACCCACGTAATGTACAAAATAGGTTTAAAATATTTGATTGTTGTCTTTAAAAAGACAACCTTCGAACATTACGTGGGTAAAGGTTTCTGTGGTTTCCCTTACCATCTAATAATAACAAATTTGAATGTTAATAATGGACTGAATAGCACGTAATAAATAACAAAGAACGGCCACAGCCGAAAATTTTAGTGAAACAGTAGTGTGTTTCTATTCAAATTTTTCAAATCAATAAATGTCAAAGAAATTTCAATTTTTTCAAAAGTTTTGATAAAGCCACGAATGTCATGGCGAAACGTCAACTTTTTAATAAAATCGAGATTTTTAAGATTCAACAAGCCTGTTATTGCTAATAATTATCAAGAGATTATATATATATATATATATATATATATATATTATATATATATATATATAATATATATATATATATATATATATATATATATATATATATATATATTAATTTTATAACCACAGGCGTGTTTTCCGTTTAACACGAATAATTCTTACTATATATATATATAAATATATATATATAAATATATATATATATATATATATATATATATATATATATATATATATATATATATATATATAATATATATATATATATATATATATATATATATATATATATATATATATATATATATATATATATATATATATATATATATATATATATATATATATAAATCTGTGTAGTACATATACACTGAACCAGATGAGTTGAAATTTGATATTCAGGATTGTTTTTGAGGCAAAACGAAACTATCAATATTTGGGTAAATTTCTCCAACTGCTGCCATTTATACGTAGATATTTGTTTTTTCATTTATTTATTTTTCCCGTTAAATATTGGCATCTTGAGCGACTCCCAGAAAACCATTGAGCTAAAATTTGGCATCTGGGATTATTTTCGAAGCAGAACGAGACTGTCAAAATTGGGGTAAATTTTTCCAAATTTTTACGTAGATATTTCTCATTTTTGAAATATCAAGCAACTCCACAGCTTCTGCAGATTGAGTTTGGCGGTTGAAATTCGGTACGTGGATTGAGTGAATGTTGGCATAAGTTCCTTCGGGTTCTCAACTCACATCATCAAACGCGCTGCACTTCGTGTAGAGAATTCGTTCGTATCGCATATCGACATGCTTCGCTGACAGTACGCGATGCACTCCGTGAATTTTTAATTTTTTCTTGAATAAAATATATATATATATATATATATTTATATATATATATATATATATATATATAATATATATATATATATATATATATATATATATATATATATATATATATATATATATAACTAAACTATTAGATTTGGCAACTTCAATCAACATTTTGGCATCTTCAGAACTTTGCGGAAGGTATGGAATATTTATGAACATCATATACATCAGCAATGGACTAAATATATTTTTATAAAAATGAATTCTACTACAGAATTTAATTTTTCTGAGAAGATGTTTTTCACAATTTGCATAAAATTTTATTCCATTGTGCACTAAATTTACTGCAAATATCCGTTGAAAATATGAACACTAAAAATGTGATCATCTTCTGAAAACTCAGTTGGATTTACTCAAAAGTCTATCAAAAGTCTATCATCAATATTCTATAATATCTAAGCTGTACGAAACTCAACTTGATATCTTAAAATTACGAAATACGGACCTGTAGAGTTACACACAATATAAAGAATTTAATTGTTGTGTATATTTGAAAACTTCTTATGAGTATGAGAACAGAAGTTTTACATTCGTATGGTTAATAAACACTTACAGTATAGAAACGCAGCGTATTTTCTTAGAGAATGTTGAAAATAAATGAAAATTATATTTGATGAAACATTTTTTTTTAATAATTTTTAAGTTGACTCTAACGTCTAACGTCAAGTTTACTCTACGTTAAGATGATGGGAGCCGCTGGAGATGCCATTATTCACTGGAATATATATATATATATATATATATATATATATATATATCACTCCGTGAATTTTTAGTTTTTTCTTGAATAAAATAAATCGATCTCTAATTTTTATGTCAGCTTTCTGTTAATGCGTGGAGCTGTAGGCACATCGCGAATTAAAAAAAAAAAAAAAATATATATATATATATATATATATATACATATATATATATATATATATATATATATATATATATATATATATATATATATTTATATCTAATCTTAAATAGGTTTAGCTATTGAAGCGTGGTTTTTGAAACCATAATTTATTCTGTTCAAATCGCATCTTGACGCGATACACTTCGCGCTAAAACTACGACCTCAGTGACGCAACTTTCAAACGTTGTTGATTCATTTTATTGAGCCCTGTATTCAACATATAATATAGCAGAAGGAACTTTGTTCCAGGGTATCCTACGATACATAGTTTTTTGAATCGAATTCATCGTTTAAGAATATTACATTTTTTTTTGGGCATAACATATTCATTATCCAATATAGAATAATTAAGGAAAACATCTATTTAGGTGTATTTTTGCTTGAAATAATAAACTACTTCAGCTGATCGAAGGACCACGATTTCAGAATTTTTTATTTTATATATATATATATATATATATATATATAAATATATATATATCAGGCGCGGATCCAGGCCCGACTTTTGGGGGGGGGGAACTTTTGAATATTCAAAAGCCAAAAGGTACTGGTATTTTGGGCAATGGTATATCGAGTAGCTTCCAATCAAAAAAATTATGTGGGGCCCGGGCCATTTGGGGGGAGGGGGGACGTTCCCCCAGTTCTCCCCTCTGGATCCGCCCCTGATATATATATATATATATATATATATATATATATATATATATATATAGGTATATATATATATATATATGTATGCCATCAAATCAAATGAGCTAAAATTTGGTATCTGGTGTTATTTTCTAGGCAGAACGAAATTATTGAAATTTGGCCAAATTTATTCAACCATAGCCATTTCCACGTAGATGTTTCTTGTTTTTTTCGTGGCGTATGAAAATTTGCCCAACTCCACAGCCTCTGCGGATTGAGCTAGAGCAAGGCTGCCCAACCTCAGGCCCGCGGGCCACGATGTGGCCCGCGAACGAATTTTGAATGGCCCGCCGCCCTCGTGAGCAAGTTTAAAAATTGCCTGTCTAAAGTACATGCAGTTGGATGATATTATGGACTATTCACATACGTCAATTCAGGGCTTTATTTGAAGAATATATCAGCGAATATGTAGAGTTACAACTGTACTGCGTTGTGAGATGGTTTTCAAAGAGAATCATGTTAAAAAAATTCTTCACCTTAAGAGAGCAGGAGTTGGAATTTTAGAAGAAGAAAGGGTGTTTCATTTGGAAACTGATTTACTGAAAAAAGAATCCTGGTTGAGTGATTTTGCATCTACTGTTGACATTATCAATTACCTCAATATTTTAAATATCAAATTACAAGGAAAAAGTTGTTCACTTCCGACCCCGCTTCTGACTATGCTTACTTTGATAAGAGGATTCAAAGCTGAATTGAATCTGTTTTCAATGAATTAAGCCAATGAAAATATTGACCACCTTCCTACACTCAAAGAAATGAAAGAGAAGCTCAATATCGACACTATCCATTGTACTAAGTCGGAATCTAAAATTAGATGCTCATTAATGTCGTTTCAGAGCAGATTCCAGGAGTTCGAAGTATAAAAACAAATTGACAAATTTTTGTGAATCCTTTTACGAACAGTTTGACTGAAATAATAAGTCATCCTGCTAATATTCAGTTGGAACTCACAAATCGTCAAAATTATTCTGCAATAAAAAACTCTTTTTAGAAAAAATATTGTCAAAGTCAGAAACTTCTTCAGAAGAATTTGTAGATTTTTGGGAACTGGTACCAAAAAAAAAATTTTCCTGCAATAACTAACCTAGCCTTCCAATTTCTAAGTAGTTTCGGTTCAACATATGTTTGTAATCCGAATTACTTATATAAAAAATAAATTTTTTTGTTGTGTCTGTCAACATCTGATTTGACGCCTAATATAGGAAAATTATTGAAACAAAAAAAATTCAGAAATCACATTGATTGTGCCAATTTTTAAGTTTGATTTTAAATTTTGTTAATTGAATTTCTTTAAATAGCAGAATATGCTGTTTATGTTATTATTTTAATTGAACTGTCAGTGGTCAGTGGCCCGTCTGTAATTTTTGAATCGTCCTTTTTGCCCGACTGTTAAAAAGGTTGGGCAGCCTTGAGGATTAAACTCTGGTAGGTACGTTGATTAAGTTCATGTTGAAAAACGATAGTTTGTGCATTCCAACTCTTCACCTGGCTCGTGAATTTCAATTATTTTTTTGGAATAAATTGGTTCTCTGTAATTCATACAATTGATGATATTATTGTGGTTTACTCTTCAGATTTCAGAGTTTGACGACCACTGCTGTAGCTGATAATATAAAATGACAAAATTGAATATAGTATCATTACAAAGATCGTATAATGATAATAAATGTTGATTTCGAAATGAATGTACGAATATCTGAAGCCGGTAGTAACAGTTGTATCTACTTCATCACTATTTAAATTATTCCTTACAGTTAACTGGATATTTTGAACTTCGGTTATATCAGAAGTTGAGTCAACGATCATCACTTGTTCCGGACTCTTGAAAACCGGGGCACAGTTGTTGTTTGACTGAGGATTATTTTTAACCGTCTCTATTTTTACTGTACCATTTATTATTTGAAGTAGACGATTATCTACGTAAGTATATGGAATCGAACGAGTACTACATGTCGTAAAATATATAATTACATTTACTTCAAGTGAATGCAGTTGTTTGCCATTGAATAAAATATATTCCTAATAAAATATGTTTTCTACGCTGCTAAATATAAGGTATGCACAGTGAGGCGCCTAAGAGGTAGACCAGACGTAAGGTAAATTTACTGTTTAAGCTATAAAATGCAATATTATAGTATGCTGAACTTTTGCAGTACGTTAATGCAAAAATGACTACATGCTTCAATTATTCAGAATACAATAAAATAAATATTTTCTTTATTGTCGGATATATATTTCTAATAATAACAAGCGAACGAAATTGAAGAATAAAGTAAATTATCAAATTTTCAACATTTCTTCATGATTTATTTTCTGAACACATTTTTGAGACAATCCCCATTGTCCCTACTTCCTATGAAAGTGACTAAAAATGCGAGAAATGCAGAGCTCTTTTATGAAGTAGTTTCTCCCCAGTTTTAATATTTTTTAGATAAATATTCTTAACCCTATAAAAAAGTTGAAAACCCAAAGTATACTTTCCCAAAATCAACTCAATCCATGTACCAAATTTCAACCCTCCAACTCAATCTTAAGAAGTTGTGGATTAGCGCACACTCAAAAACTAACACAAAACAAAAACTCCACATAAACATGGTAACGACCAGGAAAAAATTATGCACCAAAGGACAATTTCTAACATCAACATAGTTCAAGTACAAACTTTTATTCATCTAACTCCATTTTGTGGGAGTTTGGGGGTGGAATATTCTTTCAAAATCTGCTCTCCCAGCTGTATACACACTCGAAATGGCTTTGAAGAGCTGAATGTCGAATATGTTGTTCATAAATAACTTCCAACATTTTAAAAACTTTCTGATCATGTACCTCCCCGCCCCTCCCTCACCTGAAATTTGAAAAGAAATGAATATTGCTGGATTTGTTTGTATCACGAGTAACCCTCTAGTAACAGTACTAAATAACAGCTCATTTGGTCTGAGTGGCCGCTGAGATGCTAAAATGTAAGAGCAATAGAGTATATATACATATACCTATACATATACATAAACATATACATGTACATATACATATACATGTACATGTACATGTACATGTACATGTACATGTACATGTACATTTACATGTACATATACATATACATATACATATACATATACATATACATATACATATACATATACATATACATATACATATACATATACATATACATATACATATACATATACATATACATATACATATACATATACATATACATATACATATACATATACATATACATATACATATACATATACATATACATATACATATACATATACATATACATATACATATACATATACATATACATATACATATACATATACATATACATATACATATACATATACATATACATATACATATACATATACATATACATATACATATACATATACATATACATATACATATACATATACATATACATATACATATACATATACATATACATATACATATACATATACATATACATATACATATACATATACATATACATATACATATACATATACATATACATATACATATACATATACATATACATATACATATACATATACATATACATATACATATACATATACATATACATATACATATACATATACATATACATATACATATACATATACATATACATATACATATACATATACATATACATATACATATACATATACATTTACATATACATATACATATACATATACAGATACATACATACACATACACACACACACACACACACACACACACACACACATACACATACACATACACATACACATACACATACACATACACATACACATACACATACACATACACATACACATACACATACACATACACATACACATACACATACACATACACATACACATACACATACACATACACATACACATACACATACACATACACATACACATACACATACACATACACATACACATACACATACACATACACATACACATACACATACACATATACATATATACATATACACTTATACACATATACACATATACACATATACACATATACACATATATATATATATATATATATATATATATATTTATATATATATATATATATATATATATATATATATATATATATATATATATACCTATGTGTAATGTTTTCGAGATTTCAGCATATCTAAACTAGTGTTTTCTTTTTTTCATCCCTCAAGAGGAGTACTAAAATTTGCCAAAATTTCTATTCAAAATTTTCAACTTCCAGAAGATATTCCACTTATCAAAAATGCTATTGAATTTGTTAATTTGCCATTCATTTGTTATTCATCAAATTATATTAAGAACCACATTCAGTATAATTATTATCACGTAGTAACGACGTACACCAATAATTATTTTAAGCTTTTTCTGAAGTACTACAGGTGCCTCTGGAGCTAATAATACAGCTGACTCCACAACAAGAATATAAACTTCTGAAATTAGTATGTTTAACAGGCATAAAGAAACGCAGCATCTTAAAACAGTAGATTAAAATTTAAACATGGCTACTTGGCAATTTTTTCTTCAAATACAGAAGTCATATCCGCTTTTTAATGATTTGGTTGCAGCTCGTTTAAAAATGAAAAATGCAATCATTTGAGCTCAGTAGGGATTACTGCGAAAAAACGTCATTATTTAATAGCTTGTTATTTTGAAGATTTATTTTCAACCAGTTGAAACATTCAACCCTTATGCCACAGATATCAACCTGAATGTCTCAATATTAATTGCTGCTGATTATGCTCTTTATTACCTATACAAGATAATTCGAATTCTTGCTGGCCGTCATAAATAACATGATGCCAGTTAGTGCAATGAAACTAATCTGAGATATAATTCAGAACCAGTTTCGTTTTATGCCTATATCTCGAAATCAATTAAACGTCAACATAAATTTACATTTCTTGTAAATTCTAAGAGGAAATACTTTTGAAATTGATAATCTTATAACCTGATAACCTACTAGCTCAAAGGAATGAAATAATTTCTAGAGTATTCATTGACTTGTTGAATTCCACTATGATTTTTCTCAACCGTTTATATATTTCTTGATATTGTGACACCATGACTCATTTCTAGTGAGTTGAATGAAAAGTAGCTTACATTTAAGTATTTTAATATAGCCTAGCGCAGCGGTTGCCAAAGTGGTGGTCCGCGGACCACTAGTGGTCCGCGAGAAAATTTCGTTGGTCCGCAGAAAAATGTGAAATATACTTACTCATCATGTTATAGTTATTAACGTAACAAGGCCGATATGTAGCAAATAACGGATGAGGTTGGATGTTGTAATCCTCGGCTGCGCCTCGGATTATAACTAACCGAATCCGTTATTTGCGTATCGGCCGTGTGTCGTTAAAAATTTTTCGTAATCCCGTTGAAAGATTATATTTTGATTCCGAAGAAAGAAAAAACCCCGTACCTCGCAATTCTACAGAAAAATCCCAACGTCGTGCACTCTGTTGTCATGGAACAGTTTGACAGTTTTATAAACAACGTCAGTTTTTTGTGTTTTCAAGTTCGCTTTAACGACGACCATGGATGAAATTGAGGAACAAAATCAAATTCCTTTAGAAATATTGGGAGAATCATGTGCAGTGCAGCGAGTGTTGATTAACTGCCGAAAATAACTCAAGAGCGATATCAAAAAGAATATGAAAATTTTGAAATGTGGCGTAAAAGCAAGAATGTAAAGGTGGTTAATGAAGATGTATTATTAGCCTATGCGAAATGAAAATCAGAGGTTTATTCTCCCAACTCGATGTGGACCAAGATTTCAATGTTGTTATTGTAAGCAGAATGATGTTTTGAAATAAATATTTGAACAAGTGATTTCTTAACGGCCGGCGGCCGTTAACACTGACTTTTCAATTGTCATCTGAATACCGTTAAATCAAAATAACAGTATGGGATTACGAAAAGTTATGTTTTAAGATGCATTAAAACATGATTCAATTCCCCAAAAATTTGGGGATTGTAACTGTCACTCAAAGAGGGTTAATTTTAGGGAAGAAATTCTCACGATGCACGATGTCATTTCATAATCTAAAATTGACGAGTGATTTTTTTATAAATATGCGAATAATTGAGGTACTGAATTTATTCCATTTGGCTACTATCAATAGTTTCATTTTATTAACTAGGTACATTTTATGTGTTTGATCACAATTTTTTTTTATAAATATATTTAACACTTAAAAAATCCTATTAGTGGTCCGCGGGATTTAAATTATGAATTAACTGGTCCGTGAGGTCAAAAAGTTTGGCGACCGCTGGCCTAGCGTACTGGTTTCCAATCTGGGGGCGATCGTAGCCAAGTGATCGATTTTTATTATAAGGGTACAATAAATAAGTGGGGGCATGAGTATTCAAAGAGAGATTCAGTTTTGTCCAGCTCTCCATAAATCAAAAAAATAATATGTAAAATGATAAACAAGAACAACATTTTGAAACTTTTCTGTTTTTTTTTCTAATTTTAACTGTCAAGTCTCTCAGTTTCTTCTCAGATTTCAATTAAAAAATGAAAACATGTACACCAGTTATTTGAATATATGTCGGTGACTTAAGTTAATTATTTCACTTTTACTTTAAAAAAATCAATTCAGATAAGTATTAGTTTTTGTAAATTTTAGTAAGATACTCTATATAAATATAATAATATAAGTATAATATCAGTGTATTATTATAGAGTACGTATGATTTTGAAGTGGGAAAGTTAAATCAAAATTAACTACTTCAGTTCAAAACTTAAGTTTTCGTGCGAAGTTTGTTAGTATCCTACAATTCTGCGGTTTTCGACCAATGCAAAAATTAAATCATGCAGTACGGTTTTTTCATTTAATTACTCTCAAACATGAAAGCCAAGTAGAGTAATTCAAATCTAGTAATATCAAAGATATGCGATTAAATACAAATATGAAAATGAATACTAATAAATCATTTTTAATAAATGTACATTTTGTTTTTTTTTCCATTTTATACTAAGAGAAGGTAATAAAATAAAATTGTATGAAATAATAAAACTACTTTATTATTTCTCCTTACTCTCTTGGTGTTAATCAAAGACCTCATCTTCCAAGAAGGGAAGATGTGCCTTAAAAGGTTGGGAACCACTAGTCAAGGAACATCAGTTAAGTATCAAAATTTTCCAGAACTTGTCCTTTTTTATTGATGTCCAGGGGATGTACAAGTGAGGAAAAATGCATGTTGCCTGTGTGTTCAACTGATGCCAAATTGAACACACAATTTGATTGACGGCTCAATGAATTTTTATTTCGGCAACACTTTGCAGCATCTCTTATCGAAATAACGAAGATAATACTCTCATAATCATTGAATAATTAGAATCAATATTCCTACTGATTATTTGATTACTTCTTTGAAGAAAAAACGGAATCGAAAATAATCAAAAACTAATCCAATTGGAAATTTTACTTTCCTGAAAATGGTTTCTGGTATTAATAATATTCTGATGTTGATCTACATTACCAATTAACTCTGTAATAAAATCATGTAAAGTTTGAATAATGGGCGATAATATTCAAATTCAGGTGGTCGATAGATAACCTCTGAAATGTATATGCATTTTTAATTACACGCTAATTTGATGAATGCTTTCAGACTATCGTGTGAATAAAGAATAAGAAAAACAAGCACATTTTCGAGTTTGTCTGGTGTGATTGATTTGAATAACAAACGAGTACCTTGGCCAGTAAAGCATATTCTAACTCTAATTTATCTCTAATCTTCTATTGCATGATGTGGATGAAACCGTGAATAAAAACAAAGAAATTTCAATTAATTTCAAGCTGTCTGTATAAGTTTTAGGACTCAACGTAATTGATTCAGTCGGTATCTTTACAATTCTAATTAACTTCATTGCAGCAGCCTGGTAAATACACAGACATCCATTTTTTGTACTTCTTCATTCCAAGGTTTCTTCTGTGGAATCGAAGTAACGTTGAATTTCTCGAGATGAACACAGGCGGGTATGACTCCTCTTCAAGAGCCGAAAGCTTTATCTTATAGGTGAATTTCAGATAAATGAGCATATTTTAATATCAATAATACATTAAATATTTTCGAATCGGAGGCGAACAAAAATTTGCTCAAATAATGAAACTATCATATATATAAATTTATGCTGATTTTTCTAAACATGAAAACGAGTGAAAAGAACAAAAAATATATCGTTTACAAGAAATATTATAATGGTTAAGGTTTACAAAATTCTATAGAAATATAATATTTGCTTTGAACCAAATCTATACTCAACTACGCATAGGTGGAAATAACATTAATAAATTCATTAGAATACTTCATAGTACCTATTACATATAATAATGATGTTGGATTTAACTTTGAGTTTCGTACCGAATGTGTACTGAGCTATGTTGCTGGTTGAATATCAAATGCTCTGTTTAATATCGTGACATCGACTATGAAAAGCCATTTGATGAATCCTTTTTTAAAATGTGCATTTTTGGAATTTTCTGTTTTCATGTAAGTTGATTATTTTGGGTGCTACATAGGAAATACTTTTGTACTTTTTCGGAATCTCTGCCATGAATTGTGAAATTTGTCTAGTATCATATTTTTTCATACAGACTTAATTAAATTTCGATCTTCGGCAATATTCAAAAGGACTTTGTATGCATACAGTTTCCTCAATGGAATTAAATGAATATATTGGTACAATAGCTGAGAAGGATACCTTTGAGTTTTCTGTAGTATAAGTTTTATAGCCCTTTTCTGTAAAATATCCAACGGATTGATTGTATTTTGAGAGCTACTACCCCATGCTAAGATAACGTATTGCAGGATGGATTCAAATGAAGCATGATACACAATTTTCAAGTTCAATTTATTCATGAAATTTCGCAATTTTCATAGTATAAATATACTTCTTTCAAGCTTGGATGCAGTTATTTTTATGTGTGTATCAAATCGCATGCCTGTATCAAAGTTGGTTTCGAAGTAGGCATTTAATTTCCTCAACTACTTTTAATTTTGATGCACAATTACGGATTGGATTCATACTGCCAATGCAATTATTATTGTGTAAGATTATTTCTACAAAATTAGGCTTTGCACGGCTGTCTATAAAAAGTGGCAAGCATTTAGTTTTTATTTGTATATACATACATGTATATATATATATATATATATATATATATATATATATATATATATATATATATATATATATATATATATATATATATCCCTATATATGAAATACTAGGATATTCATTCGAAAAATAAAACCTTATCAAACAAATGCCGTATTGGGGCTAGCTAGGTTTCCATCTGAGTCTGATTTATGCCTGATGTGTTCTGGCAGATGGTGTCTTCAGAATTGTCAGTACGAGTAAAATGACCTGAATGGTCACCATAGATGGAAAATTGAAGAAAGGTCCCAATAAAAATAAAACGGAAACAGTTTTCATAACATTGAGTATTTCCAAGTTTTCAATTCCATACTTGCCTACATCATTCTGATTGAGGCTAATGGTGTCAACGCTTCTTGAATATATGTGTGCTAGACGAATTATTTTTTCCTCTATTTAACATTTCTCCGCGAAAACTTTACTTCTTTGTATATTGGCGCATCTGCCAGAAGGAATGAGTTTCGATTGAAGTGTTCCAGTTCACGAAAGTTCAGTCTCCACGAAAGGAGAGAGTTAATTATACACTCTTGTATGTAAATGAAAACGCTGAATATTATAATTACGTTCTGCCTTATGTTAACTGATTTTGTGCGTTATAAAGATGGAAAAACATTAGATTAATTCTAGAGCTCATTTTTATAGTATCATCAATGAATTTGTACTTTCAATAACGTCATTTGCCTGCTCGCTTAACACTGTAGAATTTTTCAAAATTATGATCTAACTTAAGTAAAATTCTTGGGTTAATTCTACTGAAGTTGCTATTTTTACTCGACATATATATTCCTGGCTAGTAACCCATTACCAAGAGATTTCTAGCTATTTTGAGAATGCAACAGTCTATCTGCTTTAATGGGTGGGAATATTCTGAAGTCTATTGGTCATTAGTAATGGTTAATTTCCTGGAGCTGTCCGACGTGATCTATAGAGCTTCTAAAGTATTCGTACTAATAGTTCTAATATTGTATTTATTCAACCCCTTGCAAATCTTTTGACTTAATTCGGAGACAAATTTCATTGAAAAGAATTTTTATTTATCTACATTTTCAATCTTTGAGTACACATGCTTGAGAATTTTGAATAAAATGTAATCAATTATGTACTCTTAATACCAATAATTTTTTGTAATTGAGTAATTTGGTTTCTTTTTGAGTTTTTTTCTAGTATATATATATATATATATATATATATATATATACTTGCAAAAATAAATGTATCTTAGCATGAGGTAGTAGCTCTCAAAATACAATCAATCCGTTGGATATTTTGCAGAAAAGGGCTATAAAACTTATACTACAGAAAACTCAAAGGTATCCTTCTCTATTGTACCAACTATTGTACCAAGATATTCGTGTAGTTCCATTGAGGAAACTGTATGCATACAAAGTCCTTTTGAATATTTCCAAAGATCGAAATTTAATTGAGTCTGTATGAAAAAATATAATACTAGACAAATTTCACAATTCATGGCAGAGATTCCGAAAAAGTACAGAAGAATAACTCAGAAATGTATTTCCTATGTAGCACCCAAAATAATCAACCTACAGAAAACAGAAAATTTCAAAAATGCACATTTCAATTTAATATTTGATATTCAACCACCAACATAGCTCAGTACACATTAGGTACGAATCTAGGTGATCTATAAAGCTCTTAAGTATTCGTACTAATAGTTCTAATATTTTATTTATTCAACCCCTTGCAAATCTTTTTGACTTAATTCGGAGACAAAGTTAATTGAAAATAATTTTTATTTATCTACATTTTTAATCTTTGTCAGCCTGTTATAGAGCATATAAAAAAATTGAGAAATTTTATCGAAAAATATAATTGTCAATAACTTTTACATTGGTATGAAAAAAAATTTTTGTAAATAAATAAAAGGTATAACCGAGACGGTTATTTTTCGAAACTACATTATCTTCAATAGAAATCAGAAGTGCATTATTCAATACTCATTCAAAAATCTAAAGACAAAATAATGTCTCATCATTCAAATTCATTAATTGACTAAATAGTTTGTTCAATCGATGTTTTCATATACTTGATGAAAAAGTTCGATACTTCCAACCACTATTGTATTTTCTTTATGTATAGCAAATATTCAAAAACCTATTGTATACTTTTTATTATCATCTTATAATATAGTTCCTTCATAAAAGATTTTTTATCTGCTGCATTTTGGAACTTCCAACACTTTAGCTGGGGTTCTTGAGATAGTACAAAGCTGTCAAACTTAACTAATTCAGTCAAAATTTTGGCATGTTCTAAAGTTGGGATAGGAATAGTGAAGACGCATGTAAGCAGAAATACTTCAAACTAGTAGAAAAAAATTGTATTCATCTGCTCTGCATCTGGAAATAATGACATCTTCTCATTATATAGACCAGGGTAGAAGCCTTTAAAAATGATAAAAAGTGAAAAAAAATAATAGTAGGACGAAACTCATTGGAAAAGGAGGAGAATATACTAAAAATGAAAGAAAAAATAATTTACGCATGATCTGAGGTCGGGAAGGAGAAGGGGGTTAGTTTTTGAGGGTAAAAAACGATCTGGAATTTTGTCTGAGGTTTTTCTACGACTACTTTCTCCTCTTTTAATTGAATTAACTGCTGGTACTGTTGTGACAGTAACTGATTTTTTAATTTCGAGTTACCCATCAAAAACAATATAGCTGCTTGCTGCGTAATATTTTCCTACATAGCGCAAATCTTTATTCATGATCTCTTCCACTTTTTCATTTTTCTGCCAAATACAAATTTCGAATTCGAGTTTTTTTCGATTTTTTGCGTTTTCTGAGAATATTTGCTATGGTAATGTATACACCATCGGAAAGTAGAGATTTCAACGAACATAAAGCACACCAACTTTTTGAACAAAGCTGATGATATTTTGACAGGAGAATTTTCGATTGAAAATTAGGGTGCTTTTTTGATGTTGAGCCAAAATAAGGTGAAAAATAGATATTTCAAATCAAATAAATTACAATGTATTTGAGACATAAAAAGATAAGTTTTTACGAAATTTCGTTGAAAATATTTTTTTTCTGTAAAAGATGTATTTTTCACATAAATTTTGAGGTTATGTGAAGAAAGTGTGAATACAGAAGTTGTAGATCTTTTCATTGCCTACAACTTTGCCATTTGACTTTTTTCCATAGGACTTGTAGTTTGCCGGAAATTGAGATAAATTGGTTTTTACCCTTAAAAACTCACCCCCTTCTCCTTCCCGACCTCAGATCGCCAGTAAATTATTTTTCCTTTTATTTTTATTATTTTGTCCTCCTTTTCTAATGGGCTTCATCCTACTATTATTTTTTTTGGTTCCAAAAATTATCGACCCTGGTCTAATATTAATATAATATTGTTTCAGGACCTAGCTGTGTTTGACAGCGACAAAATGTCAGTTGCTGTATGTACAAAATTTTATGATATCTATTCAGTGTAACTTTTTGATACCATGATCAGCACCTATAGTTTTTTTATTGCCGATAATTTAATTGATATATTTTTTAAATATTTTTCATCGCTTTGTTCAATGGGCTTTTTTCTGTAAATGTTACAGAAATTACAAAAGAAGCAAATGTTTCATATTAATTTTGAATGTTGCTATTTTTGTAGTATTTTCTACCAGTTTGATGAGACGAGTAAGAATTTTGAGTTGGTTGTTTCGTTAAATAGATAGGTATTCAAGAAATTATTTTCATAAGAATTCAGTGAATTGTGTACATGCATCTTTTCTGTTGGATTGAGCTCGGTTCTTGTAGGGATTGAAATGCAGTGACAGGAATGATATATCTAAGCAACAGCTGATCTGTATTCTTAGACAATCTGATGTTACATGCGGTGAAGGCGATTTATGCATCCTCCAAACTCAACTGAGATTTGTGTGCTGCTATGAGACGACAACATTTCCAACCAGATGTACTTATCAGACGTTCTGCATTGTACTTCAGTGGAAATGAATAAATAAATCGGTCAGGCTTAACGGTATAACAGACTGTTGCAATTTTGTTGTTTAAGATAAACATTTATTAATACTTAAGCGACACTTTCTATCACAATTACATGCAAAGTTGCGTGTTTGGGACGCTTTCTCGGAATTAGGAGCGTTTAAAACACATATCAATTTTGTTAATTGATATCACGAAAGTGGGCGAATTTCCTAAAATTGAAGAATATTCTACGTTCGGAATACCAGATATTTTGTCAGTTTTAAGTTATGAGTTGTCAACGTCAATTGACAGCTCTCTTAACACTTGGTGTTGCAGGTATTGTTCAAAATTATAAACCAAATAAAGTAAAACATTTGGATTATATATATATGTTTCGCTATAATAACCCGTAGTAAATAGTTTACTGAGAATTTAGATGAACAAAAATTCTCTTCAATTGAGTTTGTTCCCAAAGTAAGTCACAAGATTTGAATTAGGTAGAATAAATACAATATAAGAACTATAAGTACGAATAAGACAAATGTTTGTTCGTTATTGGTCAATAATAAGTACAGAAAAATTGTATATGGTTGCATATAAATTAAAATATATTGATTCTTCAAGATTCAATACAGATTTCTATATTTTGCATAGAGAGAGTAGAGTATTGAAACTGAACATTTGGGAGCCCTTAAAATTAACAGGTATAAAAATTCTGATAACTTATTCATGGAAAAAATAGAATTAAGTGATTATCCCCTGCTGAATATATTCCATGTCTGATGTAGTTTTTACGTGTTTTCTTGGAAGGATAACCAAGCCATCGTTTCTTTTAAGTAATTACTCAAATGAATATAAATTGAGATACCAAGATTCGAATGTCTGATTGATCCACCGTGTGGAAAAACGCATCATAGATTCAATAATAGTATCGTTAAAGTAAAATATGTGATTTTTTAGTATATATACCGGGTGTAAATGAGTGATGGACCCCTATAACTTTTTAATGGATTCTTCGATTTTATTGAAATTTGGGTGGTTTATCTCAGACATAATTTTGAGTTTTTTCACATTCAAAATCAATATGGCCGACTTCCGGTTTCACAGAAAACGATATAACAATTAAAAATTTGAAAGGAACTCCCTATATATTTTTACATATTTCAATTCTGAGGCTTCAAATACATACATTCCATCTGTCAAATGTCAATTCTAGTTTCGTTTCAATTTTGTATTTCATTTTGTTTTTTTCATCGTAGATGGCTGCGACGTCGTCTAAATCATAGATAATTGATTTAAAATATCGCACAAAGTGATAATTTTTCAAAAAAATCATTTTCGTGAAGTTTGTTAACGATTAAATTCTTTTTCGAACCAAAACTCAGTTTTTTTAATAGAAACATTAATGGGCCACCCTGTATATCAAAAAGCTCCCTCAAATTCCTTCAAAATGATTCACACATCAGTTTTCTCAATTCCTAAATAACGAAGTAATTATTGAAAATCTTGTTCTTATTAGATCCCTTTGCTCCTGAGACCGACCCTGTTTACAAAATATGAAAAAAATTTTGACAGATGAAATGTATGTATTCGAAGCCTCAGAATTAAAATATGTGAAAATATATAGGGTGTTCCATTCAAATTTTTAATTTTTATATCGTTTTCTGTGAAACCGGAAGTCGGCCATTTTGATTTTGAAAGTGAAAAAACTCAAAATTATGTCTGAGATAAACCAACCAAATTTCAATAAAATCGAAGAATCCATTAAGAAGTTATAGGGGTGGCCCATCACTCATTTACACCCGGTATATATACATATATATATATATATATATATATATATATATATATATATATATATATATATATATATATATATATATATATATATATATATATATATATATATATATTATATATATATATATATATATATATATATATAATTATATATATATATATATATATATATAAATATATATATATATAAATATATAAATATATATATATATATATATATATATATATATATATATATATATATATATATATATATAGGCTGTCCGTAAAATACGTGTATAACGTTTGAGAATTAACGTCAAAATAGGCCCATCTAAGCCTACTTAATTATATCCAAAACAGTGGCGTTTAGTCTAACAATATAAATTACGTCTTCTAGTAGTACAGTCACCTGCTGCAAATACGTGGAGGTGTTATAAAAGTAACAGAATATTTCAACATTCATTCTTATTTTTATATCAATGGAGGTTCGACAACCCAGATATTTTTGTCGAGTAACTGAATGCATTTGAAAGATGTTTTACCTCTTAAATATATTTCGCTGGATGATCGGTTTTACTAGGAGAAAAATATGTATAAAGTTGGAAGTGTGTATTAAAATTATTGTAAGAAACTGAATATAACGAAAACATTTAACCTTTAGCAGGTTTCACGTTATTCAGGAAGAAGAAATATTTTTTTGAATTTTGACGTCATCTACCGGCTAAACGGGACAATTTTTAGATATAAATAAGAAGGCTTAGATTGACCCATTTGGACGTCAGGATTCTGTCGTCAAACGTTGGAAAAGTATTTTTCGGTCACCCTGTGTATACATATATCTATTTGAATATATATATATATATATATATATATATATATATATATATATATATATATATATATATATATATATATATATATATGTATTTTTATATATATATATATATATATATATATATATATATATATATATATATATATATGTATATATATATATATATATATATATATATGTATATATATATATATATATATCAGTGGCGGCTCGTGAGGTTTTGGTTTAAGGAGGCTACAAGAGGTGTTAAAAAATACACCATAGGCGAAAATTTTTAGGATTTCAAGGTCAACCGCCTTATAATTTAAAGAAAATCGAAGTAAAACAAGCACCCCTAAGCTATTAATTTGTTTTCACTTTCGAGTGTCTACCTTGCGACCTACAACTCCTATTTACAATATTCACAAAAACTCTTCTCAGCCAATTAATCAATTCATTTATTCATCAATTTTTTTTTCTTTCACAAAATAGGTACCTACCTACCTACTTAACGAATTTGTTAACAGCTGGTGAGAGCAAATAAAAAGTTATTATATATTTTTGAAGATTAGCGGGATTCTGCGATCTTTAACGTTAGCAAAATGATCTATAATATCCTCATAAAATTTTTTGTCTTTCGCCAAAAGTTTTACCAATTCCTTATCAATACACAACAAACTAATATTTTTCAAACGATCCTGGCTCATTCAATTTCGTAAATAAGTTTTAATTCTCTTAAGAGTGAAAAACGAGCGCTCTACGGAAGCGCGATGTCACCGGGATAGAAACAATTAGACATAAGAGTTTATAAACTTGGGGTAAATCTTGATTCAAATCATTATCAAAAAGGTATTTAATAGTCCTCACATGATTTTCATTTTGCCCCAAAATTTGATTGTCATTATAAACAACACATTTCACTTTTTATGGCCACCTTATCAAAAAAAGTGTATTTTTGACATAAATTTTCCAAAAGGTTATCTGGAAAATTAGCCGAAAATCCGGTAAACAAATTTTTATTGAGTAAATCGAAGAAATGCAGTTCTTTCAAATCAGAGAACCTTATTTCTATTTGACCCTTAGTAGTATCCAAAATTTCATAAAATATTTGCTTATAGTGAAGCTCCATATCTGCGTAACTGAATTTCTTTCGTTTTGGGCTAAATTGAGTCGTATCATCAGTAGTTTGAAATACAGAAAATAGTTTTTTAAAATAAACTTCTGCACGAAATTCTGAAATTTTTTCCAAAAGAAACTTGAGCCGATTTCGTGAGTAAATTACATCTGAAAACTTGTGCTGTAAGATTTGAAAAACTATTTCTGTTTGTTCAAAAATTAATTTAAAGATGTTTAAAAAATATATAAATTCCTTATCTTGTAAGTAAGATATTAATCAGCGTGCGGTATTTAAAGTTACTTTATCGGTGAAAAATTCCTCACTTTCAACTATAGAATTAAATCCTCAAATCCTAAGCGGCTCCAAACAGAGACATTTTCCCTGGTAAAAAGTAAACACTGCCAACAAAATAATTTATTTTTTACCTGTGATCCGGTTAGGCAAGGATGTCTCTTATACTTTCTTGTATTAAAACCGCGGTTTTATTGTCTGTTGCGTTGCACCAAATTGTTTAATTCAGGGGAAGGTCGCAATGTTTTTATCAAAACTTCACACTCATAACTTAGTGCACTAAAGTTATGAGATAACAAATATTCCACTAAGTCACCATTGAAATTTTTGAAATTAACTTCAGTAACCAAACTCATTTTAAAACAATACGCGAGCAATATAAGTAAACAAGCTGTTTTCGGCCATTAGTCACTACGATCACACTACGATTAAATTACTTAATGCTTTCCAACGAATTCACTAGATTTTACCCGAAATTCTATAGTTGTGATTGGTCGACATTGTATGAGACTGGGTTCCTATCGGTGTTGCCATTTATATGTGTTTTGCTTTTCTATTGCAATGAAGTATTCATTCGGAGTATTTGCACCGTTGTTTGCTTTTCTGTGGCAGGCATAATGAACGTTGAGAATATACCTTTCTAAGCCTCCGCAGCGTTGCCACAAATCTTGAAAATAATGAAATGCAGTAAATGTAAATACCATTATATGATGTAGGTTGAAAGGAAGGTAGGTGCATAAAATAATATAATTTTGATTAATATGAATATGCTGAATGCTGACTATTCAATATAATATATTAGTGATACACGGAATATTATTGAGGAGGAGGCTTAGCCTCCTTAGCCGCCCCTGATATATATATATATATATATATATATATATATTTTTATATATATATATATATATATATATATATATATATATATATATATATATATTATATTTTATATAGATATATAAAATATATATATATATATATATATATATATATATATATATATATATAGACAATATCTCATGTTGTTTCCCTTTTTTAAATTGAGATAAATCATAAATTCAACTTTTAAAAATTTAAAACAAAGATCTAAAGCACACACATACTGCAGCAGGGTCAAAACTTCATAACATATGATTTACTTATTCTATAGACAAAGTCATTGTATATCATTAATTTCTAAACAACATTTAAAAGTGTTTTTGGGCTGTTGTTGTTGGATAATGTTTCGTTATATATGTGCAGTAATGTGAATTAAATGCCACGGTATAAGAAATACTCACGTTTCAATTACACTTGTAGATTCTAAAATCAAGTATATTGTTTGAAATCTCATTAAAGACTTATATGAAATTACCTTATCTTCCTATTAAGTATATTATATACCATCTATTAGATGCTCCACAGGTTCTGTGTTCTGTAATTAACAGTTGCTGGCGTGAGAATATGGTGATAAGTTTTGCCGTATCTTTAGATGTTTGTTAATGAAAATTAACATTAGTTTCATGCCACAGTGTTTTGTATCTCGTTATCCACGTTTGGTTTATTAAGTTTATCCTGTAGTAGAACTGCAGACGCATCAAGAATAATTGTGTTTTATGTTAAAGCTTAAACTGCGAGTTCATGGGAAGTGCAACTGTTGACACTTAGAAATATATATATATTTTTCAGTTGTTGCTATTTAGTTTTATGAAATGTGAAGCGTAGAAAACATATACTTACTGTTGGAAGTTTTGGTTATGGGATCGTGAAATTAAACACACTAACTTCTTAGTTAAAATAATGTATCTTTATTGTTTCGTTCTTCGGAACTACTTCGAGAGAAACGTCTTTTATACTTGAGAGATGTGTTAAAAACTGCTTATAAAGCAACTTAGATATTTTTCTTTATATCGATTACTATACGTGCGCATTAGGCACATGCAGACTAATATATACAATGAAATGAGGGCATAACAAGAATTCACATAAATCGTATAAGTTAAACATTCTAATATTTCAACGTAATATAATACAGTCAACATAATAAATCTTTCCTTCAACTCAATATTAATTTTTGATATTCCAACACTTACTTTATTGAAGTTCCAGCTCTCTTTGTTTTTGAAAGAAAACACAAAAATCGCTAGACTGCCCCGTATGGCTCTTAAAAGCTGCCAGTATAAGTACATCATTGAATAGGCCTTAGCTAGACCTATTAATAATTCAAATAGACTACTCGCTTAACATTCGGTGGAAGATTGTTCAAAATTATAAATCAACTAAAGCTTTTCAAGCATGTGTATCTGAAAATTAAGAAGGTAGATAATCAAAAATTCTTTTCGGTTCAGTTTGTCCCCACAATTAAGTTAAAAGATTTGTAGTAGGTTGGAAAAATATAATTTAAAAACTATAAGTATGAATAAATGAAACAAGGGTTCTCTATTGTTCAAAAATAAGGATGGAGAAACATTCTTCGGAAAATGTAGATAAATTAAAATTTTGATTGTAATATATTTGATATTGGTCAAATTGAAAGAATCAGCCACATTGCATGAACATAAAAAATTGATCATTCAAAATAAGAACGTCGCTGAAATTTTAGAATATTGCATGAATAATAACTATTTTATATATTTTATTTCAGTCAGTCAATCAATTTTTTGTATAATAGTTTCACTTCTAGAGTGAGGACTGAAAAATGTATTTTGTTGTATATGTGTGTACTTTCGTTTCAGTCAGTTGATAATTTTTTTTGTATAGTAGTTTCACTTCTAGAGTACAGATGAAAAAAAGTATTTTGTTGTCAATCTGTGTACTTTAGTTTCAGTCAGTTAATCAATTTTTTTAATAATAGTTTCACATATAGAATAAGGCTAAAAAATGTATTTTGTTGTGTATGTGTGTACTTTCGTTTCAGTTAATTAATCAATTTTTTTGTATCATAGTTTCCCTTCTAGGGAATGGACTGAAATAGTTATTTCTGTATTGCGAAATCAGTGTTTCTTAAATGGCGCGTAAGAATGTAAATTTTTAGCCGAGATCGTCAGATCGAGGCTTAAAATTCATTGGAATGCGCCATGAAAATCATGAAATACTGATTTCGCTCACGAAATACAATAAGTATTTATCACACGTCATTTTATTTTAAAAATTAAAATCCAATGCAGTTAAGTATGTTTATCAATATATTCTATGGTCTTATGTCAGAGTAAGTGTAACCAAGGAAACATCTAATTTATTTAACAAACGTCAAATTAAATATTTTGTAAATTATTTCACGTATTCCACAAATTCTAGGATGGATTATACTAATATTGCCAGTGATAGTGATACACCACAAGACGTGATGGATACTGCAAATTCTGTAATTTCAAATTTTTCACCCTCTAAATTAAAATTACAGTACTAAAAAACGTACAATCAATTTCGTGAATGGTGCGTCTCTAGGAACGTGAAAAAGGTATCGGAAAATGTACTACTCTGCTATTTAGAAGAAAAGTCCAAAACCTTGAAACCACCTACGTTATGGAGCATATGGAGTAATATTCACTATGACTGATATTTTTTTGTAGGTTGTGCTGATTTTAGGTATAAGTGGCGCATGTCGTCGCGGAGAGTTAGTTAAGATGAGCATTGATGATATTGAAGATTAAGGCTCTGTATGAATAGTTAAAGTACCAGATTCAAAGACACATTGTGAACGAACTTTTATTGTTAATAAAATAGAGAAGATTCCCAGTTTTATAGCAGAAGGGCTTGGAAAGGTTATGTTCAAAAGTTATACAGACCATTGTTACAGAAGGAGCTCTGCCACTCTTTTAGCAAATGCAGGGGGTGATATGACTTCTATTAAACGCCATCGTGCCTGGAAATCGACCACGGTGACTGAGGGTTACTTGGAGGATAGTTTAAATAACAATATTGATATTTCTAATAAAATTTTAAAATGTCAACCATCCACTTCCAACGGAGACATATCTACTAATAATCCCTGCATTTATGATGAGAGCAAGACAATTTCTGGCAACCAACTATCAGCAACGTCGTCCTCGGAAATAAATATTGGAAATAATTGTTCAAATTTTACTATTAATTATTATTGTGATACATAATTTTGTTACTCCTATTAATTTTCATTAAATACATTATTTCTATATTCTATGGTCTTTTTTTCACGGTGAGAAAATATCTTTTTTCTACGAATGTCAATAAAAACCATCATTCTATGTTCAAAAGTAATTGCGGAACATAGTGCATTGCTTTATACCCATTTTCATTGTGCTTCTATCACCATGGTGAGTGAACTACAAAGTTCACATTGTGCACGGGTATTTTAACAAAGGTGGCGTTAACCGCTGCCGCGTGTTTTTTGTGGAACGTCAGTTTGACATTTTTTAAAATCTTAAAAGGAAAAATATTACTTATACCATTTTATGCAACAGTAACATTCGTAGAAAAAGTATAGTGTAAAACTCGCATGGAATGACCATTTCCTGGTCATTCCATGCGTCATTCCATGCTCGTTGTACAATATACTATTTTCACTAGTTAAAAAATGGAAAACTTTGCGTATCCATAGCGATTCGCGAATGTAGTATTTTTTTGACAGTTGTATTTGTGTATGTGTGTACTTTTGTTTGAGTTAGTCAATCAACTTTTTTGTATAATAGTTTCACTTTTAGAGTACGGACTAAAAATTGTATTCTGTTGTGTATGTGTGTAGGTACTTTTGTTTCTGTCAGTTAATTAATTTTTTCTATAAATTGTTTCACTTCTAGACTACGGCATGAAAATGTATTTTGTTGTGTATGTGTGTACTTTCGTTTCAGTCAGTTAATCAATTTTTTTAATGACAGTTTCTCTTGTATACAGTGCTTTCATGATGAAAGGAACAAATTCATTAAAAAATTAGGTTTCTATTTCATGTTAAAATCCTCGGACAGGTCGATTAGTATTTTTATTTGGGCAATTTTCGCAATAAAAATTTTGTATACAGGGTGTCTCATTCAAGAGCTATGGCTTTGTCATTAGTTTTTTTAAAGGTAATACCCTGTATATTATTTCATTTTACAATTCTACGATAAATTCTTATCACTTTTTGTGAACATACCATATGCCTCAACTTGATGGATTCCCAGATTATAACGGAGATAGTGGAGCACCTGGAGATTTAAAATGTGGATTAAAAGTACAAAAAAAAATTTAGGTAAACATTGTCATTAAATCTGAAGAATGAAATTTCACATGTACCATCTGAATTCATTCACTGGTGCTGTATTATAGTCCGCAGTTTTCACGTTTTTAACGCTCCAGGCACTACACTACTTCATTGTTTAAGAAAATGCAATTACTTGAGAGAGAACGTATTGAAGTACTTATGATGATTGGTTTTGGAGATAGGGTGCGTTCACAAGAAGAAGTCTGCAATCTATTCAATGAAAATCATCCTGATCGTCCGCCAATTACTAGATCGACAGTCAGCAAAATTGAATCAAAATTCAGGAGATACGGCCACGTTAGAGATTTACCTAAAGGAAGACCACCGAGAGTATCTGAAGAAACAGTGCTGAACGTTCTACTAGAAACCCAAGATAACCCTCATACATCCATTACTACAATTTCCAATAATTTCAATTTATCAGTAGGGTCCGTGCATAAAATACTTAAGGTAAATAAGTATCATCCCTATAAAATTTAGTTGGAACATGAATTATTAGAAGACGATTTTGACCGCAGAGTACAGTTTTGTGAGCAGATTCTTGAAATTCATAATCAACATCTAAATTTCATTACAAACATAATTTTTTCTGATGAAGCCACCTTTACTTTAAATGGCCACGTCAACAGACAAAACTGTAGGTATTGGGCGCATGAAAATCCTCATTGGATGCAAGATAGCCACCCTCAGCGGCATAAAAAAATTAATACATGGGCAGCGATTGTTCGAAATCGTATAGTTGGTCCCTATTTTTTGAAGGAACACTAAACGGAGAGGACTACTTGAACTTTCTCCAGTTCGAACTCATTCCGGCTTCAAAGCTGTTTGTTTCCTAACCCACAAGATCCTGACATACCTAATAACGAGATATGGTTTCAACAAGATGGGGCACCTCCTCACTATTCAATTGCTGTTCGACAATTTCTTGATGCAACTTTTCCCAACAGATGGATAGGACGGAGAGGTCCGATTGAGTGGCCGCCAAGATCACCGGACATAACCCCATTGGATTTTTTCTTATGGGGTTATTTGAAGTCTAAAGTTTATTTAAATAGACCAAATAATATTGATGATCTAAAAGAGAGAATCAGGCAGGAAATAAGACAGTCCAGAAGTAATTGAAAATGTGCAACGGGAAACATTGAATCGACTTCAAAAATGTCTCGAAGTAAACGGACAACAGATTGAACATATGTAAAAATTAAATTAGTAATTACATTTGTGTGTTTTCATATCGTACCTCTCATTACCCACTATCTCCGTACATATGGTATGTTCACAAAAAGTGATAAGAATTTATCGTAGAATTGTAAAGTGAAATAATATACAGGGTATTACCTTTAAAAAAACTAATGACAAAGCCATAGCTCTTGAATGAGACACCCTGTATACAAAATTTTTATTGCGAAAAATGCCCAAATAAAAATACTAATCGACCTGTCCGAGGATTTTAACATGAAATAGAAACCTAATTTTTTAATGAATTTGTTCCTTTCATCATGAAAGCACTGTATGCTCACTATAAAAGTCATCGAAAATTACACAGTACTAACGTTACTTTTGGAAAAAATTTGTTATAACATTCTTGAAATAATTGATAATAATTATAGAGAATAAATTAATCCTTGCTATGACTACTACTATCGTAATGTGAATGAGTTTCGAACATTCCGGTCACAGTGAATGAAAAAGAGAAATTATTTGCTGGTTTCCACAAATATTGACAGGCGAGGAATTGATTTGTTTTGAATTTGTCCGACCCAATAATTCCATTCAATCGTAATAGTGAAACGAAAGAAAAAGTTCAAGGTGCTAATTAATTCACTAAAAATTTGAATAATAATATCATGGAAATGAAAGTAACTTCGAAACTACATTGTGATTTTCTTCTTGCTCGATGAATGGGCACCATTAATAACTATTATTTTCACAAGCACAATTCTATTTGTTCTACAGAAGTTAACGAATTTAATCATTTCGATATGTTTACAACTTAAAATATTTCAAGGATTTCTTAACCTTCCAGTACACGGGTGAAAAAAGTTACGCCAGTAGACAGACGGGTCGGGTCTCTCAGACCCTAACTCAATATATTTTTTTTTACAAAAAATTTCTTTTTTCTAGTTTCATTTATGTTTTATTTTGAGCTATTGAAGAGTCTTCTTTAACTTAAATAATAAGAAAGCCAATTTTCTCATTTTTTTATATTTTTAATAATTCAAATTAAAATTTATCCTTTTTTTAACATTAGTATCAAGAACAAAAAAAAAATAAAAAAAAAGCCTGAACAAACAATGTCGATGTTAGGATTCTTCAAACAAGAGGTCATATAAACTTTATCAACTAAAATAAGACAACTAATTCAACAAAAGGAATAAAAAAGTTCATATGAAATATCTACCACTTTTGCTCACTACATTCGGAACAAAAAATCACTACGTGCTCTAAACATAAGAAATTATTACATTCTTTACAGTAATATTTTGTTTTACGATCTTTACAATATTTCGTGTTCTGAAATTTCTACGAATTCGGGATCTAAAATTTCAAGGAATTCGGGATCTAAAATTTCCACGAAGTCGGGATCGGCAATCATCATCGGTGTCTACTTCGACATCGATTTTAACTTCCTCGAACAATTTACCAAGTCTATTGACTTCAACTTCATATGGATCCATAATAAAACAAAATATAATGTGTACTTGTCCAGAAAATTACAATAAAGACAACTAAAAAATAACTCGAATATTCCCCGAATACTCACACCAATGCACGGGTCGGGTCTGACAAAACGTTTCTCGTGATCTATGATGCCCTAAGTAATAAACTTGACTGAAAACAATACTAGTTAGGGAAGGAGCCTACCGAAAGGTACAGCGGAGCTCCTCACCCAACTCAATGACATCAAAAAATAGCGCCATAAAAACAAAACGCCAGGTCTGTCAGACCCAACCCGTGCACTGAAAGGTTAACTGACGCATTATTAGGCTCGGCACAGAAGCAAAACTAGATTATGATCATTTTTCTTACCATAGACTTTTCCTGATAAACTTTTATTTTGAGTGCATGTATGTATTCTTATGAGTTGTAGAATCACAGATTCATGTATGATCTGTATTAAAGAACTTATATATAACCACTGTTGCCGTTCACAATGAGGTTGTTCAGCTTTGAATTATTTAGAATATATGTGAAATATCTTCATTTCTCAAAGTGGAAATGGTAGACAAGAAAAGAAAATATGTCAACATCACATCAGATAACTCTTTCAAAAAATTCTGCCAATAATAAAGAAAGAAATCAACCCGTGGAAAAACCTGATTCACGAATTGTTTTCTTCAGAATGTTTTAGCATTGCAAGATAAATTTGCCGAAGTGACAGAAATTTGAATATTGAAGCTTTGAAATACCTAAAAATCATCGAAAAATACAAAACAAACATTTCAACAAGTCGTTGCAAAGAAATTTATTGCAGTAGCATTATTGCCAATCATATTTTAAACCGTAAATAGTTCAATATGGATTACTCTAATTTCTTACACAGTATATCAGAAATTTTCGAGGTTGATAAATCAACTAAAACTCCCCTTGTGACTTCCCTGAGTGAACATATTGTTTTCTATTGCACTCTTTTCTTTGACAGCCTGAATTAACCTCCTAAGATATGGATAAAAAGGAAAATAGGCCACATTTCCTAACTCTAATATGTGTGAGTACGGCAAGCTGCTTTGATATGGGTAGGATTTCCTTCAGCTAATTTAAAAGACATACTTGTACCTGCAAGTGCAGGAATGATGGGTAAGACAAAATAATTTATGGAAGATAGGGGGATTGGTAGGGTGACGGGGGTAAGAGGAATAATTTTAGCCAAAATTCAATTTTATGAAATCAGACCAGTACCCTCGGAGATTACCTCCAACAACAAAACTCGAAAACTTACAACGAACAGACTAACAAAGTTACAAACTCATAAAATTACGAAGTTACAGACTAATAAACTTACAAAATATCAGATTCACAAAATTAAATAGTTACAAGTGCTTTGTAATATTAGTAAAGATTTACTAATTTCAAGTGGAGATGGAATGCTAACCCAACTTATCTATCTTGTTTTTTGTATTAAAATGCGCTGGCCGAATCAATAACAATGCTATCAACATGAATACCGACTTCACATTTACCTGAAGAATATCACCTATTGACTTCAATGAAATTATATCTAATAGTCTAGTCAACAAGTGCTCTTTTGTTCAACTTTTTTCAACATTGCAGTTCCGCTCGAGAAATTTGTTAAAATTATAAACAATTTACCGAAAGAGAAGAAGAGAGGTTTGGTTTTCTGCGAATAATTCAAAAAATAATTGGGATTTTAGATATCTCGAAAATGATTCGAAAAGAGGAGGAAATTTCCTATAATGAAGTCTCAACTCCCGAAACTGTAGGATCAATATTCAATTTTCTCAGAGGGGTAAAAATACGGCCGAAAACGGATAATATGGCTTGCCCAAGCCATGCCCATTTTCGACACTTTAACAATAAACATTATTTAACCATATTAAATAGCAAAATTAATGAATGAAAAAATTCAAGCACTTACTGGATAGGTGAATGAACAATAATCCGGTGGCAAAAAAATTTTATCCCGATTTTTCAATTAGTTATGCAATAGTTAATTCATAATATTTTGCTTCTTGAACATGAACATTGCAAGTGTGGTAACTGTTAAACTATAGATCTGAGATTTTTTTTTTTCTTGAAGCTAGTTTTGAAAGATTTCAGAATAGATTGTCGTTGAAAAAATTCAAAACATTTCATTTTTATGTTTTTTATTGCTAATTTACGTAGTTTCAAAATAAAAGAAATGAAATAATCATAAAATTTTTTTTTCGATTATTTTTTTAACAACGCATTTGTTTATGATATTTTTTCATACAATAAGAGATGAAAATTTAAAAAAATTTTGTTCATGCAGCTTGCGATGTTAAAAAACGGATTTATTGAAATTATTATAGAAAAATTTGTTTTTATTTTGCAACTACGTGAATTGTTGATAAAAACCTGAAAAATTTGAATTTTCGAATTTTTTCAAAAATGCTCTATTCTGAAGCATTTCAAAAATAGCTCCAAGAAAGAAAAAAACTCAGATCTATAGATGAACAGTTATAAGACTTACAATTTTCATGTTCAAGCCCAAAAATTAATTTTCCTATCTAAAATAGATAAATAATGTTTATTGTTGAAGTGTCCAAAATAGGCGTGGCTTGCGCAAGCCAGATTACCCGTTTTCGTCCGTATTCTCACCCCTCTGAGAAAATTATAAATATTGATCCTACAGTTTCGGATGTTGGAACTTTTTTTTATGAAATTTTTTTTTTGTGTGTATAACTTCAACAATTTTTGCGAGCTGAACTTAATTTTTTTCAAAAAATATCTACATTCTATTCCGAATCGAATGACACCTTGCTCATAATTTACCGAGTTGAGACTTCGTTATAGGAAATTTTCTCTTCATTTCGAATCTTTTTTCAGATATCAAAAATCTCAATTAGTTTTTGAGGTATTCGCAGAAAACCAAACCCCTCTTTTGTTCTTTCAGTAAATTGTTTATAACTTTCACAATTTTCGCGAGCGACTTCATTTTTTTCAAAAAATATCTAGATGCTATTCCGAATCGAATGACACCTTGCTCATATTTTTCCGAGACTGCTGAAAAAAGTTGAGCGAAAAAGCACTTGTTGACTAGACTATAATACCTTTCACAATTATGCTTCAGTTTAAAACATCAGGTAAGTGCCTTGTCAAAACAGTTTAAATAAATTGAGTTGCCTTATTCTTCATCTGGTTGCTACCATTACATCACATCGCATAAAGCGAACCTACAGTAATAAATATTCAGTAGTTTTCTTCAAAAAACTATAATAACAATTTCAACTAGAGAGTACGAATATCAATGTCAAGACGTGAAATACCCATGTACATGAGCACGAGAAACAAGAAGGACGAAAAGCAATAATGAATTCCCCACGAAGAGTCATAAAATACGAGTTCAAAAACAACCAATATGTCTCACTTAAATTAACTCCGTTTTATAGCTCTCCTTTGAACTATTCGATTGGAAATGGTTGTTGTAAGAGCGTAACTTTAATCACATACACATATCGAGTTTTCGATGAACTAGTAGTAAAGTTATTGCGCAGCTTAATTTTATTATTATTAATTAATAACTGAGAAGTTTGTTAACTTTTTTGTGAGCCTCATCTCTTCTGATGATCTCTATTTTATATAGATTTTAACAATGATTAGCAATATGTTCAGTTTTTGTCCATTTTCATTTGAGATAAAATAGATAGAATATGTGATACAGTAGCGAAAGAAATACCACCATTCTGAAATATTTTCTATTCTTTTTATATTTAATCAATTGGTCCACCCTTTCCAAACTGAGCAATTTATTATTCTGACAATATTACCAATATTTGAACTACTAAATGGCGGAGCACTATGGGTTCCATTAATCTGAAAAATAAATGTATACCAACACAAATACTGATTTTGTGGATACTATTCTCCTGATTGTATGAAAAAAAATATTTTCTTTCACTTTAAAGAGTTCTAACAATATCACTAATGTGCGAACTGCAAAATATCAAAGTGGTAACTGGGTTTTATTCATCTGAGTATTTGTTTATCAAAGCAGACATTGATATTGTGAGGATTTTTCTCCTCATTATATGAAAAAGAATAATTTCACTTTATGTTGATAGAAAACTGCTAAGGAGAGTCTTCAGGTGCGAATTTCAAACTTAAACTAAAATACCTAATGCAAGGTTTGGGATTCTAAGAACAAACAATTTGTAAACTTGCGTTAGAAATTGAAGTTTTAGTTTGAAATTATAATGTGAAAATCGTTAAACTCAGAGTTTCTATTCTCAAACATGTTAATAATAGATTTTCATCGAGTAACGGCCTCATCAATTTAAATATATATATACATATATATATATATATATATATATATATATATATATATATATATATATATATATATATATATATATATGTAATATATATATATATATATATATATATATATATATTATATATATATATATATATATATATATATATATAATGTATAGTATATATATATATATATATATATAAGTATATAGGGGAGAGTTGGGTGAAACAGGATATTTAATACTATATGCTTCAAAAAATTACAACTAGGCTATTCACGTCAACAGTTTTCTACATTCAGTTTCTCTATTAGTTATCCCCTCTAGTAAGGCTCATTTATGTTTGGACATTTCAAGAATAATGAAGAAAATGATACATTTTTAATCAAATGAAAAATATCCCGTTTTGCCCACCCAGTCGGGTAAAACGGGATGGTATTTTTGAACAAAAATATTTTAAAAAGTAAAGATCATTAAGAGTAACAGTATTTAAAAAAAACATTCATTCTAAGAAAAAATTAACAACACCCTCATTTATGGCAACAAAGTTCAACAAATACTTCCTATCCGCAAAAATCACAAGAATAATCGTCATCGTCATCATTTTCCACCCCTTGCGCAAGCTTCGTGAGCCCAACGTTGACAGTGCTGACACATTACCCAACCGTCATCCGTTTTTGATTTTGAGTAGAGCTCAGTACAATAAATACAAGAAACATCATTGCTATCTTCCTCTTCGTCCTCTGAACTTTCATTTTTAGCTAGGTATTTTTTCTTTTTTCTTTATTTATAGCTGCTTAGTATCCGATTTTTGCTTGTTTTCCCAAACTTCTAAGGTCATTCAAAGTAAAACCAAATAGACGTGATTCCATGGACAAAATGTGTTGAACCAACTCCTCCTCTTGCTCCGGGGAGAAAACCGGTTTATGACGCCCTAGCCCTTTTTTTCCCGAATGCTGTCGTTCGAGTGTGCCTCTTTTAATTTTTTTGACTCTTGCTTCTATGGTTGTTTGAGGCACCCCAAATTGTTTTGATGCCTTTAGATAACCCATTCTTCCCTTTAGTACCTCCTTCACAGCCTGCTTCATACTTTTCTCATTCTAGCACTGCCGATCGGTTTCTCTTGTATATTTTCCCATCGTATTATATGCCTGCAAAACAAATAAAAAATTGATTACTTGCGTGGTTGGACAAAACGGGATAGTATCTGGTTTTACCCGACAGCTTGATATCCCATTTTACCCGACTATGTAATTCAAAATATATTTCAAAATATTCTTAGTAAAAAAACAAGTTTGACATCCTTCAATGCAACACAATGAAGACAAATGATGATAGAATCATAAAAAATACTCACCTTTACTTCTTTCACTGTCTGCAACAAATTACTGTTACTTAAACACAGAGCAAACCTTATAGTTTAACCCTAATTTTTTTAACGGTCGCTGTAGCAATGCACAGAACAATACCAGGTCAAAACAAAAACATGCTACTCATAAACAGACGTCATTTAACGCGACTTAGGCTACTATCTGCTAGTTGGCGCTGCTTATGCATAAATATAAGACGGTATCCTGTTTTACCCGACTATCCTGTTTTGGCCAACTCTCCCTTATATATAAGTATACATATATATATATATATATATATATATATATATATATATATATATATATATATATATATATATATATAATTATAAAAAACTTGCCCTTTTTTATTTCAGATATTAATTCATTTGGATTGATATGGCATTGTCCTTTACCTCAAATTGATAGTTTTCAAGTTATTTCAATTTTTCTTAATAAAGTTATGCTTTTATATAAAATCATGATTGACATGGAAATTACAATTGATAATACAAGAACGTAAAGCGCACTTTAGATTTGTTCAATGTTCGTTTTCTCAAAAGAAGAAGGCCAACCAAGAAAAATTTGAACGCCGTGTTGAAAAATAACTGAACTTCCAGAAGATTTACTGCTAGAAGAGTCAGGAGGGATACCGTAACACTTTTCCTGATTGGCCTTCTTCTTGTGAGAAACGCACATTGAAAAAATCTAAAGTGCGTTAGCATTCTCCATAAATTACGATTAGCTTCAAATAATCTTCGTTAGAAAAATTAGCCGTAATTAAAAAATTATTAGAATGCTAACGCTTGGTTATATTGATATTATCAATAATATCAATTGTAATTTCCATGTCAATCATAATTTATATAAAAACATAAGTCTATTAAGAAAAATGATAATAACTTGGAAACTAATAGTTTAAGGTAGGTATAGGACAGTGCCATATCGGAAAGTTTTTTCGAAAAAACTGAAAAAAAATTGTTTATTATTTATGTAGATCCTTTGAGTTATTGTAGGAAATTATTATAGCTTTCTAAAAACCAGCGTTTTTTTGGATTTCCCCGAAATTTCATCGTTTTATGTCTTATAGTCACTGAGATACAAAGCGTCAAAGTACCACCCTTAAATGTCAAAAAAATTTTCAAAATGCAAATATCTCCAAAACGGTCAGAGAGGGCCATAGATATTGTTTCATGAACTGACATTAATGTTCAAAAGGAATCTAAATGTGGAATTAAAAATGGGGGTTGTCATTTAAAATAAGGAAGCTGATAGCTACTTTCGGTATAACCGAAAATGGTAGAAAACTGCCTCTATTTTAAAAAAGTAGTTCATGGCTAGGAACCTTCGTGTGTGTGTATATATATATATATATATATATATATATATATATATATATATATATATATATATATATATATATATATATATATATATATATATATATATATATATATATATATATATATATATATATATATATATATATATATATATATATATATATATAAAGATAAAGGTTAGGTTGTGTCATTAATAGTTGGAATTATTCCAACTGGAAAATGTTGGACTGAAAATATGAATATTCAACCGCAATTACATAGAAAAAATATGGCATATTGTTAAGTAATAGGGTGTTTTATTTTGCATCAGTAAGAAGTGTAGGTACTATACACCTTACTTAAATATTGAATAGATGTTTCTGGCTAGCTCTAGAGGAGCACAACAAGGGCATGGGCTAAATAGTGTGTAAGTAACCCTTCATGTAAACGTGTACAAATTATATATTGAATACATTAAGAGGTGGAAAATGATTGAAATCTACTAATTCATTCATTCGTCAAGTTTTTAATTTGTTAAGAATTCTTAAAGGCAGGTATCTGCTTATTTTCAGGGGTTTCAAAAAATTCAGTTTCAGTTCTCTATCCTCTCTATGTAAATTATGGAAATCTATATTTAGTTAATGATTCTCATCTAATGAATGATTGCTGCTAATAATGCATATAATCTACGATTAATATACAATATTATCATAAAAAGTATTTTATTTTAGAAATAAAACAAGTTTTTTCACTTTCCAAAGATGTCGACAAGGAATTCACATTTAATATCAATAAAGCATACTGTAGAAAAAATATTATGAATCTCGGTATGAATAAATAGAATAATAACATGTTATATAAGAACTATAAATTTGAAAAAAAACCTGAGCAGTAGACCTCCATCACTAATGTCGTACTTTTAGCGAGAAGTGCATCGCGTCAAGATGCGATTCGAACAGAATAAATGATGATATAAAAAACCAAGCTTCAATAGCAAAACAAAACACAACAAAAATAGGATATAAATTATTTTCTTCAAAAAAATAAAATATTATATATATATATATATATATATATATATATAAATATATATATATATAAATATATATATAGTTATATATGTAAGCAGGTCGAGTTGCAATTCGAAAGGAATTGTATCAAGAGGTATAGCTATTGGTCGGATACATAGAATTTATTCATCCTTCTTGTATTTTAGTTACCAAAATTTATGCAAACTGATATACCAATATTTGCGTATTCAGTTCAGTTCTATCTGATGAAGTCACAGTGAGTTGAAACGTCACGTATTAGGTTCAATTACAGTTATCGTTAAAATCATACACGTGTTTTTCTAATAATTCTAAAGAAGTTATTAATTCAACTATAAAGATTCCCCTCCTCCGTGAGAAAACCGCACGAAAGGCGTCTGATTTTTTTTCAATACTGGACACCGACCACGACCATTAAACTAATCTCTGAGTATTTCAAGACATAACATTCAGTTTATGATGATAGATCGTGATAATGAGGATGACGGTGATCCTAATAAACTGTACAGATTTATCCAGAAGATCCGATACATCTAGCCATTCCCAAGGAATAAATTTTCATTATCTTTGTGCAACATTAGATGTCCTTGCCTGAAACCAAGTTCGCGGGCTCAAATTGCGCTAATCTTGTTCTTGATCAAACACCGCAATTTATATTCCCTTTCAGAGATGGCTGCAAAAAGAGGCCTCGGAAGTCGTGTGTAGAAAAGGCAAAAACAGATCTACTTAAGATGCAAATAGGCGAATCTACTTGGATGAAAATGAGCGTAAATAAGCGATTAGATGACGTTGAAGTGTCATGATCTTGAAGTAAACCCGGTTATAGCCATTGGCGTAACTAGGAAAATTATGGAGGGGACTCTGTTATTGAGCAAGTTCGAGATCACGATTTCTTAATAATTTCGTAGCATTCAGGATTGTATCGGTTTGAATCTTACACTTTTTAGTCGTATTTTCCACGACAATAACAGACTATTGCATTGTATCGAAAGTCATCACCGAGATGCGGGAATGGTTTTAAAATATTTCTTAGAGCTCCTGAGCCACGATTTCCAAAATAATGAGCTGTTGGAGTTGTTTCATGTTATGGGCTCTACAATCTAACTGTTCTTAAGTACATGATTCGTTTCTAACCTTTGTTTTTGAATGCAGTCATAATTGTATAACATTTTAGTTGATACTTCAAACCCATTTCATTTCTAAATTTAAACTCATTTACGTTATTTTAACTTGTATCGGTTTTAAACGAGTTAGTTTTGTGTATTCCTTATGCTTTGTTAATCATAACTCTGGAGGTCTAAAACTGTTGAGTACATTTAATTCAGGTTTTTATCCATGAACAAACTGTTTAGTAGTGCATTCTGTTTAGATCATAACTCCTTGCCGAATATCCCAGCTATAATCAATTAAATATATATATATATATATATATATATATATATATATATATATATATATATATATATATATATATATATATATATATATATATATATATATATATATATATATATATATATATATATATATATATATATCTATACAGGGTGTCCCGTAAATAACACGCCAGAGTGACACTGGAGGTAGATTGGCTTCAGGTCAATCAGACAACATCAACATGACCTCAGTAAAAGTTTTCTGGTTTTCGAGATATTGCCACTCTTATGTTTTTTTCAAAAATCTATACTTTTTGGTCATTTTCTCGCCTGTTTTGAATATAAATTACTTCTGACTCATGTCTTTTTTTCTTGTGCTATCATCAATATATGGTTGAGATGATCGACCTATCATTTCATTGGAAACTAGCTCGCTAATCTCAAAAAAAAATTTCAATTCAATTTAATTCCAAAAACCTTGAGTAAAGTTAGACTATTTACTGTGAAAAAATATTATACCAGACAGAATCAGCAAATGATCTTAAAAACTAGCCGATATAATGCTCTTTCGAAAACGGTACAACTTTTGTGGTTTTTTTCTTCCAAAAGTCTAAAAATTCCAATTTTTGTCATTGAAGTCGTGCTACTTGTGAAATACACTGCGCCGCAAATTTAAAGCATAGCTTAAATATTTCATAGGTTTTGACTGAATATTTTCTCAGGCGGTGATCCGATTTGAATAAATTTTACACCAAATAGTAGCTCCGTTTTTTGAGGAAATGTAATAGTTATAAGATGATCAAAAAAAATTAATAAACTTATTGTACAGGGTGTTTGAATAGCGACATGTTTTCTTCGTCCAAGTTTACTTCCTTCTGCTGGCAATATCGGGTAGCTCAGGCAGAAAAAAAATAGACGGTGTTTTAATCAGATGTCTTCTGAGTAATTTGTTTTTCAATCGTCTGTTTATCTTGAGCCACTCGAAAGATATTCATGTTTTTATAACAGCTCACTCTTTTCAAACGATATTTTTTACAACTTTTTTGTTAACTTGTGAAGGAGACTGTGCAAACGAAATTTCATTAAAAGTTGACAACTTTGTTTATTTATTTATTTTGAATTGATTGGGCCGATACATGATGTTAATTAATAAAGATATCAAAATAATGGTTTATAAAAACAATATACATATTTATTTATATACACAAAGTAAAATAGCGCATGACCCTCGTTTCCGTGAAACTTCATCTTCTTCAGATGCTTGATGCTAACTAATAAATAGGTTTCTCCGTTATATCGAATACGAGAAATAAATAAATGACAAATTGTGTAGAAAGGGTAAATAGAAGGATGGTTACAAATTGTTAAAGTAGGAAAAACCCATTCTAAACTGGTAGTCAGGTAGTTCGGTAATTTTGAAAAGATTCGGAAGGTGCTTGTTGTATGGAGAGACATACAAAACCAAATAAACACAGTTTCTACTTGTAAAGGAATTTTGTATGCAAAGCCTTCTTCGCAAATTAACAAAAAAGTTTTGAAAAATTTCGTTTGAAAAGTGTGAGTGCTTATGAAAACATGAATATCTTTCGAGTGGCTCAAGATAAACAGACGATTGAAAAAATTACTTAAAAGACAGAAGACGATTATATAACACCGTCTATTTTTTTTTCTGCCTGAGCTATCCGATATTGCCCGCAGAAGGATGTAAACTTGGACGAAGAAAATATGTCGCTATTCAAACACCCTGTACAATAAGTTTATTTTTTTTTTTGATCATCTTATAACTACTGCATTTTCTCAAAGAACGGAGCTACAATTTGGTGAAAAATTAATTCAAATCGGATCACCGCCTGAGAAAATATTCACAGTCAAAACTTAGGAAATATTTAAGCTATGCGTTAAATTTGCGGCGCAGTGTATTTCGCACGACTTCAATTACAAAAATTGGACATTTTAGACTTTTGGAAAAAAAAACAACCACGAATGTTATACCATTTTCGAAAGAGCATTAAATAGGCTAGTTTTTAAGATCATTTGCTGATTCTGTCTGGTACAATATTTTTTCACAGTGAATAGTCAAACTTTACTTAAGGTTTTCGGATTTAAATTAAATTGAAACATCTTGATATTTTTTTGAGGTTAGCGAGCTAGTTCTGTTGATAATATAAAAATATATTTATATATATATATATATATATATATATATAAATTTCCCCTTTGTAGTTATATATATATATATAATATATATATATATATATATATATATATAATATATATATATATATATATATATATATATACTTATATATAAAGTATATACCTATATATATATATATATATATATATATATATATATATATATATATATATATATATATATATATATATATATATATATATATATATATATATATAATATATATATATATATATATATATATATTTGAATTGATGTGGCCGTTACTCGATGAAAATCCTCTTTTTCTAATCTAGATTTCAATTTAGCATTCAGAACAAGAAATAGTCTAGGAAAATATATAAAAAACAACAAATCAAAAATAGATGAGCTCAGTAATTCGAGAGTTAATATAGAAATTTCAATAACAAGAATTATTGAATACAGTTGAAGTAACATAAATCCATAAATCATAACGAAGATTCAATATACTTATGCTAGACATTTAATAAGAGAGAAACATGACTTTAATGCGGATGTCGAAATTGTACATCTGTGAATAAAAGTTTCAAAATTGAACCTTATGGAAAATTTAGAAATTAATAGGCATTAAAATTCCCAGAAGTTAATCAACCAATGGGATATGAACAGCTCCTCCCTTTTTGAGCATTTCAATGAATAAAGATAGTTTGTTCTTGGAATCCCGGAATAGATTTTCCAAATTTATAATTGTACTTTGCAATGCTTGTATTAGATATTTGCGATGCGATACATCAATCCTGTCAAGGAGAGGAATTGAACGATAAAGCCTTAGTACTGTCTTAGTATGATGATTGAATGTAGTTCTTTTACTGTGAGTCAATTACAGATAATTTTCACAATTGGAGGGCCGCCATTTTGAAACGGAACTACAGAATCGCATAAAAATCTAGTAGCATACTGAGTGAAGCAAGAGCTTTCAATTGATGTACCACATGCCATACAGAGTCATTTAGGAGAAGTATCAATGACGTCAGACTCTTCAAAGATGTCAATAAAAAAAACAAAATAATTTCGTCAAGATGTGGGAAACTGAGGAACTAAATTGACATGTTCGTGAGTTTTCCTTGAAACCTGAATGCTACCGAATTACAAGGGGTAGATATATTATATATATATATATATATATATATATATATATATTTATATGAATATATATATATATATATATGAATATATATATATATATATATATTATATATATATATATATATATAGTATATATATATATATATATATATATATATATATATATATATATATATATATATATATATATATATATATATATATATATATATATATATATATATATATATATATATATATATATATATATATAATATATATATATATATATATATATATATATATATATATATATATTTTATATATATATATATTTATATATATATATATATATATATATATATATATATATATATATATATATATATAGCAGCAAAAAACATGAAGAATTATGATTCAGTAGATATTGAACAAATTCGGTGCAATTGTCTATTACTTGCGGGAAAAATACGTCTCCAATTTAGATTACATCGATATGTTTCTTATTGAACCCATAATATCCTGAAGATAAAAAAAAAGGATTGATACTGCAATGAAACTCCTCGTGATCACAATTACAAAGTAAATACACCTCATGTTTAAAGATGAAAAATAAAATTATCAATCAGTATCATAAAAGTATATCTCAATATATGCTATTTTATTATTTTTCTTGGACGGTTCATAATCTCACGCATATCGTCTGCTGTCTAACATATACAGTACGTATCAGAAAATGAGGGCGATAAATCAGAAACGAACAGGTGATGAAGTTATTGACTTGAATAGTGAATATATGTTAATACTACAATTTATTACGTTATAACGATTATCTACTTGTCACATTTCTATATAGAGCATAGTAAAATTCATTATACCTATTTGTTCTTCTTTCACCTTCTCATTTGATCGAATGATTTCGTATCAATAGGTAACCAGAACAGGAATATTTATATATAAGATGAATATTTAAATACTTACTCAAATGAAGGTAGTAGGGAATGTATATCTGATGAAAATCTAATAAAATACAAATTGAAAAAGCTCATCAAAAGCAGAGCTATGTCACTAAGGTTTTATTCAATCCTTATTTCTGTTCTTTTTACATACAAGTTCTCAAACCCATAGGTCAATTTGAAGAGAAGTGAAATAACTATATCAAAATGGCGGTGGTTTGCAAAAAAAAAACAGTTTTAAACTCCAAATGGGCACTCTTTAACATCAGCTCAATGAACGTACTAAATTCAAACTCAATCTGCAGAAGCCGTGAATGTGAGCACAACCTTAAAATTCACGAGAAAATAAGAAATCTCTATATGAAAATACAGGCGAATAAGAAAAGAAATTGAAAATTACCAAGAATACTTCCCTTGCATTAATTAAATTCACGTAAGAAATTTCAAATTTTTAGCTCAATTTACGGGAGCTGTGGATGTGTGCAAAACCTCAAAAATCAGGACAATATAAGAAATTTTCACATTAAAATGGAGGAGGTTGCAGAAAAGAGTTTACACTACCAAATAGCACTTTCTGAACGTCAACTCAATCAACTAATACATAATCAAATATCTAGCTTCAATTGAAGGGGGTTTGGGGATGCAAACATCCTTCAGAGCAAGTTTTTTAGCTCCGTACATCCTGCATAAATTGCTAGGTTTCGTATTAATTTCGATAGTTTTATTCTGCCTAGTATACAACTTCAGATACAAAATTTCATCTCATTTGGTCTAATGGGGCGGTGCTGGAGATCCTGAAAAATAGTGGTCCAGGAGGTATTAAAGAGATTCAAAAAGCATCTCATTATTGATTTTCACGGTAGTTTACTATTTTCGGTGAAAGTACGACTGAAAAACTATACCTATGAAACATAATAACGAAGGTCACATATGGCTGTATAATTGTCTAGTAATCTCCAATTACGAAAGAAAAATAGTTTTCGAAAAATTGACACTAAATTGTATTGCATTATGACGAAGATGAACGTTTCGCCTCTAGCAGGGTATCTTCGAGCCCTGTGTGTCGACGTGCATCATAATTTGATAAAATTTAGTGTAAGTATCTTGAAACCCAAGTTTGTTTGGTTCTAATTGAGATAGATTTATGTCAAGTAAGGGCCTTCAATATTCAACTAACTATAATCCAGTCAAAAAAGCTGTCTTTCGGCAATTTCACATGATTTCAAAGAATATATGATACATAGAACAGATTCATGTTCAACTAACTATGTAGTACATATACTTTTACTTCGATGAGAATAAATTAACGATATTTACATGATAAAATACAAAGAATTTATTAGTTTTTTTTTATAAGTTTGTTATTTTTGGGTTAACTCTATTTTATGTCAACAGTTATATGAAAAAAGGATGTATATATATATATATATATATATATATATATATATATATATATATATATATATATATATATATATATATATATATATATATATATATATATATATATATATATATATATATATATATATATATATATATATATATATATACATAGAGATTAATATTATTCATTCAAGCTCGTTTTTATTGTGTAGGAACTCAATTTAAATCATTATAGATTGTGATTTCTTATTTTCACATAGAAAAGGTAACAAAACTTTGCTATAATTACTTAACTAGCAAATAGATCGCCCTCTCTGAAATATTTCAATTCAATATAATTTTCCAAAGAATTTTCCGTGATTGGACAAACTTTTATATCTAACAAATAGTAATAAATGAAAACAATCATTAGCTCTTTAAATATACTTGATGATCGCAAACGACGACACATCACGAATTCAAAAACGGAAACACATATGTGGATTGAAAATTGCCAAATCGTCATACAATAACGCTTAAATCCGCATTTCATCATGCTACAATAAAAAAATATTAAATTTCGTCAACAACAACGAAAAGCTATTTCAATCTTCAACTAGATTTCATCAATGTTATTTAGGTACCTACTAGACAAAAGGATAAATAGTTAAATGTCTACTTGTTCCCTAATAACACTCGCGATGGAGGCAACGGTAGCCCACCGGTAGGATGTATCGCTTGTAAACCGAGGATTGTGGGTTCAAGTCCCACCTTGCTCTTGGATGTTGTGTACATCCAATGAAATTTAGTGGTTCTAAATATGATTAACTGTTGGTTACTGACTCAGTTTCGAGCCCGTTGGCCGTTCTGAACCGGCGTAAAACTGTAGGTCCTTTGAGATTAAAAAAAAACACTTGCGACAGCATCATCATTTCTAAAAATTGCAGTGTCACCGTGCACTATCGCAGAAAATATTATTTACATTATGGAGAGTGACTATATCGTGATATAAATCGACAGTAAACATTTCGATGAAATTATATATATATATATATATATATATATATATATATATATATATATATATTATATATATATACATAATTTCATCGAAATGTTTACTGTCGATGTAAATCGACAGTAAACATTTCGATGATATATAATATATATATATATATATATATATATATATATATATATCGAAATACTGTATATATATATATATATATATAATATATATATATATATATATATATATAGATATATATATATATATATATATATATATATATATATATATATATATATATATATATATATATATATATATATATATATTATATATATATATATATATATATTTTTTATATATATATATATATATATATATATATATATATATATATATATATATATATATATATATATATATATATATATATATATATATATATATATATATTGTGTCAGCAGATTCGCCTGCGTGGAATTCTATTCTTGTAACTAACATAACTGCGGTGCGTATCTGGCTACCTATCTCATAGATGCACGCGCCTTGTCCCTCGTAACTCGCTGATGCGAATGGGTATGTTATTTTGTTTCTGTAAAAAGACGATCATAACATCCATTCTGTAGTAATACATTCATTCTACATAGGATTGGCAAAACTGTGCCTAGTTGGTGTCTATTTCGAGGAGTAACAAATGCCCAATTTCAAGTCAGCCGGCAATGTAATTTCGGAGATTTCCTGATTGGTCAGTGGGTCAGTGGTATTTTTCTAATATATATATATATATATACATATATATATATATATATATATATATATATATATATATATATATATGTATATATATATATATATATATATATATATATATATATATATATATATATATATATATATATATATATATATATATATATATATATATATATATATATATATATATATATATATATTATATATATAATATATATATATATATTATATATATATATATATATATATATATATATATATATATATATATATATATGAATATATCTTGATGCCTGTAATGTATTGATACTTCTTTGTATTTTTTTAACGATAACAGGCCATTGTTGTTTGAAAACTGACTATATTAAACAGTTAAATTTCGTCACAAAATTCGTAACTTTCTAAAAACTTTAGAGAATCATTCACATAAAAATCTATAAATTTCTTCGAGAGTTAATGAAAATTTATATTTTTAGAAGGGCAAAGCTTATTCAAAATGTAGAACAACGAAAAGGGTATTCTCATTAGGGCCTTGTTCAATGTAATATATTTTTTGGTAACTTGAATACATTTAATGATAACACTGAATAAATATGCTATCGCAACTATCTGAAATAAATGTTTTATTATGCATAATTACGAAATATTAATTTAGTTATTATTTATATAAATTTATTCTATTTTTATTTTTTAATCATTTTAATCTTTTAATATTGATTCAAATATCTGATTATGATGATTCGAATAGATAGTAGGTTAAAAATTATAATCAAATCTCCATTTCGACATCATGCATAATCTATAATAAATAATCAATTCCTAAAAAAATACAAAACTCCCATGATTATTTCTTTACTTGAAAGAAAAATATCACAAAGTTTTCAATTCACATATTAAATTTACCCGTCTTATTCATAGATAAATATGACTCCAGCGTTTGAAGGATTGCCTTTGTTACCTACGCATATATTATGTTGATTATTTATAGGCCTAGCTTTCATCCGCCGAGTATCTAGAGTGATACATGCAAAAAAAAAAAATCTAAAATACTAAACGCAAAATAGCACCATGATCTAAAGGAAATTTTCAAAAATTTCACAAAGATTGTTCGTTAGACTTTCAATTATTCTTTTGCCTAGTTATTCAGTCGTAACACAAGATACACCACTGCAAGATTATGCCTACAAGTGATAACATCTGACCGTCACCACGGTGCGAAAAGACGACGAATTCAAGTTTACTAGGCGTATCATTTCCTTCCGGTTGACGTAATTAGCATTGCCAGCTGACCGATGAGATTATTCACCTTATTACGCAGACGTCACAGAAACGCGTCGTCCAACCTCCTCTATGGTCGCCGGTTGAATGATGATATTGGTAAGGAGTAATTGCCGCTTCCTAGTAAAGGAATCTATCTTATTGGCCTTAATTTTTTCCTGGCATGCTTATTTATGTGCTCTTTGTCGATGTAATAGCACCGAAAGCAAAAAAGTTATTACGGTGCATTCGTATTCTTTACGGGATCTTAAACGGAACACGTTGATGAATTAGATCTGAATTGAAAATTAGTAGAGTGAATTCAATTGCTTTACTCGCTTCATTGTTAAGTATACTCGTTCACTGAAAAACGTTGGGAAAGAATTTGAAATATTCCTATCGAATAGCTCATAGAAATGGTCAAGAATGATGATACATGCACTTCTAGTCATAATTCATTTCAATTAGAAACTGAATAAAAACACTTGTTTTCAAGAGATTTATACAAAACTTATTACATTGTGAGGCAGTAAATGTGTTCTTATAGTGAGGGACATGCGTCAAATAGAAATTAATTCTGAGCAAATATCTTGAACACATGTATTTTTCTAATTGATTTTCATCAAGTGAGGGTTCCACAATTTCATTTTAGTTAATTTTACATATATATTATTATTATTTACATACATTTGTATATATATATATATATATATATATATATAAATATATATATATATATATATATTATATATATATGTATATATATATATATATATATATATATATATATATATTATATATATATATATATATATATATATATATATATATATATAATATATATATATATATATATATACATATATATGTATATATATATATATATATATATATATATATATACATACATATATATTTATATATATATATATATATATATATATATATATATATATATATATATATATCTTATATACAAATAATGTTAAGAATAATATAACTGAAAAGAGGGTATTTCGACTATTATCTTGGGCAATTTGATGATGGTCAATTAATTCTTAAGGCTCTATATTTCGTCCCATAGTTGAGACTTCTGTAATAGCTTAAAATGTAAAAAACACAGAACGGTTTATAGAAATACAAAAGTTACTAACGAAACTTGAACACATCCAAATTAAGAAACCTCATACGACAAGATATAGATATATCATATTATAGTAGTTTTAGTTGAAAATAATGGGCTTGTCGAAGTTAAAAAAGTTAAAATCGTCCTTTTGATAAGCTTCTTGGATTAATAGCAAGTTTTTTCACTAACTTTGGCAGTTGATTACGTTCATTCTCAATCGCAGATGGCAGCAGTTAAGTTACATAATCTCAAGTTAAAAAGCAGATCACTTTTCTAAAAGGCTATTCGTCAAAATTCTTGAATGGGACAATCTAGTCTAAAAAGTTTTATTGACCAACAACAACTGCTCAACCTGAAAGAATCATTTATGTCCTTGACCTGGATGCGATAATTGGAGGACTGCGTCGGAGCTTGCAAAATACTACTGAATAAATACTGATATATTTGTTTATATTCAACGATTTAGTTGAATGTGACATTGAGGATCAATAATATGTTCATTCACCAAATAGATGGATTAGTTTGAATTTAATGCAGGAAATTCTAGGTTTGGGTATTAAGATCAGTAATTGTTTTTGATCAAAGGAGTCTCTGTCAAAATATTTTGTCTTGGTAGTTGTTTTTTTATACTCAAAGTACTCTAGTGAAAAATGACAAAAAACCAATAACATCTGGATGTGTTGCATCGTCCTCGGCATTCAATCTCGGATTCATAGACATCCAAGTTGCAAGAACCTCCATAGCCAAATTCCAAGTCTCTGAGGAGTGTCCTCAAAAGGTACACAGCATATTCCTGAAAAGTGGTCATAAATAGGTTTTCGGACTTTGCAGTCGATCCAAGCCATACTTTACTTAACTTTACCAAACATTTTATCATAACGTATCATCATCGAAGTAGATTTTGTCGAAAACACGGAAAACACCGTGCGACACAGAAAAATTGTCTGTCATGTCACAAGAAGGTGAGTGTCACCAAGTACCTATAGCACACCATTAGAAAGATCTTAGCATAACCTACCAACAGTACACCATTAGATTTAACAGCTCCTAGGTACCAAACAAGGAAGATCAGTGGCTCTTATAATTATTTTCAAACAAAAACCTTCTCGCTAAAGCTAGCGGCTAAACATTCTAAAGTATAGAATCTGTTATAGACGCTGCAGCATTCTCAGTTCTTATGTTTGATCTTATGAAGGAGCTTGCTGAATGAGGGAAGAAAGGTGTCGTGGATTTATTAATCGTCTTTTGCGTTGACTCCAACTGGTCCATGAAACTATTTTTTCAATTTACAGGCACCATACAGTAATTGCTCTGAAAAATTCAATTAACACTGTTTAACAAACAAACCACAACCATAACTAAATTGAACCCAAATAGTACTGAAGATACTCTTGTAATTATTCTAGTGATAAGCTACAATTCTATATAATTGTGAACCCTCCTAACAATAACCCCATTCTTTTTTGTAACTCATTTATGTTTGCTTTGGTCAGCATTTATACCAAAAGTAGGTATATAAGTCAGAGCAATCCTACATAGTTCAATCGATTCTCCCATGCTATGCACGTCGTAATGCTAGTTGGTAGTTCAGTCGCTACGTATAATAAACAATGTCAAACAGTTCTATTTCATTCAACTACGTATAGTATATCAGTTTTATGTTAATTCAAGCCTTCTAATTCAACGAATCCAGATTTAATAAGAGTGAAATCAATCATAAATAGTGGAACGTTCAAGTGAACGCAATTATAAATAGTGCAACGTCACAAAGTCTAAAATTTCGGGTGCTCAACCTTAAAGTTTTACGGAGCTTTCCTTTAGTAAAGCTGCCCTGGTGTCAGAAGGTTATTGTAACTATCCTGTACAAATGTTATACTCTGAGCAGTGCCCCAGAGGAATACAACAATATACTTGAAAATATGGAATTGTTTCAGTAATTATCTCATGAGCTGAAGTTGGTTATCCTCAGAAATATGAAAATCAGTTGCTTCTTTTCAAATTAGAACTAGTTCAAGAGATGATATGAGAGAAAATCCATGAATACTACAACTTATAACCTGCACAACTTCAGAATAGCTATTGTGATATACTTTCTTAAAGAATAAAGAAGAAAACGAACCTAACAGGTTGCCACTTCATCTTAATAGAAGTTTGAAAAATTATTCTATTTCATGTTATAATCTCCGAAATCACCTAGATATGATATTTTCCTTCTGTGATAGACAATAAGTAACAATATCAGTTTTATATTGCGCAAAAAATTCTCAGAAAGAATGAACAGGTGTTGATCATTCGTCAAGTACATAACAGAGGTCAAGGTGCCCGAAGTCGAATAATTTATAATCTTATGAAACCGACAAGCCAACAAATCCGACGGTTGGCGATTTCGTGGAAAGAATACCTTCCGATATAACCATTCATCGATCGTCGACCAGAAAACAAAGAAAAAATGCGCACAGATTTCGGTGCATGCATATCTCGATTTCATCTTCTTTGTGGGAGCGCTGGGTACAAAGAAAAAACAGGCTCGTTCATTCCGATAATTTAGTGAGGGTTCTGTTGGTTCACTGACTGTGGTTCGAGGAAATTTCAAGTCGGCACATGAAAGGGAATCGAGACCAGTGGCGTACCAAGACAAGGATAGGCAATTTCGTTACTAAGATTGAGAATCTGAACAAAAACGTTGGACGATGGAAATCTGCGAATGAAAAATTCGAAATACTGTCTAATATCCTTATACCTACCTTTCGTTTTAGTTGATTTTGATAATTTCAATTGCAAAATTAATATTTGTACCCTGATAACTAATTTTGAGGGGTTTAATGGAAAAAATTCATAATTTAACCAATAGAAGCATATATTGATGAATTTTTTGAAATTGAGGTATAACTCATTTCATGATTGATATTATTTTGCCTAATTATACTGTTTTAAAACAACAAACAATAGTTTATGAGTAGTTCTCACAGTACCAACAGTGAAACATTTTCTAAAATCGTTACGAAAACACAGTTGGTTTAAATTTCACTGTTCCAATTATAATTACTATATTTTCATAATAATCATTCGAATTGTAAATCTGTTTTCAGGAAACAGCTATTCTAACTAAGGGAAGTTTATGTTGTTTTACGAAAAAATAGTAGCTTTCAATACTAGAGATAATTTGGAGGCCATTTGTTTATTGCGAATAAAGGATTTATAAGTTTCGTAAATTTCATAATTTTGAAATGTCTAATAATTTCTTTCATGATGAACAAAAACTAAATTTGAATTTACTACGTTTATTATTTTGAATACTTTAAAAAAATATATAACACTGCGATTGCAATTTCGGTCACTAGACCATCATCGGGCAGATTGAGTTAAGAACTGAATACATAATTCTCAACTCAATCTGGCCGATGATGGCACGATGATATCACTTTTTAAAAGTATTTTTGTGATAATAAACGTAGTAAATTCAAATTTTTGTTCATCATGTTAAATTATCACGTAGTAACGAGTAACGACGGATTCAATCAACAATTTCTTTCATTATTTGCAATAACTCTGTTATATTTATGAAGCAATTATAATTTTTTTCATATAACTAATTTGTTTCCTAGTATTCCACAGGATAATACAGAAGTGAACATTGAATAGTAGTTAGAATTAAATTATATAAATTTTTAAATTCAGTTGGAAATTATTTCCTTGTTAGCAGTTCGGAAGGTTTAATGATGGGTAACATACTGTGCCACTCATTAGTCCATCTATTCAAGGATAATACAGAAAAAACTGTTCTCACTCATCCATAAAGTAAAGCATTCATTTATTTGTATAGATTGGCATATACTTTATAAACTCTATACATCATAATTTCAAATCTACAACAGAGATGGAATAAAATAACTGTCAAATTGCTAGATCTCACTATGACTTGAACTTTCATTAAATATGACTCTGCAATTTTTCATAACCATCACACATGGATACTTCAATACACAAAACTTCAGTTAATTATCTCCAAAAACAAAATCGCAGCATGTAATTGGTTCATGGACAATATTCCTACATCACAGGCAAACTTTAATGAAAATTGAATAATAAAAAACATATTGTTGTCAATAATTCTTATTATCTATGATCAATTGATAATATCATCAAACAGAAGAATTTTAATTAAGGAATAAAAAGTTTTTTTCGCTCTTTCTTGACGAAATTATTAGTGAACTAAGAATATCGGTAAAACTAGTGAAACATTCACGAACCGAATTTGTTTTGTTTTTTGTGTTTTTTGTCGCTGCTTTTATATAATTCACTATAGAAAATGGTCATATTTTTGCAATTATAGTTGCCGTCGTTACTTTTCAATAAAATAATTGTCTTTTGAACTAAAGATCTTTATCATTTGACGTTTATTCTATAATTATAACTTACGTTTAATATAAAATATTTTTGTTATATACTACGAATATTATCATAATATATGCAGTATATATATTTTCTATGATTAAATGATTTTTTTTGTAGGTTTTGTAATGGGTTATACGGTCCCATTAAATTTGCGTTGTTTATAAAATACAAATGGAAATGTATGCTACGTGTATAGGTTCTTCAATAAAAGAACGTACTATATAAAAACAAATTTGCATTGATAACTTTAAAAAGAAATAAAAAACTAACTCTTCACAGGTTGAAATAAATGACCGAGGATGTGGGTTAGAGTCCCACCTTGCTCTTGGGCGTTGTGTATGTCCTGAATTTAGTGGTTCTAGTTATGAGATTGAGTGTTGGGTAATGTACATTGTTTACAAGCCCATTGGCCGTTCGGAACCGGCGTTAAACTGTAGGTCCCTCGAGTTAAAAAAAAAATCTATTGAGTAAACGTGTTTCGTCATAACATTGACTTCTTCTCGTACTAAATTATGGTATTACAAAACAATCTATTTATACGAAAAATTGAATATAACAGAGGAATTCCTAGATAAACTAAATAACAATAAGCAATTCATTCAGAGCGATTAGTAGGTACATTGAACAGATTAAGGGGAGGAGAAGGGTTTACTTCAATCTGGTGGTTAACTAGGTTTCCGGAATTTTTATATTTATTGATGTAAAGGGATTCCCAACAGTTGGTTTTGTGGAGACTATTTTCTAACTGTAATATTTTATAATTATGATTAAAGGTATGTTTTTCTTGAATAAGATGGCACGCATAATTGTAGTCAGTTTTCTGCTTAATATAGCTACGTTGGTGTTCGTGTATTCGAGTTCTGAAATTTCTAATTGTACGTCCTATAAAGAATTTTTCACAATCGTTGCAGTCGAGTTTATAAACACTAGTACGTTCATCTGTATGAATTTTTGATTGGTGGAAGTTCATTCACCAAGTAAATACTAATTCAATTCAAAATTTGCGTTGACTGATACTATTGATGAAATCAAAACCCAAAAAACCTGTGACATAAATACCTGAACAGATTGCGTGATTTTATGTTAAAATCATATTCCATGAATTTGTGAAAAGAATTGTATGTATTGAACTCTCAGCTGTGACGATGTCATTTGTTTTGGGAATACCACAAAAATCACTTATCTTCCCCGTGTGACTCCTAGGAGCTGCTTATTCTAATTGTATACACATGTATAGAATTTGGATTGGTCTTAGCAAGAACTGTTTAAAGATGTGCCATAATTGGCGGTTTGACTCTTTCAAGGAGTAATAGAGCTCTCCAAAGGGTTCATTTTTCTGTCTTGCATGATTTTTCCCCCTCTCAGAGGAGATGTATCAGAATAATGACAATTTGTCATAGAATTTTTGGTATCGTATGATCTAGCATGGCCGTTATATGGACGAAAATGTCATTGAGGTCACTGAGCAAGATCCCGGAGCCGCCAGACGTCCCTTATTTTCTCAATAATAAAATTTGTGGGATGAAGTAGTGCTCGTATGTACTTTCAATGTATGGATACTCGCTATGTTGTGCCGACGGCCAATTTCCAGGTACCAGGTGCTAAAGATGGAAAAAGCTCGATCTACTTACCTCATTTTCTCAAACTTGATTTTTATATATGATACTCAGGGCACCATTTCAATACCGTATGCAAGCTGCCAGACCGATCGTATGGGCCAAACATCCCGCCAGACTTACATTAAGTGTGAGTATGACAGTATGAGCGAAATGTCATGATTCGCCCATTTAAAATTAAAATAATAACATCGAAAGTACGTATACTAAAACATAGAACATGCTTGACTAGACAGTAAATATAGAAGAGTGTTCTACACGCATAGATAATCACTATCGCGTTCTGGGATCTTGGACTATCGGTCGAATGCTTAACAACCTACTTTTCGGTTACATTTCAGTAAAATGCTGGCATTTTGTCAGGGCAACACACCATTGTATTTGACGATAAGAGTTCCACACGTCCTACAACGTACACCTAAATAGGCGCCATCTAGGTGAAACGGACCGTTGAGAATTTCTCCCATATATAAAAACATTTTCGAGAGATTGTGGGTGAGACATGTGCTACTAGAGGTAAGTCAATTACCAGGAGTGTCAAGGTACATTTAAATACACCAAGGGGTGTACCCCTTTGTCCAGCGGTATGTAACTTGGAACATAGCTTCATGGTTGTCTATGAACTCGTGATTCAATACCGATAACGATGAAATATATCCCATTGATATCCAGAACTCTCGAAACACATCCAGATAAGAATATTGAATTTAGTTATAATGAAGTGATAACGATTTATCAATGAAATTAAAATAGTATTTTCACCCAACGACATTCTCAATGCTCATACACATGGCCCAGTTGAACTCATGACTCGTCAAAAGAAGGATTTGTCATAATAATTCCGTAAACATTTTGAAAATTTCTATATCTTGACATACTTTGAGTTTCTTACGTCTATTTCATAAAACACACGAAGAAAAGAAAAAGCCCAGCTCACAATCGTATTTTCCCCGTAGTTTTTTTATCCGTTTCAGCCCTCCTGAACCACGATTTTTTAAATTTTTTTTGATGTCTGATATATATATATATATATATATATATATATACATATATATTATAATATTATACTATATATAATATATATATATATATATATATATATATATATATATATATATATATATACATATATTGTCATCTCCAGCGGAACCCATCAAACTGAATGAGCTGAAATTTGATATATGTGATTTTTACGAGGCAGAACGAAACTATCAAAATTTAGGAAAATTTTTTCAACAGCCGCAAATTTTACGTAATTTCTTAATTTTTCGTGTTTTTGGAAAATCTACTCAACTTCTGCAGATTGAGTTAGAAAATTGAAATTTTTCAACAGGAACTCAATCCACGTAGGATTGAGTGCCTGTTGAAATACGATCCTTAGTTAGTTCAAACATTTATCATCAACCGAGCTGCACTTCGTGAGGACTATTTCGTTCGAATCGCATCTCGACCTGTTTCGCTATCTGTACATCGCAAGTTTTTTTTTAATAAATGAATAATTTTCCAATTTTTATTTCTTCATGTTACTGAAGCGTGATTTTTCAAACCATAATATATTCCGTTAAAATCGTATCTGAACGGGATGCACTTCGTTCGAAAAATACGACCATTCGTAAGAAATCAAAAACTTGTAATGCAATTGCATATGTTGACGTTGGAAATGAAAACTTCATCTATCTGGCCGCCAGAGTTCGCCCGCATAGCTGAATGTTTCCGCTCAGAGTCTGTATTATGCGTCTAATATTTGATTATAATTATCATGAAAATTCAAGTGACCTTCACAGTACAATTGAAAGGATACAAATGCTTTTATTATTCAAAAGAGTATTGTAGAATGACTTCTTAAATTTCTCACCATTCATATAACTTCCTTCGAATCCGAATGCGTGCATTAATATACTGCTAAAAAAATAAATAATGTCTGAAGAGACAGAGCAGGTAAAATGATGTTAAAGTTTCACATCTAAGATACCTTTGGATGGTTAATGAGCGTATACTTGCAGGTGGAACACCTACAGTCTTCATTTTGCTGACTTGGTGGGATTACATGGAAGGCCCATAAATTTCGCTATATTATATAATATTTTACTGTCAAACCGGAAATAGTTTTATAAAAATACTAAATTATTATTCTGTGTTAGAGTTATCAGTAGCAGTGGAGGATCAATCTTTGAATTTAATTGCACATTAACACGTAGTCTACGAACTTAGTATTATCAGTAGCAGTGGAGGATCAATCTATGAATTTAATTGCACATTAACACGTAGTAAGTCTAGGAACTTAGTACTATTCTTTTGTAGATAGATTTCCGGACTGCCTATATATTGTGTTTGAAATATAGTCGTAAAGTTTTACCTGAAAAATAATGTAATCTAACTGAGTGACTAAACAAGATAAAAAGAAAATGGATTGGCGTATCTGACAAAATGAAATGAGATAAATGAATAAATGACAATTCAATCAGTAGAGAAGTACATTTCGGAATAAGTTATGGTTTGAAAAATCATGCATTAATAGCAAACCGAAATAAACATAAGAAAGTTATCAATTTTATTGACAACTTTATATATATATATATATATATATATATATATATATATATATATATATATATATATATAGGTATATATATATAATCTTCTGATAATTATTAGCAATAACAGGCTTTTTGAATCTTAAAAAACTCGATTTTATTAAAAAGTTGACGTTTCGCCACGACATTCGTGGCTTCATCAAAACTTTTGAAAAAATTGAAATTTCTTTGACATTTATTGATTTGAAAAAATTTGAATAGAAACAGACTACTCTGTTTCACTAAAATTTTTCGGCTGTGGCCGTTCTTTGTTATTTATTATGTGCTATTCAGTCCAATATTAACATTCAAATTTGTTATTATTAGATGGTAAGGGAAACCACAGAAACCTTTACCCACGTAATGTTCGAAATAGGTTCAAATTATTTTGATTTTGAAAAGTCAAAGAATAGGGTACTATTTATCTTTTTTTCAAAAATTTCTCATTGCGGCTGTGGCCGTCTTCAGAAAGATTAAAATCACACAAATATACTAGAACACAAACCACAGCCCTAATAAAACATAAAAACAATGAGAATCATACTTTGAACTCTAATTGCACAAAAATTTCTGAAATAGAAATGGTACATATTCAAAAAAATTTAAATAAAGTCGTAAATGATAGAACAGATATCAAAAATTTGGGTTCAATATACGCAGATTTAATTCTTTAATTTTTCTAAGAAACAACATAAGACAAAATAATCAACAAACAAACTCTAACCATATCAACTCATCTTCTTAGAAAAAATCTAAACATCTAGAATTTTCAATTTTTCTAAAAAGAAAGTATAGTTTAGATCATGTGATCTCCAAAATTACAAGTAATGTCTTTTTAAAGACAACAATCAAATATTTTAAACCTATTTTGTATATTACGTGGGTGAAGGTTTCTGTGGTTCCCTTCCCATCTAATATCAACAGACCTGCCTGTTGATATTGGACTGAATAGCATGTGATTAATAACTGAAGACGGCCACAGCCGCAATGAGAAATTTTTGAAAAAAAGATAAATAGTACCCTATTCTTCGACTCTTCAAAATCAATAATAATTATCAGAACATTAGAAATAGTTCACAGGCAACAACAACATCTTTATTTCATAATTAAACTAAGTTCAATATTGTAGTGCATAACTCGACATATCATTGTAAATGTATAAGAAGTTTGATAATTAGAAGCAGATATTACACTCATATAATAAAGTGACCCTTGCTAATAGGTGAAACTAACTTTTTATAGTGAATATAAGTCTCGAAGATTCGTTCAATTGTCCTGAAGTTTCCGATGGAATATTTGGATTCATATAAAAGAAGCAAAACGGGCCCAATAATATTATCAAAATATGATGATTTTTTATTATTAAGCTATTAGTAGCGTATAATGAAATAATTGATGAAATGTTACAAAATGTTCGGGAAATTGTCGTACAATCATTTCAACACTGCTTGGAAGTAAATGGTTTGCAATTTGAACATCTTGTTCATTGAAACTCTTGTGAAAACTCTTTCTTCCGATTAGATTTTCCGACATTACCAGCACGTTTTCACATTAACTTAAACGCAGAACAAAAACAATTCATCCTGGTTTTCAAGAGAATTAAAATAACCTCAAAATAATTCCACGTGACTCTCCGTACTATCCAGGATTCTTAAAGGCGTTGACATACTGTTTAGGATATTGATTTTATATCCATGAATTTTAATCAAAAAATAAGTTTCTGGAATAAAATCGACCTGTTTTGATGTTTTCCAGAAAAACGCTCCCTATTAAAAATATTCGTGGTGCATTGTTTTAAATGCACCACCAGATATATCTATAGATCGAAATGCAGTAGCTACATCCCTGAAATACGATTAACACTAACCAATATCAAATGCCTTTCTGAAAACTTATCAACCACGCACATCATTTTCTGCATTACTTCTTAATAATTAATATTCCAAACAGCGAAACAGTTATCTACAAACAATGACATAGTTATCTATCTACAATTCCGGTCTGAATGCGCGCCTGTTGACTCCGTGAAATCACTGGCTATCCTCAAAGGTTTTTTACATCTCCGTCATTTAAGTCAATTAACAATTCTATGTATATACAGGTATAAGTGATATTTTACACCGCCCCGCCTTAGGACGTTTGAGCAGATGAAAAAAGCTGCTTCTCGGCATGTAAATAAAACGATGAATAAGAATACTTGTAATTTTAACACACATTGTTGCAAGGTACACAAACACACTCATACGTAGGTTAAACAAGTTTAATTCATACATTCAATCCTGCTATTGAGATGCCCGCCCATCCCTGGAAAATGCACAGGTTCGTATTGTGTTCATTTTAGAACGATAATGTAGATCTCATAGAAATAAGTATATTATAGATGGAAAATTAGCATTGTAAAACATTAATTTCAAGCATTTATACAACATTTTGTTGTCAACTAACCATCAGAATTTTAGATGAACCCCTCCACGTGAGCTTTTCTGAAATCCAAATTTTGAAATTGAATGAGAGTAGGTAACTACATCTAAGAGAAATCTTCAGTGTTCCATATATTTGCTTTTTCCACTACCATTATTTTTGGCATATTTTTTAAAAATTCTTCAAACTTTACTTACTCGACATGTACGAACATTTCGAATTCATTCAATATTTGAAGAAATCGATGTTAAAAACTCTGTTATTTTTTAATGATTTCAAAAAATAACGGAAGGGTACTATCAAAACTTATTTTTGCAACTATTTAGTATATTATATGTTAGTAAATTCATTTTGTTACAATCGAGCATCTCTTTTCAATTTTGCAACTACAAAAATGAATGGTTCTTAATATTATTTTTTCCTAAAATGATAGTGTATTGGTCTGTGTTGAAAGTAGTGTAGCGTACGAGATTCTTGTTTTCGGGAATCTCGTCGAGACGATGCCATGCGAGACGCATGACATCGTCTTGTTTTCGAGGCGAGACTAGAGACGATACTCGGACAAGACGAGACGAGACTTTCGCTGGTCTCGTCTTAAGTCTCTTGCTTGAGATTTGGCGTCTCTACGAGAGTCTCGCAGGTGAATATTTCTACTTGCCGACTGAATGAACGAAAAAGTATGAAACAATTTTTTCGTTGAAGATATTGCATTCACTACATTAATTTGTTACGATGAAAAAGTGTTAAAAATTAATATTTTTCAAAACCTGCTCCCGGTTGACGGTCATTACTTTGTTTACCTATTTGGTTTGTTTATCTAAATAATAAATTTTGCGAAATGTATGTGTCGGTTGTCCTATTGTGTCCGAAGTAAGATTTTATTGAAGGTACTAAAGCTTGAGTTTCTTCCAAATTTGGTTACTCGTTGTTTGCTGCGTGGATAGTAGTTTTTGAGCGTGCGGCATTGTGTGTTTGTTAATTCAAAATGAGCAGATTCAATAGGAAAATAAGCGAACTTTTGGCTCTAGAAGATGAATCAAATTACGGAGATTTTTCAATGAAAGTGAGGATATTTACATACCAGACAATTTTAGTTTTAGTGATAGTGAATAAAGGCAAATTTGATACTTATTTTAACATTGATTTGAAAGGGACAGATCGAGTTAAAATAGCAAGGGGCTGAATAAGTTAACTATAAGGAAACATCGAAATCGCCTCAATAGTGAATCTGAACGATGTTTATTATGCTTAAACGACTGGATGAAGAACAAATTCAGTTACGACCAAGAGGGCTGGGGGCTGTTTTCTTAACTTCGATTTTTTTACTTATTTCATTCTTAAAATAATCATATATCTTATGACTCTTACATCATAGTAAGTATTTAAGTATTCCTTATTGCACTGAAACAATGAGATTATGCATGACGAGATTTCGATTCTTTTATGATACGAGACGAGACTGAAGGGTACGAGACGAGACTTCATACGAGAGTCATTATTTAATCGGCGAGACGAGACAATACTTTATAAAAATCTCGTCTCGTTGGTATCGTGAGAACAACTAGTTGAAAGTAAACCATTATTTTAAAAGTGTGTGGTTAGTGTTTATAATCGTTTTAGACCTC
>JARQZK010000092.1:102500-200000 GCA_030704885.1 Cynegetis impunctata
AGGTGCTGGTAAATATATCCCCCCGTTTAAGCTCACTAAAAATACACACTTCACCAGTAAAGAAGCAAAAATAATCGCATAGGCGACTCCAGTACCAAACCGTACTACAGCACAAGTCAATTCTGTCGGAGATGCTGCTAAAACTGCAGCTAGCGCAGCACACGAAAATAATCCCAGTAGTAGCATTTGTCCCAGAAATAAATGTCTTCTACTAGGAGTCGTACGATAAGCTTTACACAGCACGAAAACTTCAAATCCAGCTATAGAGATCATCGTTACTGTGGATAAAGATAGAACTGGTACTACCCATACTTCGTTGCGAAAAAATCCTGCAATTTTCGTACTTTCGACGGTGCATCCGACGCAAGCTGTTTTAACTAAATGTTTTTCTAAGTTACTACTAGTAGAAGTAGTAGTTGGCACAAGGAAGAATTCGGTACTCATTTCTAAACGTCTTTTAAGAGCTAAACTAGAATTTAATATATCAACATTAATAAGTTTCACGGGATTAATAGGCACGCTTGAAATATAACTTACGCCTGTTTTCACGTGTTTCGTATGATCCCTTTTCAAATTATGACTAAAACTAGGGGTCTTAAGCGTTTCACTTTCCTCTTGATTGAGTACTAATAAGTTAGCAACAGGATTTAAAGTTGCACTGGCGTAAAAATCAATCGATTTCGACGTGGGTGCATGTTTCCGAAAATTTTCGATTGGAGTTAAATCTGGAGAATCGGGAGGTCCTCGGTCCAAGTCGCCGGATCGCGTAAGTCGGTCCTGCGCGAGAGACAGCGACAGATACGTCGCGAACACCACGAACGCTTTAGCCATACTGACTGGCGTTCCTGGTACCGATGCTGATAGAGGTGCCACTCCGTTTCGATATCATTAACAAACTGAGTTTAGTAGCCGGCACGTTTTAAAAGTACTCATCTCGTGTATCTTCGGTATCTGAGGCTATCTTCGTCTTCGAGGTAAAAACAATAGGCTACTATGATAATTAAAACAATCCAGAATTTGAAATAGAAAGGCCACACAGTTTTATTGTGCGAAATTTATGCTGTCCAATTTTTCTGAGATTTCAATATATTTCAACACCCAAGAGTAAATTTTTCATTATAACCAATCGTTGAAGTTTATGAGTTATAATTTTTAGAATTTAATATCGATGTGACATATATTCTATGCAAGTTGTTTTTTCAAAAACGTAGTACTCTGTCAAAAAAATCAATATGGGATGAAAGTTCAACAAGAACTACTATTGTAGAAAGTGTTCTTTCTTCACAGAACAAAAAAATTCTCAAGAGACCTTAGATTAAACTATGACAGAAATATCGGTAAAGCAATGATCATAACGAAAGATTATTTGCTGCCTTCAAATGAATAATTGTTAATTTCAATATATTGTACACGTAATCATGTTATCCGTTTACATATTTGATATATTATTCTGTATAGTTTTTTGAGGTATTTACTTATATTAAAATATATGCGATATGGTGATATGTTATATATCTATATATCTTATATATATATATATATATATATATATATATATATATATATATATATATATATATATATATATATATATATATATATATATATATATATATATATATATATATAGATAGATGTATATACATATATATAAGAGGAGGTAGTCGCTGACTAGATAAGAGGAAAACTATTTGTAGGGACTGCAGCAATGTAAAAGGAAACTCTTTGAAGTTTTTCCAAGCTTTCGGAATCGTTTATTCCATCATCAGGGAGAATCTATCGTGAGGATTTTCACATATACTATGTTGATAATAGGATATAAGAAACATTGAAAATGATGCTATTTGTTAAATAATTAGAAAAGTTGATACATTCTTGAAGTTATTATAATTAAATTTCTGAACGAAACGACAAATCGGTGTCACTCTTTTTTTATTATCAAACTGTAGTTTGACATTATTTCGTTACGTTAAATACCAAAATTTGAGTGCCCTACGTGCAGAATTTACCATCCTCATACTAACTCCTCTACCTAATCAACGAAATAAATTTGATTTTGTGTTATTTTATATCAAGTGAAAGTAAAAAAGAACAAATTTCACTCAAATGGCTTATATCTGTTTTTTTATTGATGGAGTTATTGTCTTGATAAATAAAGGCCATTTCTAAAAAATATCTTTTTTGCAAGAGAATCACATCTTTCAAAAAGATATTTTTTAGAAATGGCCTTTATTTATCAAGAAAATGACTCCATCAATAAAAAAACAGATATAAGCCATTTGAGTGAAATTTATTCTATTTTACTTTCACTTGATATAAAATAACACTTAATCAAATTAATTTAACGTAACGAAATAATGTCAAATACCAGTTTGAAAATAAAAAAAAATAAAAAAAATGAGTGACACCGATTTGTCATTTCGTTCACAAATTTAATTATAATAACTTCAAAAATGTATCAACTTTTCTAATTATTTAACAAATAGCATCATTTTCTATGTTTCTTATATCCTATTATCAACATATATGTAAACATCCTCACGATACAGATTCTCCCTGATGATGGAATAAACGATTCCGAAAGCTTGGAAAAACTTCAAAGAGTTTCCTTTTACATTGCTGCAGTCCCTACAAATAGTTTTCCCCTATATATATATATATATATATATATATATATATATATATATATATATACAGAAAATAATAATGAGCCGTATATCAATCACTGCCAATGATTGACCGCATATTCATTATCATAACGTATTTTTCATTAGGACAATGTCAAAGATTTATTGATAATAATGAATATCTGTGATTGATCAATCAACGATTTTGTTGTTATAATGAAATCTATTAGTACAGTAAATAGAGACACAAAAATGGCATTTACTAAAAAAAAATTCTTAATGGCTGAAATTTGGAGGGGGTGTTCGGGGGCATGTCCTGAGTCTAAAACTGAGTTTTCGTATTCGAGGGGGTGGGGAAGATACAACCCCCGGTCTATATGGCGGTGAGTTCATTTCAATTCTATATCTCCGTTGCTGTTGCCCGTACAGTCAAGTCCAAGAAATCATATTTGTAGGAAATTGAATTATCTATCCAAAGATAACAAAATCGAGGTCATAGGTCGATTTGGTCAATTACAATTGCCGGTCAAAGGTCAAAAGTGATGGGTAGTTTTTCATTTTTCGCGAATACCGTGAAACCGGTAAGTTTTTTCACATACTGATTGGATACCATTTCAAAGTACTTGAAGTTACCTACAAAATGAGCTCTCGAGCAACCTTCTACGATGAGGAGGTTGAAGGTGGACTTGTTTTTTTTCAAGAGAAAACGGGAAATCCATTATGAACAAACGACAAGGTCTGCCCTTGCCGAATAGTGTGAGACTCCTACTCACTAAAGCCCTATAAAAAACCCAACCTTTGAATGTTCAGTGCTCTGTCATGTATGTGTGTGTATTGCCGTGTACTGTTTGATGATTTGAAGTGTCTCGATCATTAATTTACATCAAACAGTACACGGCAATACACACACATACATGACAGAGCACTGAACATTCAAAATTTGTGGTTTTTATGGGGTTTTAGTGAGTAGGAGTCTCACATTATTCGGCAAGGGCAAACCTTGTCGTTTGTCCATGATAGTTTTCACGTTTTCCCTTGAAAAAAAAACAATTCCACCTTCAACCATATTATTAATTCTAATCAGGAAAAAATTCAACGATAATTATTAACTGCACGTAGAGAGTGCAATGTAGGAGCAATGAGAGTACGACACGCGGCTCGTGCGGTCAACTTGATCGTTCGAGTGATGGAAAACTCTTCATTGTAGAAGGGTGTTCGAGAGCTAATTTTGTAGGTAACTTCAAGTACTTTGAAATGGTATCCAAGTAGTATGCGAAAAAACTTACCGGTTTCACGGCATTCGCGAAAAATGAAAAACTACCCTTCACTTTTGACATTTGACCGGCAATTGTAATTGACTTAATTGACCTATGACCTCGATTTTGTTATCATTGGATAGATAATTCAATTTACTATAAAAATGATTTCTTGGACTTGACTGTACGGGCAACAGCAACGGAGATATAGAATTACAACGAACTCACCCTCATATAGACTGGGGTTGTATCTTCCCACACCCCCTCGAATACGAAAACTCAGTTTTAGACTCAGGACATGCCCCCAAACACCCCTTAAAAATTTCAGCCATTAAGTATTTTTTTGTTGTAAAATATACCTTTTTACTGTCCTATATGTCATTATGATAATGTAATTGAATCATGAATCTAATGAAAAAAGTCATCTTTATAATGTTATTTACATCAGGACAATGTAAATAATACATCAGTTAATGACTACATAGTGATCAATACTATGTACCCTTAATCATCACGACACATTGTCACAATCCCTCTTTTAATAAAGCTATGTTCAATAGGCATAACATTAATGATTGAAAACATTAACCTATGTATAGTTCATCATAGCAATGCACCTTGTTCATCACCTAATGTATTAAGTCATTCGGTCAATGTCCGAGAGCATTGGGACAATGCTCAAAGAATCATGGATTGATGAATTTCTGGCTGCACTCCCACCGTCTCAACGTAAATATGCCAAATTTCCGCCTAAGTCGCTATACGAGTATCTATCTAACGCTAACAGCCAAACGATCAAGTGTTATTTGTGTATGAGTAAATTTTTGTGGAAGCAGTTTCCTTAGAAGGTGGTAAGTACAGTAACTGTATAATTTTAATCTTGTTAGTTTTTTATAACATTCGAATAAAAGTTACGAAAATGTTTTTTGCCAGAATACAATCTCGAAAAAATAAGTAGTTACACTGAACAGTGTTTCTGGATCTGAAGTAGAAATATTCCAAGCACCTTAATATTTATTCAGTATTTACTTTTCCCCAATACAAATCATGGTCGGACAACTATCTGTATAACAACCCAGAGCGCCCTCCACCAAAAGATATTGGAAACCAACAATTCACCGCTGAGATCGAAAATGCAAAAACCCATCGCTAGAATACAAACTTCCTGAAATGAGAGGTCTACTTTGCAACTGTGGCGTAGGTATGTTTTTTTAAAAATTATTGAAGAATTTTCATTGTTCACTTTATGTAATATATTAAATTGTCCTAGTATATTTTTCATGATTTTTAATTTAATCTTGTATAATTTCATGTAATACCTATAACATTCAATATAATATAGCTATAGTTGCAACTAACTATTATAACTTTACTTCTAGATTGATATGGACTCAACCATGAAGATAGAAAATGATAATTGTTTTCTCAAAAACTGTGAAAAAGAAGTGCCAAAATCATTGCATTTCTGTTCAATGGCAATGTCAAAGACAAGGCGATTGAGTTTTTACTAGGCCCATTGGAAATCGAAAATATCGAGGAAAGTAAGTATTTGCTTGTGTAGATTGTGTATTTCAGTGAATGCTGTTCACCCCGTGATGCTAATGTTAGTCGTTCAAAAAGAGCTTGATATTATTATTCTATGTCAGATGATGGTTGTTTTAGTCAGGGTTGAAAAAGAACACTTTTTTTCATTTGTTATGAAATCAAATGACAGCTTCAGAGTAATTTGATACATATTTCATGAACATCATATTTATTGAGTTCATAACATACTTATTTCATTGAAAAGTAGAGTCCCAATGAAAAAGACAAGCAGTTTTCTAAAATCTGGAATTCACTTTTTCCATTCTCGACCATAATATATTTTTATTTCTAGATGGGCGAGATGAGGCAGCCACCAACAAAGTTGTAAAGAAAGATATTACTGAAAAAATGCATAACGAAAAATTTTAACTCACAGCACTCATTTTTATATCTTGCAAAAACACCACAAGAAATTGAAGAATGGATATACTTTTTGAATTAGAAGAAAACTTCAATTCAATACTTTGTGTTCGCAATTGACGAAGATATAACAAAAATTCAAGAAGAGTATACATACTTCGATGGAATTAGATATTAATTAGTTTTTCAATGTTATAAGAGCTGTTGATAGTTAATAGCTTAAATATTATTTATGTTTCCGATTTAAGTTTTTCTCCAGAAAGTATTATGTTTTGGTCGTTTATGGAATACTTTTTTTTTAACCTCAATCCAGGAATTGTATACAGTAAAACACATATCTTGTGTCAATATTTGAAGAATAAATTGTATTGTTTACAAACCCATTATCCGTTCGGAACCCGCGTTAAACTGTAGGTCCCTCGAGATAAAAAAAAATCTTTGGATTACAACTTCAAGTGATAAGTTTACATTTGGTTATATCTGTTGAACATTTTCTTACTCTCAATTAGTTCTAGCTGCTCCTGATGAAAAAGTAATATAATTCTCAAAGCTTTAGTTAAAAGAAAAGAGTGAACTCATTTCAATCCTCAGATATGTATATATATATATATATATATATATATATATATATATATATATATATATATATATATATATATATATATTTTATAAAAGGTTATAATGGGCCCTCGGCAAAAAGGAGGCTAGATTTAAATCAAACAACCATTGGTCATGAACATCTATATTTCGGTCCTTAGTTTGGGACCATCATCAGGATGATGTGACAAGTTGTGAAAATAGAGCGGCGAAAAACGAATGACACAGAGGGAGCATTCAAAAATTATTTAAATACAAACAAAAGCATAATGATGACAATATAAAAGTGAGATATTGAATCTCTGGACATAATAATCATGCATGGTTATGCAGTAATTGACAATTACTGCATATCCTGACTTGGCCATGTTGAAGCCGGTCTTTTTTAATTTTAATTTTAGTTGATTATTATGTCCAGAGATTCAATATCTCACTTTTATATTGTCATCATTATGCTTTTGTTTGTTTTTAAATAATTTTTGAATGCTCCATCTGTGTCATTCGTTTTTCGCCGCTCTATTTTCACAACTTGTCTCACATCATCCTGATGAAGGTCCCAAACTAAGGACCGAAATATAGATGTTCATGACCAATGGTTGTTTGATTTAAATTTAGCCTCCTTTTTGCCGAGTGCCCAATATAACCTTTTATAAGTTAGAAGTAATACTCCTTTTATTTATTATATATATATATATATATATATATATATATATATATATATATATATATATATATATATATATATATAATCTCTTGATAATTATTAGCAATAACAGGCTTGTTGAATCTTAAAAAACTCGATTTTATTGAAGAGTTGACGTTTCGCCACGTTATTCGTGGCTTTATCAAAACTTCTGAAAAAATTGAAATTTCCTTGACATTTATTGATTTGAAAAATTTGAATAGAAACATATTACTATGTTCCACTAAAATTTTTTCGACTGTGGCCGTTCTTTGTTATTTATTACGTGCTATTCAGTCCAATATTAACTTTTAAATTTGTTATTATTAGATGGTAAGGGAAACCACAGAAACCTTTACCCACGTAATGTTCGAAATAGGTTCAAATTATTTTGATTTTGAATAGTCAAAGAATAATAATAACAGGGTACTATTTATCCTTTTTTCAAAAATTTCTCATTGCGGCTGTGACCGTCTTCAGTTATTAATTACGTGCTATTTAGTCCAATATCAACAGACAGGTCTGTTGATATTAGATGGGAAGGGAACCACAGAAACCTTCACCCACGTAATGTACAAAATAGGTTTGAAATATTTGATTGTTGTCTTTGAAAAGACATTACTTGTGATTTTGGAGATCACATGTTCTAAACTATACTTTCTTTCTAGAAAAATTGAAAATTCTAGCTGTTTAGATTTTGTCTATGAAGATGAGATGTTGTGATTAGAGTTTGTTTGTTGAATTATTTTGTTTTGATTTATATTGATTCTTAGGAAAATTAAAGAATTAAATCTGCGTATATTGAACTCAAATGTTTGATATCTGTTCTATCATTTACGACTTCACTTAAATGTTTTTGAATATGTAACATTTCTAAAATTTCTCTGCGTTTTTGATCTTTTTCTATTTCAAAAATTTTTATGCTATTAAAGTTGAAAGTATGATTCTCATTGTTTTTTTGTTTTATTAGTGCTGTGGTTTGTGTTCTGATATATTTGTGTGCTTTTAATCTTTCTTCTAAATTTTGAAAAGTTTGTCCTATATATGATCTATTACAATTATTACAGGGTACACTATAAATCACATGAGATTTTTTCTAAGAATCAATATAAATCAAAACAAAATAATTCAACAAACAAACTCTAACCACAACAACTCATCTTCTTAGACAAAATCTAAACATCTAGAATTTTCAATTTTTCTAGAAAGAAAGTATAGTTTAGAACATGTGATCTCCAAAATCACAAGTAATGTCTTTTCAAAGACAACAATCAAATATTTTAAACCTATTTTGTACAATACGAGGGTGAAGGTTTCTGTGGTTCCCTTCCCATCTAATATCAACAGACCTGTCTGTTGATATTGGACTGAATAGCACGTGATTAATAACTGAAGACGGTCACAGCCGCAATGAGAAATTTTTGAAAAAAAGATAAATAGTATCCTATTATTATTATTCTTTGACTCTTCAAAATCAAAATAATTTGAACCTATTTCGAACATAAAGTAAAGGTTTCTGTGGTTTTCCTAACCATCTAATAATAACAAATTTGAATGTTAATATTGTACTGAATAGCACGTAATAAATAACAAAGAACGGCCACAGCCGAAAAAATTTTAGTGAAACAGTAGTATGTTTCTATTCAAATTTTTCAAATCAATAAATGTCAAAGAAATTTCAATTTCGAGTTTTTTAAGATTCAACAAGCCTGTTATTGCTAATAATTATCAAGAGATTAGAAATAGTTCACAGGCAACAATAATTCGAATAAATAATTATATATATATATATATATATATATATATATATATATATATATATATATATATATATATATATATATATATATATATATATATATATATATATATATATATATATATATATATATATATATATATATATATATATATATATATATATATATATATATATATATATATATATATATATATATACTCTATGTTGTTTTTCTCAAATATTGCGTTGCTCTGCATTTTATATCTGTATATACTGTATTTAGTGCGGTGGAGTGTTCTGTTGTTCTTTGTTTTATATATAATTCTGTATCACGTAAACGAGGTGTTGAAATTAAATTATTTATCACGGACTATATATTTTGCTGACTGATAACTGAAATTGTTTATCACGCACAAGATGTTCTGCAGCTTCAGTGATTATTTCCGTTCATTCATGAAAGGATTGGTAAATATTGTCAAATTATTTTGATTTTGTGAATGATCAATTGTATTGCTGAATGAACATTTTTATTTTTTTTTATTTATTATTTATATATATATATATATATATATATATATATATATATATATCTATATATATTTATATTTTATATATATATATATATATATATATATATATATATATATATATATATATATATATATATAGATATCGAATATAGGATATTGAATGTATTGATATTGATATTGATAAAAATAATAAATTTTCTGCCGTCTTGAACGTTCTTCCTCAATCAAGTTATTGTAACCACATTTGGAGTAAGCATCTCACAGAATTCACACAATTTATTTAGATATTTTCATTATATTAAGTTTTTTATTTAGTTAAGAATGAAAAGGACTAAAAATATTTCCAGTTTTTGAAAAACCACTAACATGGACTAACATGAAAGACTGCTTATAAATGTACACCTTATATTGATAAAGTTTTCTAGAATTTCTTTCATCGCAAGAGTGATTTTATAATGAGAATAATATACAGTATACACGATTAGGATCACCTCAATGTCAATGCGAGTAAATTTTCACACTACCCTAGTGTATAATTTTTTGATTAACCTTGATTTCACTGAGGTAATTGAAATCATGATTAAGGTCATGAAACTCTAAATATACAATACGATATTTCCCTGCTAATCGAATCTGGATCATACTTATCATTACCTTTGTGAATAAAATAGTCAACGAATATTCAGTAAACGAACTGAATTTTTCCCGTTTATTGCTAATTTCCATCCAAATTCATGAATTATTGAAATTACATCGCTCATTAACTCGTAAAGTATTGCAAATTTTCAACTTTAATTGAATTTAAATTGGAATACTAAGACGATAGTTCCCTTAATGAAGTGGTTGGACGACCTTGTATATATTTTTGATTACCTACACAATTATTCGATACGAATATGTCTTAATCGTTTATCAGATTCTATGTATTGTGTTATTTTTTATAAAATGGTAATTAAGTCTCACACTCATATATATACATATATATATATATATATATATATATATATATATATATATATATATATATATATATATATATATATATATATATATATATATATATATATATATATATATATGTATATATATATATATATATATATATATATATATCAGAGAAAGATTTCAGGGTTCAATCCGATTTTGGAAGTTTTGTTGGCGCTGAGAAGCACCGTTTGTTTCACGACGTTTCGCCAAAATCTCATTTGGCATTTTCAAGTGCTGCTGTACGTCTGGTGACTCGACGGCAACTACTACCAGACGTACAGCAGCACTTGAAAATGCCAAATGAGATTTTGGCGAAACGTCGTGAAACAAACGGTGCTTCTCAGCGCCAACAAAACTTCCGAAATCGGATTGAACCCCGGAATCTTTCTCTGATTCATTCCACCATCCAAGAAAACATACGATATAACTTATATATATATATATATATATATATATATAAATATATATATATATATATATATATATATATATATATATATATATATATATATATATATATATATATATATATATATATATATATATATATATATATATATATATATATATATATATATATATATATATATATATATATATACAGTGTGTCCCATTTAAGATGAAGACACCCCCATATTTCAGTTATTCGAAGAAATATAGATTTGAATTTTCTCAGGGTCATGAGCGGCGGTGGGACATATTTTTTAACATACTCAACTGAATTCTGAATTCTAAACTCGGCCTACTACGAATTGACGAATAGGGCCGATTCTCTCAATATTTTGTTTCGCGTTAAAGATATCGAAAAATGTTATGAGAAAAAGTTGTTCAGAAAATTTTTTTAGGCCCATATACCAATTTTCTTGACAAAATTCGCATTTTCAAATTTATCAATATTTTGGCATCCCAAAATTATTACGAGTTTTCTTTTTTCAATTTTATACTTAGTGTGCCATGAAAAATAATAAAATTGACAGAAGTGTTAAATACTAGTTAGTTTGAAGTTTTGCGTTAAGTTAAATTTAGTGAATTAGTGATCAGAGAATCAAAAGGCCATTAACTTTACGTGAAAAAATCGAAATATTTGGGTTGTTTGGTGATAATTCTCGTAGCAGCGGACAAGTTGCTGCAGAGTTTAACTTGAGACACCCCGAACTAAAAAAAAAAAAAAAAACGTGCTTTTGTTACTCATGGAAAACAGCCACTGTAAATGCTGTTTTCAATGAAACTGGCAGTGTTGTTAAAATGTATCAGAATGGTCAACCTCGTCGAATACACCCGCATCTTGAGGATAACCTTATATTGGCGGCAAATCGAGCAAATCCATTCATGAGCCTCCGAGATTTATCATGTCAACTTAATATTGGCAAGGATAAAATTAGAAGATGCTTCATTGATGACGCTACATTCACCACTAATGGGGTTGTATTAAACTATCAAGTAGTCAAGTTCTTAGTTTCCATAGCGTTCTAGTTATCAAATTGAGAGATAAACTCAATAATTCTGAATTATAACCAAAATATTGAAAAAATTGAAAATGCGAATTTAGTCATGAAAATTGGTATATAAGCCTAAAATAATTTTTTGAACAACTTTTTCCTATAACTTTTATCCATATCTCTAACGCAAAACAAAATATGGAGAATCGGCCCTATTTGTCAATTCGTAGTAGGCCGAGTTTGAAATTCAGAATTCAGTTATGTGTCTTAAAAAATGTTACCCATCACCGTTTATGACTGTACGAAAATTCAAATCTGTGTTTCTTCAAATAACCATAATATGCGGGTGTCTTCATCTTAAATGCGACACACTGTATATGTATATGTATATATATATATAATATATATATTATATATATATAATATATATTATATATATTGTAAATATATATATATATATATATATATATATATATATATATATATATATATATATATATATATATATATATATATATATATATATATATATATATATATATATATATTATTTATTTGAATTGTTGTTGCCTGTAAACTATTTATATTTTTTTGAAAATTATTAGCAATAACAGGCTTGGTGAATCTCAAACATCTCGATTTCATCAAAAGGTTTACGTTTCGCCACGAATTTTTGAAAAATCCACGAATGTCGTGGCGAAACGTAAACTTTTTAATAAAATCGAGTTTTTTGAGATTCACCAAGCCTGTTATTGCTAATTATATTCAAAAAGTTATATATATATATATATATTATATAACAGGGTGAGCAAATTTATCGATAAATATGAAAGATTCATACAAAAATAGAGGCTGCATTCTCGATGTCTTTTTTCGAGATAAATTCATTGGCGAGAACCAAAATTTGCTTTCGTCTTTTGTTTTCGAGTTATGAACAAAATTTCGACAAGTGTGAATGTCATGGTTATTTGTGAACTTACGAGATAATAACTTTCACCTTCTGAAGGCAGTTTATTAATTTTAATCAATATTTTATTTTTCAATTGTATATTTTTTGTTGATTTCACCTTAGATTCGGTTGCTACAAATACACTCATTATGCTCTAAGGCGTTATGAGCGGGCAATATGGATCATAACGCTTGATCATTGTACGAGGCCAACTGAAGCAACTTCCATTGATTAAATACTTCATAATCCTTGTCGTATACGACTCTGGATTTCTCCAGCAATGAATTATTCGCAGCTCTGGCTGCATTTTCTATGATATTCTCGGGTACATTCATTTTCATTTCCATTATTTCTATAAGTCAACACAAAGAAAGCAGCAATGACATTCACTAAATTTGATGACAAAAATATTCACAAACGTCAAAATATCAACAAATGACATGCCTACTATGAGAAGGAACATGGATAGGAGCAATGATCCGATTTTAAAATCGATTTTTCATTATAATGAAATAATTTTTTCGTGAAAAATTAAATCTTGTATGCACCACGTGCATTACTAGATCCTAACGACCATCGGGCGTTAGGATCTATATAACGCACTTGGTACATAAATTACTATTACTACATTACTTTCGGCCAAGTAGGCGGGGGACATGGATGACAGAGCTTGTCCATTACTTTTCGTCATAATATCTATAACTGATTTAATCATAAAAGTCAGAAGGTAGTACGAAAATTCTGAGAAATATGATATGTTAGAATGCTTTATGCAAATTACTCGTACTAACAGTTGTACATCTGAGATATATTTCAATCGCTATCCAGAAAAAAGACAAAAATAAAGCTATTTTCAAGAGACTAAAATAAAATAGTATTAATTGCGGATCATTCAACAATCCAATACCAAAATACTATATATTTATATCTAATTTTATAAAACATTATAACTATACAAAATGATACATATCACAATAAATGTTCCAACTGATGTTCAATATATTTGGTACATAAATAACATCTCTTCATAACACTCTGAACTTCATTATGAATATGAATATTTGAAATGGAATATTCACACTGTCTATGAAACTAAGTCTAAGTTCATTCATATCGTTACTGTTTTTCTTAAATAACGAGTTTTATATTATGAGGCGGTGCAGCATCAGGTTGGAAGAACTGATTTCGTGAATCAATTAAGGGTAAATTGTCCATGAATTCCTCAATAATTTTCTGATTTTAAATTTCTCAGTACCGTTGGCCATTAAAATTTTCTTGGTATATAAGATAAGTTTAAACATGACTGCCACGTATAGCACACCAAACACTAAAACCAGTAGTTCATGTTATGCCTGTTAAAAATTCCAGCACTGCTAATATGCGCTTTATCTGTCCAAACTTCATTTTTATAAAAGAATTGGTATTTTTGATGGTACCATATGCAAAACTCTAGTAGTCGTTGGAAATCGGTTGGTTGCCAGTGATGTTTCCTCATTGTATAAGGCTTGAATTTTTATTTGTTCAGATTACCAAAAGTTCGACGCCTTGAAATCCTAGATTCATCTTCAATCTGACGACTTAAAATTGGAGGATTTGCAACCGTCATTCCAAATAAAGACATAGGTACTAGTTTCTTCAGCATCTTCAAATTTGTAGTTTTTTTGTTTTGGCTTGTTGAATGATCCGCAACTAATAAGATTTTTTTAAATATCTCGAAAATATCTTCATTAGGTTGTGTTATTTCTGGATAGCGAAATTTGCCCTCCTTGTACAGTACTAATAGAATAAATAAATGTTTGAGCAGCAGAGCTCCGTCAGTTAGGTCGTATTTTTCGCGCGAAGTGTATTTCGCGTTGAGATACGATTGGAAGGCAATAAATTATGGTTCGAAAAATCACGCTTTAACAGTAAACCGAAATAAAAATAAAATAAATTTATTATACTGAAAAACCAATTATGAAGTGCATCGCGTACTGAAGAATCACGCTTCAATAGCAAATCGTAATGAAAATTGGAAAATACTATATCTTTGTTAATAAGACGTGACATAAGATATCCATTACATATGTGATTAGATAAATTGAAATATAAATAATATTAACCTGATCTAAAATTCATGTCGAACATTGTATTGAAGTTATGATACAGGTATAATAAGAAACTGCGTGAGCAGCAGTACACCGGCACTAAGGTCGTATTTTTCGAGAGAATTCGAGATACAATTCGAACAAAATAAATTATATATAAAATCAAGCTTCAATAGCAAACAGAAATGAAAAATAATATATTTAATTGCAAAGAAAAACTGCGAAGTGCAATGGCGTCCCAAGAAGGATTTTGAGTCAATATAAACTAAATGTACGTACCAAATTTCATCCTTCTAACTCAATCTGCAGAAGCTGTGGAGTTCAGCAAATTTTCAAAAACCACAAAAAAGAAATATTTATGAAAGAATGGCGGCCGTGAAAAATTTAACCAAATTTTGATAGGTTTTTTTCGCACGAGAACAATCCCAGTTACCAGACTATATATATATATATATATATATATATATATATATATATATATATATATATATATATATATATATATATATATATATATATATATGTATATATCAGACATGAAAATTTTTTCAAAAATAGTGGTCTAGGAGTTGAAAAGGATGAAAAAAAATACTTCCATATCTGACTGCTTTACTTGGATACACTATATGTATTTTGTAGGATAAAATACGACTAATAATTCTAGAGGAAAATACGACTAAAAACTTCTGACGGTTAGTCTAAAAGCATGCGAAAAAATCGCTTCAACATAAATGTACATTAAATGAGACAGTATCGTCAAAGATTCATATCTTCACAATTAATCACTTATCGGTATAACCTAGCGGAATTCGTTAAATTTGGTGAGGTCCAGAATTTTTCATCTGAAGTGGCGAAAGCACGTTTTTGATTACTGCTCATTTGATAAAAACTCTGATGTGATAGGGATCTTGAATATTTACTTTTAATTACATTATCGTTTAATTAAAATGATCCGTTAAATAGGTTTTATCAAGGAAAATCAACAGAAAGGAAGCAACTGTACATTTATGGATCATCGATTTCACAGAAGGACTTTTTATTGGATTTTCGTAATTCAGAGATTGCAATCAGGACCAAAGTTCAACAGTTTCTTGATCTCGTATATTGCAATCATGGGATAATATAACTGTCATTCGATTTATCTTTTATTTTAACACTATTATACTCTATGAGTTATTATGTATTGTTACAGTTCTGAGAGATCAGTGAATTACTTTCTTGATGCTTAATTTATTACTCATTCAAATACATTGAATTCAGCCAAAAACCACATTCGAGATACTTTCACTTATACTCGTGTCAACTTGCAAATTACAACGAACCAGTAACATAAAATGCATTAGTGTGACACACATTGTTGTAATCTGTAATTTGTGTATAGTGAAGGCTTCTATTTTTCCATTATACATAGTTGAAGGAGATCTATATCGCCGAGCGTTTAAAAAATGTATCGATAATCTGATGGATTCCTCTTTTTTTCAATACAATTTTATCAGCTTGGTATGTGGTATGTTTTAATAGGATTTAACCTATTTGTATTTATTTATGAATATGGTTATATATTAATGTATTTTGATTTGATTTGATAGACTCTTTTAACTTACCTCAGGAAAGGTTCTCTTTAAATTTTGAAACTTGTTTTTCTATTTCACTTGGGTTCTCTATTCTCCTTTCAAAATTGACCCTAGTTATTTTGTTTTTTCTTTAAGTTTTCTAATTGAAAACTTCAATAAATTCAAGAATTTATAAGTTCAACAATAATTTATTAACAAATAATTTACCAACAAACAATTTCAATTCAAATTATAACAATAACAATAACTCTTTAACAGATTTGATTATGGTACCTTCTATTTTTCAACAAAACCCTTTTAAAAATTTTATATTTGCAAATATCTCATTATTAAATGTCAAATTGGCCAATTTATATCTATTTACTCACTGTTTATTTGCACTATTTCTCTTGCTTCATCTTGACAGTTGTTCTTTTCTATCTGTGACCTATGTTCTGTGGATTACATGTAGATATTGTAGATATCTTCTTTATCAAGTTGATGACGTATTCCGAATATGGCTGCATCAGCTGGGTGTTTATATATATACATACAACGATGTACATTCACAAACTGATATTGATTATATATATATATATATATATATATATGTATATATATATATCAATATATTGAACTCACTTCCAGGTATTTTAATTTATTTTACTTGCACTTTTAATTATTATTCTCTCTTTTAATTTTAACAAACTAATATGGTGGTTCAAAACAAATGAATGTTTGATGTATACAAACGATGTTTCTTCGTAGAAGACAAATTAGGAACTGATTCAGGAAGTGTGCTCTACCCTCTTATATAACCTTTGTTATTTTCAAAAAGCATATCACCTGAGTAGCATTATTCTAGAACATTCCGACTTCGTTTTCAATAAATTTAATATTATTTTAAATATTATAATAACAGGTAATCTAAATATTTCTATATCATTCAACTAAATTAAATATACAATAATTTTGGAAATTGATTTTTTTGATAATAACTGTTTCTCTCTAATATTTTAAAATTTTTCAAATTCAGTACCTACTTCAACTTGATCATTTTGAAAACTTTAATGATATTTGTTCAATTTTTTAATAAATTTGGAATAAGAACATATTTCAGGACTTAAATAATTTAGTTAATCTCAACTACATAATATTCTGATCATTCTGTACTAAAAATCTCAATATTCTATCCTTTAATTAAGTTATTATTTATTCTGGTAAAATTTGACATTTCTACCTTTATAATTTTATATTCTAACTTGAAATTCTCCTTTATTATATTATTCTAAAGCAATTTTCTATTTGAAACATCGAATTTAATTCTTCCAATACCTTTATATATGATTATCTATTTTCAATGTCTTGAAATTAAATTACTATCTGATATACAAATTTTTAGTCTGTTATCTTGAAATAATCTATTCTAATTAATCTTTTAAAAGTTCTATTACTGGTATCTTCATACTTATTTGGTATTTAATGAATTTCTATTGAAATACTTGATATCTCTTTCCAACGATTACGGACATTTTATGTTTTTGACATTCTATAAATTTTCTAATATAATTATTGATTTTAAAAGTTGCTCTTGAATATTTATAATTAATACATTTACATTAATCTTCTTTGTAAACCAGTTTATATGTATATATAATTATATAATATATATTTAAATTTATATTACTTGAAATTTCAATAACATCATTACCTACATCTATTAACAACTTTCATACTTATTCTTTTTGTATGTTCAAATCTCATATCATTGATTAGATATACATTTATATGTATAATCATCTTTCCTTTTCTAATAATTGCTTAAGTTTATTGAAGTTTTTCCTTTTATTTATCAATTCTCTTTATTATTATACCATATTTTTCTACATTAATATTGCAAATAAAGAAACCATATCAGTATGTATCTATGTATCGAAGTAACGAAATGTTTGAACGTGATTGTCTCCCCCTTGGAAACGTCGGATACATTTGATACTTTGCACTCCTATCAAGGACCGATGATAATGCAATAATTTGAATAGTTTGTCCCGTTCTCCCGATCAGGACTTTCAGGATTAGTGATTTTCCAAAATAAAATACCAAGAAGTGTCTTTGTGCCAAGTACGCGTTTAAAAACGTTTCAAAAAATATTTATAAAAGCAAAGATATAATGAATGAAACAAATAAAAAACACGCTTCAATAGAAAAGCAAACTTAAACGTAGAAAATAATTTGCAATAAATTTAAATGAAGAACAAGTGTAGTAACCAAAAAATATTTCTTTAACTGTAAATCGTGGGGTGCTTTTTAAGATATTTCCATTATGACTCTGCGTTCACCAATTTCTATCATTAATATATTTTACCAATTGACTCCAATTACCCCACGCTTTTCTGCAATAAAAATTTTTTTTGTTAATTGCACTTTCTTAATTCAAATTTATTGAAAATTATTTCCTACTTTTAAGTTTGCTCTTCTATTAAAGCGTGTTATTAAAAGTAAAGTTTTTTTTAAATTTTATTTTTGAGAACAATTCACTAGAAAAGCGGAAGCCAACAGCGCGTTTTAAAAGCCAAATGATTCAAATTAATAATAGGCCAGTCATTTGAGATAATCAATTGCAATAATTCCAAAATTGTAGGGTCGGGAAAGAGATAAACACATACTATGGAATTTTGCAACCTTTTCCGAAGTCCGGAACATTGTTAAAATTGCAATAACATTGAATTTTGCCTTTTGCTTGAGAAAAATTCACATAAGTTCTGCAAACTTGGAGTAGTATTAAATATATTATTTTATTTCGCGTATCAAACTTGCAACCAGTTTAAGGGTACGGAATATTTTTTTATTCAAAATTAACGTTTTTCTTTGATAAACTGACCAAAAAAAATTCCAAAAGTTTTGCAAACTTGAGAGATTCTTCGAAAAAATATAACAGTTGTATAAATTTGCAACCTTTTATGTTGACAGGAACATGTTTATTAATAATTTTTTTAATTCGTGGTAATTTTTTTGAGCAAGATGATCTCGAAATAATTACAAAAGTTTTGAAAGTTGGTTGCAAATTTATAAAACTGTTCGGTATATTTTTCCGAAATATCTATCAAGTTTGCAGAACATTTGCAATTTTTTTTGGTCAATTTATCAAAGAAAAACGTTAATTTCGAATAAACAAAATGTTCCGTATTCTTAATTTGCTTGCAAATTTGATACGTGATATGAAATAATATATTTAATACTAGGTACTCCAAGTTTGCAGAACTTTTTTAATTCTTTTCACAAGCATAAGGAAATATTCAATATTATTGCAATTTTAACAATGTTCCGGACTTCGGAAAAGGTTGCAACATGAGATTTGTTCCTTTCTCTATGTAGCATTCACTTGACCAAAGTTTAAAAGCTTTTTGAATTATTGTTAAATTTTTGATTTTCAATGTCCAAACTGACTGGCCTATAACGGTTTATGTTAGATTCGATTCATTGCAAGGCATCACCATTTACTTTTGAGGCTAGATCGTTTCATATATTTGTGGTTTGGTTCAGAAACGCTTTTCAACAAATTGATGTTCTGGTTATTGAAATTTCTACATTGTATTGTGCTCCTAGTGGAATAATGGAGGTAATGGATACAGAACACCTTTCTTGATAATATCTGTAAAAGAGATGAAAGTCGGCAACTCATGTTCGAGTGAATGATGGTCCGTGGTTTATGACTTTTCGAAGATAAGTATGTCTGTTTCTTTTTGAATTGAGTCGAGTCCTTTCATCACAAATTTTTGTACGCATGCATCAGTTTCAGCCATTTTTTTCGTACTGTTTTTTGTAAACAAGCATGTGGGAATATCTGTGCTCAAATATCTAATTAAAATCAACAAATTATTAAATACGTAATATGAAGTAGAGAAAAGTAACAGAAAGATTAAATAATGAATTTCCTAATTAAAAAAATAAATTTTTTAAGTCAGCTATAATTATGTTATCTGTACAAAAAGGAACAATTAAACAGTGTTTTTATGAAATATGTAAGAGTGATACACGGTATAAGATATTTAGAGCCAATACTTATTATTTGATAAATTTTCCAAAACCTTGCTTGCAATATAGAAAAAAAAATATTGAATAATCAGGAAAAGCACATAAAACTCGTCCAAAATGTGCGTTATGGGTGAAAAAATGTGTTCGAAGTGACAGAGGTTTTCGAACGATTGAGGGTGTTACTAAAATAGTAATATATCTCCTACATTTTCGTGGAGAAAGTGGTTCAACTGAAGAAAACCCCAATCTTCTGAGCTATCAATAACAAATTGATAAAACAATTAAGGAAATGTATAATTATTCATTCAATGAGTAGGATTTTCATTACATATCATATAATATTTAGCGTTATACAATATTTTTTTTATATAGTTACGATCCTGTAATACAAAATGTCATGTTTATATAACCTAAGAAAATTACTCATATTAATAATATTTCTGATCAACGCCTATGTTAATTTAAAACTATTTACATGTGCTAAAATTTTAAACTGCTGGTCTTTCACATGATGAAAAGGCCTATTAAATGCAAGTACTGCACAGATGAATAGCTCTAAGCATGAGAGCATTTTACCAATACTGGACTTGCTTGGGCTTCATAAAGCAGAAAATGTTTGTTGCTTTTTCATTAACATATTTTTGCCATGAAATAGATAACTAAGTTTCTTATCAGCTGACTTGGCAATGGTGAGGACATGTTCATCCTGAACTAAATTGACATAACTATTCGGTCGGCTTAATCATAAGGTTGTCCAATAAGAATTGAGGATCGATGAGGAAAGTTTTTCCTAAGAACTTGGTTGCCTGTGTCGTGGTAAACTTAAAAGCAACATGTTCTGTAGGTCATAATTTGTGAATTCAGAAGTTCTGGCAGGCCTCCTGTTGGTGGTAGATGTTATTAGAGTACTATCGTCTTCGAAGATCTTAATTTCATTGTATTTGAATTCAGAATTAATTAATGTGTATATAAAAGCATCGGTAATAATATCGACCCTTGAGGCACACCAGCTACGACAGTATGAGGTTCATAGGTTATATCATCGATCGCAACACGTAGTTACTTCACATGGAGAAAACTTTAGATCATATGCTCATTTACTATTTTCTATTAACTATCCAAATGAATAGTTCGTCACTTTTCATTTTTTTTTATTCCACCATTTCTAATCTTCCCTAGTAGGTACTTTTTTATGAACTTAATCAGTTACCTTCTCTTTTCAATGAATGATAGCTAAAATTTTCTAGTTCATGAAATCAATATTAATGTCATCAATATCAGAATTAGACATACTGAATAGATTGTGTCGAATTTTCAAATACAATAACTGTGGACCAAACTCTTTCCTCCGAATATGGTAGAAGCATAAAAAAGGATAATTTCCACTTGGAGTGAAATCTACCGAAGAGTTAATACGTGTAGGAAAAATCAAATCAGAACTTGTATAGTGTGCAAGTAAGGTGGCCATTTATGGGTTTAAAGTGGTATTTCTTTTTGGCGTTTGGCATTGCTCTTTGACCTGAAGTGAGCTACCTTTCGATGAATATTGGATATCGATGTGATCTGTTCACGTGTCACTAGTGCTCTTTTTAGAAACTATGAGGTGGTTGAGTGAATAGAATGTCATTGCCCATTCGATGGCACTCTACTGATGAGTTCATTGAAGAGCGGAACTGACTGTCCAATGTTTCCTTCGTGTGTGTTCCGATGTCAAATTGTCTAACATTCTCCCTTTACAGATGACTGGGAATTCCATGTCGTCGAGTCTCATGAAATTAGTTAATTTATTTCCAAACGTATTTTCATCTATTTATAATATACATATATATATATATATATATATATATATATATATATATATATATATATATATATATATATATATATATATATATATATATATATATATATATATATATATATATATATATGTATATTATAAATAGATAAAAATGCGTTTGGAAATAAATTAACTGATTATTATTAATAATTATAATAAACTAGTTATAAATAATTCATGTGAAGAGTATTATATTATAAAACCTCAATCTGTCCTCTATTCTGAACTTAAATTATGAATAAAACATTGCAAAGAAGGGTCCAGAATTTACGTTTGTCAGAAATAAGAATAAAAAAAATGGAAATACAAGAAATTCAACATTATATCTGATAAGCGAAATTTGTGAATGAGTCCGTTTTCCTTTACCTTAATACACATATATAGTGTACAATAAATACAAACAGAAATATGAATGAAATATGACTATTCATATGTATCGAAGTTGGCATCAAGTTTTTATTTAATAAAGTTTGATCTCACATATTCGAACTAATTCGAATAATTTTCAGAATAGATGCTGCAAAATATTTTCAAACTTGGAAAACTAATTGCGTTGCCTATTACAAATTTAACGGTCCATGAAATTATTCTTTTTTTATAGTATTTTGTACTTTATTTTGAATAAGTGGTTATAAAATTCTCCTGTCTGTTGTCAGAAGTCAAATTAGTCTATGATTTTATGTTATTCGTCTAACTGTTAGCCATAATAAATCGTATAATCATGGTTAAATGCAAATTAATTTTAACTGTCTCAAATAACTTGAGTGTTGATAGCTTTGTAAATTATAGGCCAGTTGTAACAAAAATATTTTAATTCGACCTTTGGTTTGGGTTTGGTTCATTCCGTTTTCCCTATACGTTCATTGACTCGCCTCGCCTCTCTTGATTTGTTCCTTCTCTGTAAATTAAAATAGCTCATAAATGTATATTATATCACATAACACTAAATGACTTATAATTTAAAATTATCAAATTTCTTTTCAAGATTCAAATATTTTCGATTCATTATAGGATATATTATTATGAATGGATCGAAAAATATCTCAGTTATGAAAAACAAACAGTATTGGGATCTGACATTTCAGCTGGCGCACTCCGACAGCCAGATGGATGAAGTTTTTATTTTCAACGTGACCATATGCAATTGCATGTACAAGTTTCTGATATCGTACTAAATTATAACGCAAAAGGAGAACAATTGAATGAAAGTGCAATTTTTGCTAAACGTAGAAACAGCAAGTCTAGAGGTTGCTGTTGTGTGGAAAGTTGTAATTCAAAAGCATATACAAATGCAAGTGTTAGCATTCATCGGTTTTCGTACAGAAAAAAAATTCCGTAGAGAGGGAAAGTCTTTTGGAAAAAAGAAAAGGAAAGATTGATTTATTGAAGGTAACGTAGATCAATCTGAAGAAGAATCGCACAACTCTGAGAATGACGGTGTGTTATTTGCATTTTACTAGAGAAAATAACATTCTTCCAGGTAATTAACTCTTATGATCGAAATTTAGGTTATTCTTCTTTATTGATGAAAATTCAATATGCTGCAGTCAAAAGGAGAGTTTTGGAGAAAAATGCCGTTCCTACAGGTAATCATCCATGAGTGATAAGGAAAGGAATTTGAAAGCATACCGAGCACGTTCAGAAAGTAGAATCTGGTAATTTAGTGAATAGGTACTCAAGATATTCAAAAATATCGCCCATATAACCATGCAGGATTTAATCATTTCACAGAAAGTGATCAATCTCAATTTCATGAAGAAAGTCTTTCGAAGTCTTAAATGTAGAATTGAAAATGAATGCTCAAACGAACGAAAGTAGTTTCAAATAAAAGATGAATCAGAAAAGATAGAGTTTTTTTATATATTAAATTGACAAAAATTAGTTGAGTTGACTTCGCTCCATTTTCCTCACATTGTATGATGAATATGCATCTTTTCAACTTACCACTTATCTGTATATTCTCTGGAGTAAGTTTTCACCTGCATATCGCTTCACACTTTCACTTGAAACTTACATTGTTATGAAAAACTCAAAAAACTTTCAAATCTCTCATATTACCTGTTTTCAATGTTAGTTTTGAAGCGCCATGTTTTGAGGTTATCGCCTAAGCTCCGACTCTATATCAGATCCGAATAGAATATAGATTTTGTTGAATACTATAGTGTTCACTTTTTCAATTCTAACTAGTGATAGTAATGTCATCTATGAAAAAAATTAGATAGTTTTAGAAAAAACTCCTAGGAGCTTCCAATTCTGATAGTTTGCACACAGGATGGATAGATATTGGCAACAAGACTTTCAGAACACTTTTCAATGACTTGCCACATTTGGTGATCCTACCATTTCCTTGACAAGAAAAACCCTACAAAGGGTTCATTATCCTGTGTCGCGCATTATTATTGGCTTGGACGAAATTTCCCATGATAACTATACTTTATCGTGAGGTTTCTGGTATCACTAGATCAGGTATGGCGTCTAGGTGACGGAAGGTCGCTTAGGTCAACCGCGTACATTTATGAGTACTTTTTGATGTGCATTTTATCAAGTCACCACCCAGAGAGTTCGAAGATGGCCATATAAGTTCCTTATATGTTACCCTACAATCTCGCTGTTACTCACTACCATTGGTCAAACGAAGCTTTGCTACTTGCACATTGTATATATCATATATATAGTATTTTACTCAGAATTACACAAACTACATTTTAATTCCCATTGTAATTTACTTTGTGAATATGAAAAATGTTTGATTCAAATTAATGAAATTTGACAAACTACAATTTCATCATAATTCTCTATGAAAACATTACAAATGTTTGACTCAGTTTAAAAACATTGCAAAAACTACAATGTAGGTAATCGTACATATATTTCACTAAGATTAAATATACTGCACAGGCTGCAATACCATCCTAATTCACAGTGTAAATATTACAAATATTCAACTCCGATTAGATATATTATACAAACTATAATATTATCTCAGTTCAGATTGTGTATACAATTACTTGACTTAATTGAAACGCACTGCCCAATCTGCAATATCATCGTTATTGACATTATAACTATTATTTGTCTCAAACTAAATACTTTGTCCACGACTGTACAATAAAACATAAAGTATAACACTACATATTGTTCACAAGTGAATAATAGTTCATTATTCACTGCATGACGTCACACTTAGGACGTATATCTAAACTAGAGAACACCATTTACATTGTTATGATATTACTATTGTTAGATTTTAAAACATTGATTTATCTATAAATTCAATGCCTTCGTTTATTTTCAATAATTGTTCTGTTAATATTAATATAAATAAATAAATGCAAAATTATCTACTTCATTTTTATCAGAATGAAAGAAAGGAATGGAATCGATGTCAAGTGAAATAGTTGACCTTTACGTGAGTATGCAGTTTTCAGTGAACACAGAAAATGTTATGTCAACGCTTTTGATAACTATTTTCATTGTTGAAAATGCAGATTAATACTAATTTTTTCGAGGAAGTCGTGGACAAAGTATAGTATTCTACTCGCACAAAATCACAATTTTTCACTCGGGTGAATTGCTACACTCACCTGCGGCTCGTGTCGCAAACTTCACCCTCGTGTAAAATAGCAATCATTTTGCGCTCGTTGAATAATAAACTATTATATAAAACACAATGACATCGCTAATATTGTAATACACTATGTGAATATTAGAAATGTTTGATTCTGATTAAAGACAGTGCACCATCTAAAATGTCACCCTAACTCTGAATGAACACATAACAAATGTTTGACTCAGATTGAAGACATTGCACAAACTACAATATCAACGTTATTTTCATTATAAAAATTAAAAATGTTTGTCATAAATTAAAAATAGTGCATGAACTGCATTATCATCGGAATTCATATTGTCTATATATAATTATTACAAATATTTGACTCAAATTGAATATATTGCACAAACAACAATCTGATAGTAATTTACGTTATGAATATTACAAATGTTTGACTCAGATTAAAAGCATTAGACATACTGCAATGTTATACTAATTCACATTGCAAATATCACAAAATATTCGACTCATTAAACAAATTGCACAACTCCAATATCATCATAATTGTAAATATGGCTTATATATGTTTGACTCAGATCAAACACATTGCACAAATTGCAATGTTATCATACTTCATAATGTAAACATTACAAATAATGTTTGACCCAGATATATATTATCGTAATTCACATAGTAATATTACAAATATTTGACTTAGATTAAACATATTGCACAAACTGCAATTATATCTGGAACCGCTTCAGTGAAAATATGCCTTTAACTTATTCAAAAAATTAACTAATCCCTAGGGCATACCAAAATGAACCTTTCCAACAGTGTATTCATCATACATATGCGTCAGCCTTAGGAAGTAATATATTATTGATTCATGCAATTAATTACACAAAACTCAATGTATATGAAGAGAATTATTACGCAATATGACAATTCGATAAAGGCAAATATGAATATTTGTACGACATATTCGGTAATGAATATTTAAGTGTAATTTATATCATAATCAGTGAATTTGATTTAATACGATAGGGTATGCAAGTAATTCTTCTATTTCCAATTTCCTCGGTTTGGTATATTGTTAATAAGCGATTAACAATCTTCACTAATACCCATTGAACACGAATATTTTCTATATCCTCTTCACCTAAGTGGAAATATTGTTGTAATTTATTCAACTTGTAATATTATATCCTGTCATGTTGAGAAATGCAGGAGTTACTATGTTTATACGTAGACTGCACAAAAACTTTTGATCTTTTCGTTATTCTTTCATAATTCTCTAGTACTAGGCTTGATGAAATATATTTATTGAAATATTTGTAATTAGCTCACGTTCATTTGTACTGATGTACACTCTAACTTATGCTAGTTATAATAATTTTATTTATGATCCCTTCTTTTCCAATTTCTTGATCTCATCTCAATTCAACAGTCTGGAAGTAATTAATTATCGTCTAAATTTAGCTGATTTGGTAGTTTCTATAAATTTGTATAAACAAATCATAAAATATTGCTAATATAAAATGTTGATTTGAAACACTATGTTTTGAGTTGTTGCAAAATGTTGAAACCAATAAAAACAAGAACATAATAATATTATGAAACTAGATTTGATATTTCATCGTAAGAAGGTATTTAGGTAACTAACAAATTGTACAAATAAGTGTTTGTAGAGTATCTATACGAGCTTTTTAATTCTTCAAGTTACCGATTTCTTGTAAACTATGTTTTGCGAATAGATTTCAGAAAATGAAATATACTTTTTCATATTTTTAGTACACCTACATTTGAAATGTGAATCAGATAATCATATAATATTTCATCTTTTCAAGTGTAATATGCTACTATTATTGAAAATATTTTTCTCACTGGTGAAGGCCCTGATAATTTTACATACAAATATAAATCAATCATTAAAGTGCATGGTCTAGTATGTAAGCTTAAAAAGTAATACCTACCATGAAAACTAAGTATTCGAAATTTTTCAACAAATTTATCAAAGCATAAAAGAATTGAATATAATTTTCAACACAAATAACAATTAATTAAAAGTTAACATTATCACCTATATATCATTATTATATATAAATATATATATATATATATATATATATATATATATATATATATATATATATATATATATATATATATATATATATATATATATATAAAACCCAGGTCCTTGCCGATTTCTTGATAAGTAAGTCTAAGGAACAATTGAAGCTTATAACGCGTCCCAACACATGACAGTTTATGCTAGAGTCAATTTCAAGGAGTGCATTGGTGCAGTGCTCTAACATAAGTCAACCAATTCTGGATGAACTTGAGCCATATGGAGCAATAGGTTCTTTAGTATACAAAGATTTTTAAGCACGAAAAAAAGAACTATGATTCTGTGCAGCCAACTTTGCAATAGTGGGTATTTGTTGTTAAAATAAGCCCAAAAATTCCATGTTGTTTTCTTTATGTTGGCAACATAGTTAATCTGTTGCTGGAGGTTGGCAACTCATGCCTTACTTTTAGTACTTATCTATGAAAATAAAGTTAGTCTCTGCTAAGAATTCAACGAGATCATTTTATTTCAATAGGTTACGGGCCCATATCGAAATAAGACATCACTTCATTAGAGAAGTGATCAATGAAAATTTTGTGTTAGTAGAATATTTGCTGAAATATCTGCTGATATTCTAACTAAAAGTCTATGTTCTGTTGAAGACTATTCTTAAGATGCAAAATATTTTGTGCTAGTGGGAGTGATAAAATAAACCCAAAATATTCCTTGTTGTTTTCTTTGTGTTGGCAACAAACACAATCTTTTGCTAGAGGTTGGCAACTCATGCCTAACCCTTAGTACTTATCTATGAAAATAAAATTAGTCTGTGCTTAGAATTCAACGACATTTTTTCTTCTTAATATATATCTGACCCACGTTAAACTGAAGTTAACGACAACTTTTACACGATTCAGTTATTGGTTGTCTTAACAATTAGGTGTTCCAATCATAATGGAGGAAGTTTTTCTTGACAACCTAGGTGCTTATGTCTTGGTGGATTTAAAAGAAACCAAATTGTCAGATCCCTAGTTAGAAATAATATCAATATCTCTATTTTAAACTCAACTTGTGTAACACCTTGATCGCCAGATGTAGTTGCACTATATTCCTCTAATGAATTATTTCATATCGTAATAGATAATGATATAAACTTTAAATTATTAACTAATATAGGTGACCCAACACTCAAAATTTCAATCTTTTCGTCAAATTGAAATTCAAAGATAGCATTCAAAACTCAGAATTCCATTGGAAAACATATTGAAAATTCAAAAGATAAAACTACACCACAAAATAAGTCGGGGATCTATAAGCTAACTTGTGGTTCATGTCCTAAAGTAAACGTTGGCCAAACTGGCAGGAACTTTGGAGTTCCAACATAAAAGAAGTTACGACAAGGAAAAAGTAGATTCTACTTATGCATCACATCTCCTGGAACATAATCATGTTTTTAATAGTGAATTTGAAATATTACATATAGAAAAGAAAGGCTATAAACTCAACTTATTAGAAGCTCTCGAAATCAATAGTATGAAACAATCCAATAATTTGTTAAATGACAAATTAGATATAAATAATTCATCGTTGTTGAATATTTTCCAAATGTAGTATTGAATATTTGTACCTGTTGTGTATTTCCCATGTCACTAACAGTTTGTACTATCTACCTTAGAGAGAGATTACGTTTAGGTTTTTTGCCCATTCATATTGTAAATTCCCTTCCTTCATCTTTCAATATTCTTGTAGTAAAAATTATCATGTACTATACATCAAAAGAAGCCACTGTGTTTGGCGAAACAATTGTTATTTTTAATAAAATATAGTGAAAATCGAAAACTATGAAGTTTTATAATCATACCGACGTATTATTGACTCAAACATATTGAAATAATTTTCGTAGTGATAGAATTTATTCGGAGGTAATACCCCTAGTGCATTTAAATTTTCAGGAAAAAATCGAAAAAACGAGTTTCCAAGTAATTTGTTTCAACAAATAGCATGAGTGACAGTGGTTTCACTTTCGCGAATGCTATTTGTTAAAACAGATTACTTAGAAACAAGTGTTCCAATTTTTCCACAGGAAAAATTAGATGCACGAGGGATATTTGGTAAGATTATCTCCTGAGTTAAATAAACATTTTATTCTGATACAACATTTTTTTAAATTAAAATAATAAGAACAATAATTAATAAGAACAATATAACTTTCAAGCTAGGAAAGGTAATTATTTCAAACTCAATTTAAATTACAATTAATATAAAAATTACAATTATTGTAGGTTACAGGAGTATTGTTAGCCATATCGGTTAAATTGTTTTTAATTAATTTTGTAGTAGCACTATTCTCTATGTTGCTGTGAGGAGTGTCAAACGATTGATGGCGTTGGCTCGAAGAAATGTTTATTTTCTGTCTTTTCAAGGGAGCTTTGTAGCTTGTAGATAGTAAATTATTTTGGACGGTTCTTAAGGTAGTGATGATATTTGAATGATATTGACTGTCCATTTGTAGATACGGTTGGATAGACCCAGCTTTAGAATGCCCTGTGATTTTGATGAGTTGCTGCTCGCCTACACCGGCCTTTGCCAGATTAGTAACAGCAGTTGATCGCATAGAATGGTTGGATATTTTAACTTCTGTCATGTTCATACCTGTTTTTTGGGCTGCGTCTTTTGTCCATTTTGACAGTTTATTTCTTCTAACAGGAATGTCTTTAAACCATCCAGTGCTACGATTGGATTGCCATGCTGAATTTAGTGTTCAAAACAATCTATTTGTTGTTATTTTAGACATTCATTTGTTTAACAGGGATTTGTACAAACGTACCAGACAAAATTCAGGGTTTTTTAATTAGGAACAAGCCACTTGCTATCGCACAGATTTTTTTAGCACGACCTTGTGCAGTTTTGCTGAAGACTGTGTTATACTCGATCCTTCCTGAAACAAGGGATACATAATTTGACTTAAATGTCAAAATATTTTTTGTAGTGTGATTTTAAAGTAGATGTATGTAGCTTTTAATTTTTTGGAAAAGCAAAAGGAATTTTAGTGGTTATATATCGTTTTTGATTTTTTGATTATTTTCTACAAAAATAGTACAGCTAGCAAATTTTGGATGCTAAAAACATGGCAAAACGTGATTTATACAAGGTATTGCAAAAAAGACATTAAAAAATTGCGAAAATAGATTTTACGCCAAGATAAAAAGTATGCGCACATATTTTGATTTGATATAAGCGTTTTTTCTGCCAAGTTACAATAAACATTTACAGATTTTGTTGTTGCAAAATTAAAAAGCAATATCTCACCTGTTTTGATTCCATAATTATCAATTTCTTCTTTAAAATGTTCTGTTGAGCAACGAGCCGCTTCTCCGCCCATCCAAGCAAGCTCAACTGCTGCAATAAAGTAAAATTTACGCTGCAACCCGGTTGGGGTTGTCTCATCCCATAAGGACACCATCTTGTAGTAGGCGTCCATATTTAAAGAAGCTGAACTTGTTTTTCTTTTTTCTTCATGTTTTTGGAGACTTCTCCTTTTCCCATTTCGAGCGTCTCTAGCTGGCTTGAAGATAATGCCGTGGAATGGGTCGAACATGATATTAAATTCTTGAAAATATTTTTCCTGCAGTTTTTTAGCAACTATATTCCACATTAATTTTACACACAGTTCTTTGTAGCCTTCCCCATTAGCTTTACGAATGTTCCATGCCCAGTCCTTGAGGATTAAATTTAGCTCGCCTGTAGTTGTTGTCTGGAGTAATTGGTAATTTTTTGCTTGGCAAAATTCCATAAATTGCTTCCAGATCGATGTGTGAGTTTGTTTTTTGAGTATTTAGTGGAATACTATTATCAACAACCGCATTTATTTTACTTTCGGAAACATTTTCAAACCGATTTATTTTGAGTTTCAGTTGAAAAATTAATAAATTCGTAAGCGTTGTTTGTGATCTTTGTTGTTGGTAACGGTACATAGAAATACAGCATAGTTTGTTTTTACAAGGCAACTTGTCAAACTTGCATGAATTTTTTTTCGATTTTTTTCCGGAAAAAGTGCTGACAGCTAAGTTGACAGTTGTTAAGTAATTTTTCCACTTAAAATTTATATTTGAAATACCAATTCTTGATTGAAAAGGAAATAATCATCAAAATAGAGATTCTTAAGCATGTTTCCTTGCATAATCACCAAGGATTACGTATAAATCATGTAACAACAAATCTTATCCAGCAACTTATCAAATTAAATAGGCCATATAATTGATTATTAATATGGGATTTGCGTGAAACTGAATACTCCGGCCAGCCGGTCATTTCGTTTTGGCTACGCTTAAGTGGATAACCTCTATATATATCCAATTTTGTCTGAACCGAAGAAGTTGCGCAACAGCGCCGTAATGATTAGAGCTGTTAGGCCGATGCGATTCAACGAAATTTACGATATTGGGCGCTAGCGATGCAACGGTGCCCTAACTTACGAACACCTACGATTATTTATTCTGACTTGAGTAATTTGATAACACGGGTATCGTTTCTAAATCACAGTGAGAGCTTTCGAAATTGGAGATACGATTTGACGTTCAGATAGAAATGTACGATTTAAACTCAGATAAGAATGTGGAAAATAACTGTGGAACACCTTGGGTGAATGAATATTTATGAAAAAGGTGTGAAATTGTCTTTCTTCTTGGTTATATTCACTATGGTTTCGATATTAAATGATGCTATGAATATGGCAGGAATTTGGTGTGAAGACAACAAATTGGTACTGAACAAACAAAAAACCGAGGGTGTTGTTTTCCACACTCAGATCAAATATTGATATTCCAGACAATTTCTTCCATGCAAACTTAACTTTTGATATAAAGGACTCTACCAAGTTACTTGGGCTTCATCTAGACTCTCAACTCAAATGGAATAAGCATGTTTATGAGCTTAACAAGAAACTATGCTCAATAATCTACAGTCTCAATGTATGTTTATGAGCTTAACAAGAAACTATGCTCAATAATCTACAGTCTCAATGTTCTAAAACATCATGTAAATTGATGTTCTAAGAATAATTTACCATGCAAACTTCCAATCAGTGCTATCATATGGATTTATTTTCTGAGGAGGCAGTGGACATGCCAGAAGAATCTTCATCACTCAGAAATTAGCGTTGAGAACAATGCTGCATCTGCGATATAGAGACTCATGTAGAGGATTATTCATAGAGTTCTAAAATAAGAACAATACAAGAAAAAACAGCAGCATATCTATATCCTCTGAGGACACTGAACAAGTCCCAAAAAAATACACAGTATATGTGTCTGACATTTTTTAATTCGCTGCCTTTCTCTATGAGGAAAATATCGAGCCTTAATAAATTTAAAGCCGAAACACGCCTGTTTTTGTTGCAATGCGAACTTTACAGTATTGATGAATACTGAGACTACTGTAGGAAACACAAGACTGATAGAGGAGCTTTAGGCACACTGAAATTAATTCAACTAAAGATTTTTTTTCTTGACGGCTGACCTTTTGTTGCTTTATTATTATGTGTAATAATGTTTTAGCAATTTTGTCAATAAATGGTATCATTATTATTATTATTATTTCACCTGAGCATTCATGTTGGTACTACAGGTGATCAAAGCTTTCGCAATTTACAGAAAGTGTTGATCTAATAATGAGTGAAATAGTTTCTTGTAGAAGTAAATAATATCTTAAATGTCCAAAGCTCTTTACATAAATTTTTCGCATTCTGTTGTTTTATTTTTGAATTTTTTTTCTTTTTCTACGCTTTTTTTGACGTTGAGCATATGTTTTCACCCTTACCTCAATGTAGTGTATGTAAATACATAGTTAACACTCGTATCACATGTACATTCAATTCAAGTAAATAGTAAATACTTTCATCAAGTTATATCTTTTATTAACTTACTTTTCTCTGTTTCTATGTTTTATTACACAAACTTGATGCAGTTTTCATTTCTCGAATCTTCATTCATTGCAAAATTGCGATAATGATACAATATAACTCACGTAAGATTTGAAACAAGAAGAAATATATAAATTGTTCCTATCGATATGTTGAACTTTTACAGTTGTACTCCAAAACATCATAGAGTTCACTATATTTAAATAATTATGTAGTTCGTTTTGTTTAGAAAACTGACAAACACAACTTTCGTATGTTGTGATTATTTTATGTTTTCTGTGGGAAGTCTGAAATCTTCGCATATCGTCCACACCATAAATTCATCCTATTTTAATATTATTTTTCACAGCGTTTCGAATATGATCTTTTGCTTTATTCCGAGGAAGCCCTACATAATTTTATCAATCGTTACATGATGATTTCTAACAGTCCACTCCTACACAAGGCACATAAAGCAACTTCCAGTAGCCTTAGTAGCATTTTTTGCAATATGTATTTTTATAACACTAAATTAATGTAATTCTATAATATTTTCATCAGTTCAATGAGTACGACATATATATATATATATATATATATATATATATATATATAAATTTATATATATATATATATATATATATATATATATATATAAATATATATATATATATATATATATATATATATATATATATATATATATATATATATATATATATATATATATATATATATATATATATATATATATATATAAATATATAAAGCAAAAAAATATTTCTTTACCAAAAATAGAGAGTAACTACCTTAATATTTCTTGATAGTGTTAATTGTTATTTCGCTGATCTCTTGGTAAAACATGATTTAATATTACATGAATCTGAAAACACTTATCCAAAGTTTCAGAGTATATTCAAATTCACTAAAACTTACAGTTTCGGTTTTTTTCGGTTATTATGGTACTTTTTATATAGACAAACTGAAAGAAACATCGAAATCTGCGTTATTGAACATAACTAGAGATGAACCGAACTCGATTCAATTTACAAAAGAAGTAGAAAACGAAAACGGTACCTTGAATTTCTTAGACGTTCAGATTGCTAGGAATTTGAATTCTCTCAGTTCCAACATTTATGAAAAACCAACCTTCACAGATACTTTAATTCACAGCGACAGTAACCAACACATTAAAATAAAACTCAGTGCTTTTCATTCGTTCATACATAGGTTGTTCACTATTCCATTATCGGAAACAAATTTTCAAACCGAAGTTATTACAATTAAATTATCAGCCACCAATAACGGTTACAATGAAAGTCTTAGCGATAAGCTCATTGGAAAAAAACGAAGAAAGTATCTGTTGCATTCAATATGCCTCACGCAAACTATTAATGAAGAACAAAATTACTTCCCAATAAATTATGTGCAGAATTTGAGTAGCAAAATTTACAACAGCCTATCGAAAAATAACGCTAAAACAATTTGTACAAATAAAAGAAACTTGATGTCATTCTTGATCAATAATAAAGAAAAATCTAACATCGGAGAGAGCAGTAGTGTTTACAGAATATTTTGCGACGAATGTCCTGCTTTCTATATTGGACAATATATAATATAAACATTCGTGTTGAAGAACATGAAAAGTCAATTTTACAAAATGAAAATGCTACTGGCTTCTCCGAACATTGTATAAAATTGAATCATTTCCTAGATTTCAACAAAACCCAATTGTTTTATTCAGGTAACAAAGAAAAGCACCTTGACCTTCTCGAAATAAGTTCTGCCCATAATAATAGTAAATTACCCCTTGTAAACGTACAAATTTATTTTCAAGTATCACCTTTGCTATTGTCTGTTTTATAAAATAAGATGTAATACTCTCCTGTAGTCAGTCTTGATAATGAGTTCATAACTCGAAAAATGTCACTATCCTTTACAGTATTTAAATATTTTTTTATATTGTGAAACTTAAGCCGAGTGTGTTTTATTTTAAAGTTTAAACATTATAAAATATATATTCTGTATAACAAAAACTATGTAGGTCAATAAGAACATTGTATGAAAATTAACCACCTCATTCCATGAGAGTTTAACATTCAGGTATAAAGAATAAAAGATTAGTCCTTCTGGAAATTATCGAAATCTCTAAAGCGAAAATCCGTAGATCCCACATTATTAATGACCAATTGATCTTCAGTTAATATCCTTTGATTCAGTCAGTTATAAATACTACACCACTTGAAAATATTCTTCGAAATACTTTTGATGATGGGTTCAAAATCCGAAACATAGTTGAGTATATTTTAATAAATTTCATTATGTTGTGATTCGTTTGACAAGTGTAAGAGCCCTTTCAGACTAGGATACTGTATCCGAGATACTGTATGCGAGATACAGAATTTAGGCCAGATACAGTCAAGATACTTTTGTTAGAATATAGTTTTGTAAATAAATTTTATCAGTACAATATCAGTGCTGTACGGTGCTTTTTATGAAATGGACATTGAAGAGTGCGCTATGCTGTGGTATATTATAAACAAAAAGAAAAAAAATTAAAAGGAGACGAACTATGTGAGTTCATCCTATAATAGAATTAAGGAAAACTGAAGGAATTTATAACCTTCTTCACCAAGAATTAATACAAGATCGAACAAAGTTTTTCAATTATAATCGAATGTCCATAGAATTTATGCATTCCTTTTTGAATGCACTGTATAATTACTTTTATAAATATACCTACCATATTCATTTTGTTGAACAATTGTCATTTCTTCAAAATTTTCACACTTCTGTTTGGCAATTTCCACCAAACATTTTTGTTTTATATTTCTGTCGAAATAATTTTCATTACTTGTATCCCATATACAAGAATTCGGTTCTACCAAACTTATAAATTTCTCGTTATCAAAAATTTTATTCTCCATGGTACAATCGAAAAACCGTTCTATTCCACTTCACTTCTACTAATAAATAATAAAAATATTGTACACCTATGCTATTGTGCTTTTTGAATCGCAAAAGTATGCAAGTCTGAACAGGTCCATAAGCCACAATGATAATTCGGTATCCCGGATTCGGATACTGTCGCCGGCGGCTGAATGAGCGAGATTCAGAAATTTAGTATCGCGATACGGTATGCTGTGCTGAATGCAGTGTGAAAACGTACATATAAACGCATGTATTTTCTGTATCTGGGATACGCGTATCTCGGATACAGTATCCAAGTCTGAAAGGGCTCTTATCTTCAATATACAGCCAGTATATAATTCTATTCTATGCCAATACGAAAAGTTCAATTTTCGCTTTCGATGCCCGCATGAATAATCCCAATAGTTCTATATTGTTCGGTTTACGCATGACTTGTTAAACATACCGATACCGATATAAATATTTTATAGGTGCAACTTCATTTGTTATACTTGACCGGTTACTGGAAAAGGGGCTTACCGACTTAGACTATTTTTCTTGATGACCGATAATTGCTAACTACGGATACGGTTAAGGAATATTAACGCAACAAACGCTGATAAAAACTGACAAGTTCCTTCATCGAAGTCATCATTTTTCATCTATGAAGTGTGAAATGGCAGACAGCCTCACAAATTTGATAAATGGCACCATTGGAGATCTCGGGATTGTACATTCATTATAGGCAACGACCAAGCAAGTCGACCCTTCATCATTGTTAAAGAAGAGAAAGAAATTGAATGATAAACGCATGTGCAACACGTTGATTAATTGAAACTGAAGAAAGGGTTGAACAATGTACGTAATAGGTCGATGGCTCGAGGAAGACTACATGGATGGAGTTATTCAAGTAATCTGCAAAACAACAATGATCACATGGTAAACAAATGAGACAACTGAGTTCATAACGGCTTCTTCAATTTTCATTCAGAATCATTTGTCATTATTTGACATTCAATTTCATTCTAACCTCCAGAGAAAAATATTCTTGACGCCCAAAGATCCCATAGAGTTCCCAAAAAAACTTAGGATTTCATTATGCCGTGATTGCACCGTACAATATGGAATTAATCTCAAAGTTCCTTCAACGTGATTATTTTCTGTCTCTTTGTAATTGAAAATTATGTTATACAAACTCAAGAAATAATAATCTCAAACTGAACTGATCAAATCAAAAGTAGAAGAAATCCTGAATTAAGTTCACATGTTTTAAAAGAAGACATGATTTTTATTGTGTGGAATGTATGACCATTATTATATCAATTATTTCACGTATGCTTCCGGTCCTTGAGTCATTATTGAGAGTAAACAAGAATTAGTGTGACGTATGAGGCTGTATTTGAGTGGCTATTTGAAGTTTGTAAGCTTCGAGGTTTGTAGTTTCAATTTGTAGAATAGCTCTCAAATGCTCATTTGTGATACCAGGAGCATATTTATTATTTCGGTAACTCCGAATCGAAAAGTGAATACTACCAAAAATTGTTATTAATTGCAGAGCTATCCTTTTCAATTCGTCAAGATTAAATGGCAAACTGCCATAAAATTTAACAAGATTGATTTCAAAGAATGAGTTTTTGGGAGTTAGACCAGGGTCGATAATTTTTGGAACCAAAAAAAAATAATAGTAGGTTGAAACCCTTTATAAAATGAGTAAAATGTAATGAAAATGAAAGGAAAAATAATTTACGGGTGATCTGAGGTCGGGAAGGGAGAGGGGGTGTGCTTTTAAGGGTAAAAAACGGTTTATCTCGATTTCCGGCAAAACTACAATTCCTATGGAAAAAGTCAAATGGTAAAGTTGTAGGTAATGAAAAGATCTACAACTTATATATTCACACTTTTTTCACATAACCTCAAAATTTATGTGAAAAATTCGAAAAAACAAGTTTTTGGTTTTTTATTTTCATCTTTTACAGAAAGAAATTTTTTTCAACGAAATGAGGTGAAAACTTTATTTTTTATGGTCCAAATACACTGTGATTCATTTGATTTGAAAAATTTATTTTTTCATCTTATTTTGACTCAACATCGAAAAAGCACCCTAATTATCAATCGAAAATTTTCCTGTCAAAATATCAGCTTTGTTCAAAGAGTTGGTGTGATTTATATTCATTGAAATCTCTTCTTCCTGATGGTATATACATTTCTATAGTAAATATTCTCAGAAAAATGAAACGGTGGAAGAGATCATGAATAAATATTTGCGCTATGTAGCAAAACATTACGAAGCAAGCAGCTATATTGTTTTTGATGGGTACCTTGAAACTAAAAAATCAGTTACTGTCACAGCAGTTAAAAGAGGAGAACGCAGTCGTAGAAAAACCTCAGATAATATTCCAGAGTTCGATTATCAAAATTATGTTACCATCAGCATCTTCTTCTACTTGTTTACAGGTTGATCTCTTCCACCGTTTAATTTTTCTGCCAAATTAAAATTTCGAATTCAAGTTTTCTTGGATTTTTTGCATTTTCTGAGGACATTTACTATAGTAATGTACACACTATCGCAAAGTAGAGATTTTAGCGAACATAAAAAACACCAACTTTTTGAAAAAAGCTGATATTTAGACAGGAGAAATTTCGATTGAAATTTAGGGTGCTTTTTCGATGTTCAGTCAAAATAAGGTGAAAAAATAAATATATCGAATCAAATAAACTACAGGCTATTTGGGACATAAGAAGGTAAGTTTTCAGCAAATTTCTTTAAAAAAATTTGTTTCTGTAAAAGATAAAAATAAAAACCAAAAACCTGGTTTTTTGAATTTTTCACATAAATTTTGAGGTTATGTGAAAAGAGTGTGAATATATAAGTTGTAAATCATTTCATTACCTACAACTTTACTATTTGACTTTTTTCCATAGGAATTGTAGTTTTGCCGGAAATCGAGATAAACCGTTTTTTACCCTTAAAACCTCACCCCCTTCACCTTCCCGACCTCAGATCGCCCGTAAATTATTTTTCCTTTCATTTTCATTACATTCTCCTCATTTTCTAATGGGTTTCAATCTACTATTATTTTTTTCACTTTTTATCATTTTTGAAGATAGACACTTAGACCCTGGTCTAAGTGTCATTAGATTGAATATCAATCACGTTCATTTGTAAATGACTATGTACATCCTCAATATTACAAGAAAAATGGTTTACGAAAAACTAATTTCATTTTATCGCTTTTCCAATTGATTTTTACGAAAGGTACCAGCTTATGAACAACTTGTTATTCATTTGACATGCCTTTACATCTGTGTGCATATTGAAACCTAACATTTTAACTCTGTCAAAAATCCAAGGTCTGGAACAGATTCACATTTTTCATTCATTAGTGCTAATATATTTTCTGATATCAAAAAATCTTTTCAGTTCTGCGCCTCTACTTAACCCTACATTGCGTAATGTATCAAATTAGATACAACCATCTTAATTCTTATGTCTTATACATGTAACATGGATTTTAGTGTAACCGCGCGGTGTCATCATTGAGCTACAACCTTATGCTAAGGGACATAGAGGTTATTTTTGAACGTAGCATTCCCATGTGTGTACCCTGAAAATTCATTTCATCGTTGTCACTGGACGACGCAACAGGTGCCTTGCAGTGCAGTATTCTTTGCAGGTTTTTTCTTCTTTTTTCTTGTATTTATGGTCATATTAGATGTTTGAACTTTAGACAAAGGTAAGTAGTAACATAATTTCGTACTTTTTCATAAAAATTAATATGGCTAGTAAACATTTAGAAAGAATATTTTTAGGATGTATCATATTTGATACATAGTGCGTCAAACCTATTGGGCTAATAGAACTCCTTTCTATTAGTAAATTGTGCTTTTTTCACAGATGCCATGGAAACGAAGATATCTAACAGAAAAGGAACTCGAAGAAGCTATTGCTCATTTATCCGAGAGTGAGGACGAACTCGGGGTGAACTCGGAAAATGAGGAAGAGATCGGATTTGGCTTGGATGACGTTGATTTGGAGGAAATACCGATCGAATTTGGCGATGGTACTGTCATTTTTCCACCTGATGCTGAAGAAGATACAAATTCCAATGCAGAAGAAAATAATCAGCCTCTAGAGGAAGTTTCCAGTCAAAAAACTAATAAGTCTTCGGGTGCAGGTGGGTCAAGCGAGTACAGAAAAAGGTACGAAAATATATTGTGGCGCAAACGAAATCTTGTTTTATCCGAAGAAGTTACAGCTTTTAGAGGTAGTTCCACTCTTTCTTCTTTCATCGCTGAACTTGAAACACCGTTTGACTTTTTTAAATATTTTTTTGATGAAAATTTATTCAGCAAAATAATGGAAGAGTCAAACCTATATTCTATACTAAATGATCCTAATAGACCGGCTATGATTTCCGTTTCCGACATAAAACAGTATTTGGGGATATGTAATTACATGTCACTAGTACATATGCCAAATGTTAGGATTTACTGGTCCCCTAAACTAGGGTTTCCACAAATAAAAGACACAATGAGTCAAAAACGAGTTTATAAGGAAAAATATACATTTTAACGATAACCATAAAATGCTACCCAGAGAGAATCCCAACCATGACAGATTATATAAATTACGACCTGTTATTGACGCACTATGTAACAAATTCCAGTCGGTGCCATTGGAACAGTGTCTCTCTGTTGATGAACAGCTTTGTTCTACAAAAGCACGTCACCACCTAAAACAATATCTTCCACTAAAACCTCATAAATGGGGGTATAAGCTATATGTTCTCTGCGGTACTGATGGGTTTTCTTATAATTTTGAGATATACACTGGTGACGAAAACCAACAAAAATATCGATTGGAAAGATTATCGAGAATCATTCCTAGAAATCAGAACTACAGGGTATACTTCGACAATTTTTACACGTCAATACAACTTTTGGTTTACCTCGCAAGAAATGGAATTTTGTCTTTAGGCACCGCGCGTCGTCCGAGAATACCCAATTGCAAACTTCCGACAGAAGCTGAGTTGAAAAAACAGCCCCGTGGTTCTTCTTATGAGTTTGTTGGTAATGTTGAAGGGGTGGATATTACTTCCCTTGTGTGGCTCGACAATAAGCCTGTAACGTTTTTATCCACTTTTCGAGGTAAGCTACCTGTAACTGAAGTACGACGTTGGGATAGAAAGAAGAAGGCTCATATAAATGTTGAATGTCCAAGTATCGTCCCAGAATACAACGCTCATATGGGTGGGGTTGATGCTATGGATAGTTATATTGGGAGAAATAAGATCAAAATAAGAACCAAACAATGGTACATGAGACTTTTTTACCATCTTATTGACATGACATTGGTAAACGCCTGGCTGTTGTACAAAAGAAGTAAAGGTCCAAATAATAAAAATATTATGTCTCAGGCTGACTTCAGATTGGAAATAGCTGAGTGCCTTTGTAAAACCGGAACAATAGACAGAAAAAGAGGAAGACCATCTCAAGAAACAGTAGAAAAAATGATTATAGAAAAACGCAAAAAATCTTCGGTGTTTTCTCATATTCCTCCAGAAGATATTGGATGCGACCTAACTAACCATTGGCCCCTGCATGATAACACGAGGCAAAGATGCAAATTTCCGTCTTGCAAATCTTTTTCGCATATAAAATGCTCAAAATGTGGCTTGCATCTCTGTCTAAATAAAAATAATAAGTGCTTTGTATCATTTCATAATGATTAGTTTTTTTAAACCGTATTACACTATGTATCAGATTAGATACAGCCAATTTTTTGTAATAAATAAATAAAAAAAACAACGTTGATTTTTTAATTTATTTTTATCTGTACCCAAAACCCATTGTTTACCTAAATATATTTTTTATTTTGAGAAATAAAAAATTGCGCAATGTAGGGTTAACCATTTCAGAGTAAATCAGGACATATCAGTGATCTGCTTCCATGTCTGAAAAAAACTGCTGAAATTGGCGATGTCCCAATCCATTTTTTCTGATATAGTTTACAGTGAATATCACGACGTTAATTATTTCTTTATATGCTATAACTTTACTACATAAAGCTTTCTTGTGTATCGCATTCTATCTATGCCTTTTCAGTTTTTATTTTACGCACCTGGCCAGTTTTGTCCACTCATGTTGTTACACTTACCAATTTTTTTCTGACGCCCTCTCAATTATTATGCATTCTAGCTTTATATATTTTGAAGGTGTAATTATTTATTTATGGAGGTAGGTATATAAGACGTTTATTTATATATATAACAGTCGCGGCCCGGGGGCCAAGGGTTGCCAAACGCTGCTCTAGAATAGTCAGTATTATGAGGTATGGTGCGAATTAATTTAAACATACCTGAAGTACACCTTCGAGCGTCTCCACCTAATTTGTACATTTCATTTTAAGCAATATGATTTTGCATATAATCCACATATTCTACATTTGATTGATATCCATCCTTTTTCCAGGTATTTCTAAGGATCATCAAATATTGAACTATTTTCATCTAGGGGTTATGTAAAGCTGAGTCTTGCTGAAAGATGCTTGTCAAATTCTCGTAAATTTTTGTTGTTGAATGATAGAATGTGATACCGGCATTGTCTTTCATTTATTATATCTGAACAAAACAATGCTCTAGCAAAATTTCATCTCAAACTGAGAAAAAATGCGTGATGAACAGAACCCCGTCACCAAGTTTGTTTATTCTCTCATTTATTTGTTTTTCACATTTAAATCCTCAACCCACTAAGTGGATTTGGAGAGACTGAAGAGATGCATAAAGTTTGAATACCTGCAAGAACACATGAGATTTTTACTTAAAAATTGCAGGGGTGAGAAAAAATACAAATAGCACCTCCCTACTATCAACTGAATTTACTCACAAATTATTTCTGACTGAGTTTGGAGTGGCTTTAGACATGTGCAATCCTCGAAAATCCTTCAAAATGCTTGAAAGTTCAACATAACAATGGCGGCAGTGACAGAAATCTATTGAAAATTTCCTAACTTAATTCACACACTAAAATTCCAACCCTCTAATTCAAGCATCTGAAGCTGTGGAGATAAGCAAAATATGACGAAAAAACAAGGAATCCCTAGGTATATGAAAATGGCGGCGATCAGCAAAAACTCAATTTCATATATATATATATATATATATATATATATATATATATATATATATATATATATATATATATATATATATATATATATATATATATATATAAATTGAGTTTTTGGTGCCAAGCATCATAAAAAGTCATGAAATGAAAAACTATCTTCGTCCTAGGTCCAACTTTGCTACTCGCACCTATTTTAATAGGCAGGTTTTCAAAGTGAAAGATGCCACAGAGGAAGGATTTAGCCTGAATAATGCATGGTACGAAGAATGGACCACAAATCAGAACAACCAAATCCCATACATCACCCAACAGCCTCCAGGGTGTGACTTGCCACGTAAAACATGGGCAACTTTAAACCGAATAAGGACCCAGTATGATAGATATGTCTACTCCCTGCTTAAATGGGGCAAAACAGCGACGTCCCTTTGCGAATGTAGAGAAAACCGAACAATTTGAACACATTATAGAAGAATGCCCAATAACAGCCTGTGCAGGGATACCCGAAGATTTCCTGATGGCTACGCCAGAGTCAATAGCTTTCGTTAAATATTTGTTTGTAATGATTTGTTATTATTGTTACTGTTTGTTATTGTGTCTTAATGCCATACGTTTAGTAAATAAATAAATAAGTATATTGAAAATAACTTTTGTGTGCTGAACAAAAAACCATGTAGAATGAAAGAAAACGATAAGTTGGGAAATTTATTCGAAAAATTGATGGTTAATTAAATCAACCCTCCAACTGAGCTAGTCTCATGACATCCTTTACGGCAGAATGTTAGAACATTCGACATGACCACTTATAGATGAGAAGTGACATGAGTTTTAGACGTTTGGTGTTTCTTTTACTCCTAAAGTGAAATATCTATTTGGTGGTTAGTGGATTCGAAGTCTTTGCTCACTCAGTCGATGAACCTACTGTCTAGTGATCCCATCGTCTATGGCGTCGATGTCGAATGTTGTAAATCCTCCCTTGAATGATGAATGGAGAATTTCATGAAACTAGCTCCGTTGGAGGGCTGATTTGATTAATTACCAATTTTTCAAATGAATTTCCGAACGTATTATAACATATATATATATATATATATATATATATATATATATATATATATATATATATATATATATATATATATATATATATATATATATATATATATATATATATATATATATATATATAGATATATATATATATATATATATATATATATATATATATATATATATATATATATATATATATATACTAGCTGACCCAGCAAACGTTGTTCTGCCATATAAATTATTTTTATCTATCTATCTTCCTATCTATTCATCTATCTGCCTATGTAGCTCTATCTATATAACTATCTATCTATCTATCTAGATAGTTATCTATATTTCTATCTATCTACCTACCTAATGATCTATCTATCAATATATCTATATATCAATCTATCTGACCCGGAAAACGTTGTTTGAATTATTAAAATGGCTATTAAAACATATGGGTGATTGATAGAAGGGTGAAAATTCAGAGTTGTATGTATTTTTTAATGCAACTTCATAAAAAAATTAAAAGTAAAATATTTTATCCAAAAAATTTATAAAAATTTTGGAAGGACCACCCTAATCACTTAGTGGTATGAAAAATATATTACGACCTATTCTCGGACCGACTATTGTTATTTTCGATTGCCATCTTGCAACCCTATTGTGGATCTGTGGATAAAATGAAAAAAAAATGAAAATCGCGATAACAAAATAGAAGTTGATCGTAGAAGGGTAAAAAATTAAGAGTAATATGAATTTTTTTGTACTAAATCATGATAAAATAAAAATAACAATCTTGCCAAAAAAATTGAAGTTTATAATTGACAAATAATAATAGGGGTTGATGGTAGAGGGGTGAAAATTCGAGGTTGTATGTATTTTTGAATAATGTATCATGAAAAAAATAGAACAGAAAACTTCGTCTGAATAATAAAAAAAATTAAGGGGTGGACCCTCAACATTTAGGGGGATGAAAAATAGATAACTTCCGATTCTCAGAGCTAACCGATATGCACACAAAATTTCATGAGAATCGGTCGAGCCATTTCGGAAGAGTTTAACAAATCTAAAATAGGGGTTGATCGTAGAGGGGTGAAAATTTAGGATTGTATGTATTTTTGAATGTTGTATCATAAAAAAATTGAACAGAAAAATTTGTCCGAAAAATAAAATAAAAAATTCTGGAGTGGACCACCCTTAACATTTAGGGGGATGAAAATTGATGTTGGCCGATTCTCAGACCTACTCGATATGCACACAAAATTTTATGAGAATCGGTCGAGCCATTTCGGAGGAGTTTAACTTCTAACACCGTGACACGAGAATTTTATATATTAAATATATATATATATATATATATATATATATATATATATATATATATATATATATATATATATATATATATATATATATATATATATATATATATGAGATCCTGAAAATCGGATTCGAAAACCGCTCCTGAACATCACTTTTGATAAAGTGCAATTCGGGGAAAATACTGTTCAAATGTTCAGGCAGTCAACAAAACAATATTTAAGCAACACTCCATTTCATCTCACGCATAGAAGAATATTTTATGGTCCTTTTTGGACCAACTGGAAGGTCACTGAACTTGTGAATTATATGCAAGGAACCATGACTGAAAATTTATTATTTAAGACATATGGAAATGGGATGCTGTAATTCCGTTGTTATACTGGGATGAGAAGCTTCTCAAAACCAAAGAATGGTTCGTTATATGCCAAAACGAATGCACGCTATATACTAAGAGCTATAGAAAGTCCAGGCATTATTAAATAACTATAAAAATAGTATATATGGTAACACGAAAGCAATAAATGAATATTATATATATATATATATATATATATATATATATATATATATATATATATATATATATATATATATATATATATACTTTATTCATTCTACAGAACTAGTTTCTATTAGTTTGTAGAATACTGTAGTGGTAAAATCAGTGGAATTTCGGATGAATACTATATTTTTATATACCAATCTTCAAAAGTAGTGATCAAGAGTGGTAAATAATAGTCGATTAACATCATAGAAGATAGTTACTAAAAAAAACAGCTTTATATACATTAAAAACAATCACAGTTAGTAACTTACAAAACGATTTCTAGAATATTATATAGGATAAAAATTCCTGAATGTAATTTCAATTATTTGATTCAAAGGAATATATTTATAGAGATCATATTGCAGTGATACCTACTGGAAATAAATACATTGGAAATTTTTTTGTTATTCACCTACCGGTTACTATTCACGAAACTGATTGATGGTGAACTTACTCAGTCAGCTCTTTTGGGAGACATTCCGCTGAATTTAGCATTTTGCCTCAAACGACGACATCATTTTTATTAGGCGAGATCATTACTAGATAACAAAAATTAATCTGTTTATATGTCCTAGTGAGAATACCAAAAAAAAAATCCGCTGAGTTTAGGTATAACTGATGACATCAGAAAAAGTAGAACGACTATTTTCTCCACCAAGCATTATTCTCTGAACTAATATAGCCATATATTAATGGTTCCGATCTATTCAATAATTTTTATTGTTTAGTATTTAGTACTCATTAAAATTTTCATTCAATAAAATTCTTATTCTTCCGTAATACTGAAAAGTCATTTTCTGGGCCATTATTCTATACATTTACTGTAATTATAGAAGCTCTCATCTTTCACGTCTAAATTCTTCAAATTTCAATGCTAGCTCTTTGTTATTTATTCAAATATTTCCTTCAATTTTGCAAAACTATAATGAAGCATTTTATGAATTTTTCTGTAATTTCTTTTCTGTCATTAAACGAAACACGTTTGATATTAAATTTTAGAGAAATATCTCATTGTACCTACAACCTTATGCGATATAATTATCATCAAGCATGATTGAACTTTTTTTTATGAATTAATAATTAACTTCTGCAGTTAATAACATTTGCTTCATCTAAATGTGCCTAGACAGCATATATCGAGATTAAATATCTAGCAAATGAAGAGGACAAAAAACTAACCGCAAAAACTACTCCGCAGGTCAAACAATGACTATTTTATTGAGATGATTGACAGGAAGATTACTCAGCTATAAAAGGCTCTTTAAAGTCATGATAACAAATCAAAAGAATCTGAAACTTTATGTAGATATGAATCTTAGTGTATTCCAAAATAAAGATCAACAAGCTGTGATTTAGACATTTGAGTAAACGGTCTGAGAACCGTCGGTACCGGGTTCGACTCCCGAGTGAGATATGAATATTTGTGAGCATTAAGTTGGTTGAAAACTGTTGTATCAAGTCCATTATACGCACGGAACTGAAATTAAACTGTCAATGGTCTAATTAATTGCTTTTTGAATGCCTGAACAGCTAATTTTTAATTTCTCCTCAAAAAGAATATGAGCAGAGAGAGAATTAAATATAGAAAATGATGCTGTTTAGACCTACTGAGAAATGCATCTCGTATTGAGTGTGAAGCAGATCTCTAGGTAATAACGCAAAACAGTCGCTGCGGAGTACAGCGCGTGTACAAAAATACATGACATCTGTACATTAAAATGGCGGCGATTGATGAAAATAGTGGACAAATCAACATAATCTTCGTAACAAATTTCAGTCCTATAAATCAATTTGAGATTGTTTGAGGATGCAAAAATCCTTCAAAAACTGAATTTTTAAGTTCCAAACAAAAAGTCTTATTAAGCTGAACTTTTGTTATTTTTCAATAATTGTCCACATCTATTTTCACACCTCTTTACCACAATCTTTCCCAAATGCCTAAATTTTGAACAGAAATTGATGATTAATCATGAGAACTGACGACATGGAATTCCTATTCATCCTTCAAGTGAGAATGTTAGAACATTCCACGTCGGCAGACACACAATGGAAACACTAAACAGTCTCTTTCGCTCTGCAACGTGACAATCAGTTTTTTAGATGAATTTCCTAGCGTATTCATTATCTTTATGTATATATATATATATATATATATATATACATATATATATAAAAACAAATATATATATATATATATATATATATATATATATATATATATATATATATATATATATATATATATATATATATATATATATATATATATATATATATATATATATATTTATATATATATATATATATTTGAAATCTTCTTGCCTAGGTCGTATTTTTTTCTGATTTTGTTCTTTCAAAAATGCGAAAAAAACAACAGCGTCTTACGTCGGAAGTGACATGAGTTTCGGTCCTGGTCGGTTTTCGATGGATGGCGCTGTGATTCATTAACACGTCGTTCGTGGTTCTCTCAGAAACTATGAGGTGATTGGAGCGAAACAGATTGTCTAGTGTTTCTATCATATGTGGCATATTTGTCGAAATATCTAACATACTACCTTGAAGGATGAGTAGAAATTTCATGTCGGATAAAATTTTAAATATACTCAAGAATTCAAATAGCAGAAGTTTTGAGATCGAATACTTCACTCAGTTATGGGTATATTATTTCGCAGGTTTACAAACAGGCTGATGAACCGGAGATTTGGTTTCGTGTATTGGGATCTGATATGTCAGCTTGTGAACTCTGGCGACCAGATGGATGAAGTTTTTATTTCCAACGTCAACAAAGTCAACATGTTATGCAGCTTCATGACAAGTTATTGATTTCTCACAAAGGTCGCAAAACGTGAATAATGGAAAGTGTTTATTTTGCACCACGTAGAATCAGCAATTCTAGAGAGTGTTGCTGCGTGGAAAATTGTAATTTTAAAGCATATACAAATGCAAATATTAGCTTTCATCGGTTTCCGAAGCCAAACAAATATTTGGTATTGGGAGAAAATCATTTTGGAGAAAAGGAAAGATTGATTTATTGAAATGTAAGGTAAATGAAAGGTATGGAAAATCAATCTTAAAAAGATTCACACAACTCCGAAAATGGCGGTGTGTTCTGTGCATTTTGCAAAAGAAAATAACATTATTCCAGGTAATTGAGTCCTATGATTGAAACTTAGATTAGTTCCCTTTATTAATGAAAATTCCAGATGCTGCAGCCGAAACATTTGAAATTGTTGGATCTGTGTTGTCTGGAAATTTATTGGTATTATAACAAGCAATTTTTACAGTAATATGTAGTAAGATAAATAGGTCTTCTCCGATCTTAGAAGATGACAAATTCATGGAAGATTAAGTGAAATGATGGAGTAAAAAAGTTATGTATATGATGCTTATTAAATTGAAGGTAGTTATAATAAGAATACGCACGGAATGAAAAAGCTGTTCTTTATATATTCATGATTAATTACATCTTGAGTTACATTATGGTTGATGGTGTTTTATTACGAAAACCACATTTGATTATATGAAACAATATGATTTCTCATTGAATCTATGAATACTACTAAATAAATGTTTTTCCTGAAATTTTGAATATATTTTGTCCAAAGTACTTTCAGAAATAATTAAATATCGAATAATAAAAAAATTTTCAGAGTTGGATGAAGAATCGTCAATAAAAAGTTTTTAAATATGTTGATTGATAATTGCTCATCATATATGGCATGATTATAAACTTCCTACATCAAAAAGCTCGAATTAATATTTTCATATCACTGGAACAAATAAAGTTGATTTAGACTAGGTATTTCACCAATCAAATTAAATCGAATCAAAATAGATAAACAAAAAGCAGTAACGTTGACGATACTATGCCTCGAATTCTCTTCATTCTTCCCATATTCTATTATGAATTTGGATCTTTCCAGCCTATTACCATCACCTTCTCTGAATTTTCGCTGGAGTAAATTTTCACCTACATGAAGCTTCACCCTTTCAGTCGAAACTAACATTGTTATAGGAAAAATTCAAAAAACTTTCAAATCTCTAATATAACTCGTGTTGAAAGGACCCCGGACATTTAGTTAGAAAAAATAACGACAGCTAAATTCGCTAAGTTTTGAATATATTATAGATACTGGCTACCTACACAACATATCAATTTTAAATTCTGTTCCCAGGTTTAGGATATAGAGTGGTCCAAATATATATATGTCTAAAAAAATCATATTCATAATTTCAGAAAATGATGTTAACATACAAATTTTTTCTGTAATATGATAACTTCACTAAAAAACCGTTCTTTAAAGGAAGCCATCCAAATAACTTGAAAATAAGCCTGGCATATACAGGCTGTTTACTCGATGAGTTTGTGTATGCGGCTTCAACTTCGACAGTTTTATGCCAAAAAACTTTATTTCTAGCTTCATTGATAACAAACGATATCTAAAACAGTGAAACAAAATACAGCTTCCTACCATGTATAGTTTAGAAAAAAAAAGTGGACCAAAAGTTAAAATCACAGAATTTTTTTTCTTTATTACTTGAAAACTTTTTATTTGTGAGGTACTGGAGAGTAAGTAAGTCGAATAGTCTATAAAAAGTACAAATGATGTTGAAACTGACGTTTTTACACCGTATGTTCATTTTTACAGGCATACCTCGTAGATAAAAATTTATTAATTATTTTTCATCTTGAGGTGATCAAGATATTAATTTAGAAATTGATGAAGCTCATCTCGATATTAACCTTGTTAGGTTGAGACTATTTTCGAGATATAAAAATGTTACAAAGTATCAGCTATGGATTCAAAATAATGAAAACCGAGAGTCGGTGTCGGGGTACTACTGTACCTGTAAATCAGGTCCAAGAACACACGGAACATGTGCTCATGTGGCAATGGTGTTGTGGTACCTTGGTTATTCTGGTATGCTCCCGCACGTGAAATATCCTTTTACTAAAATTATAGATTCGGTAAACAACGCGATTTCAATAGATATTCAAATGTGAAAATAATTATTCATTCAGGATACTAAGCTTATGGTCAAAGAACGTATTTCACTGTACCTGTATCTTGAAAAGTGAGTCTATGGATCTGGAAGAAGCGATTCCAAACCACCCTGAACAATACAAACTGACTATAAGTACTATTCTTACTTGTCTCGATGAAATCCAATCAGTCCCATTAGAATCATTAGATACACTCTCATTTTTCGACATTAGGAAACGAACATACGGTATATGAACTTTAGTTTTAACATGAATGTGGCCTGTTTTTTAACTATTCGATTTGGCAATGAACTCATTTTTTTTCCAGTACCTCACAAATAATCCCTGTACAAAATATAAAGAAGAAAAATTCGGTGATGTCAAATTAGACCATCATTCTTTCTAAATTGTACATGGTAGAGAGTTGTACTTTCCGTCTACTATTTCGGGTATCCTTTGTTATTATTAAGTAAGAAATAAAGCCTTTTGAAACATAATTGTCGAAGTCGAGACCGTGTACACAAACCCATCGAGTAAACAGCCTGTATATGTCGGCCTCAATTTTGAGTTATATGAGTGACTATCGTCAAGCTATAGCTTCCCACTGAGGTTATCGCATTTCACAGAGAGTCTGTATGTTAACAGCATTTTCCAAAATTGTGAAGATGGTTTATCGAGACATTGACATTTGGACCACTCTATATCCCAAACCAGCCGTGGGAACAGAATTTAAAATTGATATGTTTCATAGCTGGCCAGTATCTATAATATATCCAAAAATTAGCTAATTTAGCTGTCGTAATTTTTTTTTGTTTGTTTTGGGGCGCCATGTTTCGACGTTATCACCTCCTTGTCAGATCCCAATAAAAACTGAATGCTTCTAATCGGCAAGCATTGATTTTTGATCTCAAATAATATGTTAACAAGTAGTGGATAATCATATCCAGTCCTATTTAGTGATTGGCTATTCTGAATAATATGTTGATCTATTGACATTTTTTAAATGTGTTCAATACAGCTTCATTTGAAAGCTGAAACCTGAAGTTAGTCTCTTGAGCTCCCATTTTATATACACTAATAAACTATAATAAATAATAAAATCTTATAATTTTTTTTTTCTTTGCAGAAATATGTAGAGTATAATGCTGCAGGAATTCATACTGAAGGTGCTAGTCGTCCAGCATTGTACTCCAAAAATTCACATGTATCACTTGACTCTAGATGTGTTCAGACAGGACATTTTATCGAAGCAATACCAAATGAAAAAAGGCGATGTGCAGGTAAAAGATATAACGAAGTTCGACGCACTTAGTAAAAGAAATTTCAAGTTGAACTATGTGTGAAATGCTTCATTATCTACCATACATGATAATAAAATGTATTGACAAAAGCATAAAAATGGCTTTTTTATATTATTCGGACCAATGCCTCTTCAAATATGCAATTATTAGCTCAAATTGATGATAACTGAGATTGAATTCTCGCACATCACTTGGTGAAACATCATAAAGAATAAAGTATAAACTTTAAAATAAAAACACTTGCCTTATGTTTCACAATATAAAAAATATTTAGATACTGTATTTAGCAGTAACGAAAAGTCGACATGTTTCGAATTATGAACTCATTATTAAGACTGCCTACAGGAGAGTATTGCATCCTAATTTATAAAACAGACAAAAGCAAAGGTGATACCTGAAAATCAATTTGTTCGTTTACAAGGGGTAATTGACTATTAAAGGCGGAACTTATTTCGAGAATTTCAAGAAGGTCAAGGCGTTTTCCTTTGTTACCTGAATTTAACAATTTGGTTTTGTTGAAATCCAGGAAGTGATTGAATTTTATACAATGCTCAGAGAAGCCAGTGGTATTTTTGTTTTGTAAAATTGACTTTTTATGTTCTTCAACACGAATATTTATATTCCTTCCTGTCTGTCCAATATAGAAAGCAGGACATTCGTCGCAAAGTATTTTGGAAATACCACTTTTTTCTCCGATGTTGGATTTTTCTTTATTATTGACCAAGAATGACTTCAAGTTTGTACAAATAAAAGAAACTTGAAGTAATTCTTGGTCAATAATAAAGAAGAACCTTACATCGGAGAAAACAGTGGTATTTACAAAAAAAATCAATTTTACAAAACAAAAATACCACTGGCTTCTCTGAATATTGTATAAAATTCAATCACTTCCTGGATTTCAACAAAACCAAATAGTTACATTCAGGTAATAAAGGAAAATGCCTTGACCTTCTTGAAATTCTCGAAATAAGTTCCGCCCATAATAGTCAATTACCCCTTGTAAACGAACAAATTGATTTTCAGGTATCACCTTTGCTTTTGTCTGTTTTATAAATTAGGATGTAATACTCTCCTGTAGTCAGTCTTGATAATGAGTTCATAACTCGAAACATGTCGACTTTTCGTTACTGCTAAATACAGTATCTAAATATTTTTTATATTGTGAAACATAAGCCAAGTGTTTTTATTTTAAAGTTTAAACTGTATTCTAAAATTTATGATAATAATACCAGATTTTAAAAATAAATACTTCATTACTGCATGGTTTAAATTTAAAATAGCTCATTGAAACCGAAATTTGATCACAATAAACACATAAACTGGCCACCCAGTTGCTCCTGCCAAACAAAGAGTCTCTTTATGGAACATACATCATACATGATATATTAGTGAAAACCTCTGGAGTCAATTCACACAAAACCTTGTCTTAGTTAATACACCAAGACTGTCGAACTGAAATACTTGCGATGATAACTGCTATCAGATGTGCCTAATAATGTCGATTAAACTCAAATCAGGAAATCGAGCTGGTCACTCTAGAGCGTCATGTTCACTTAATTCCAGAACTTAATATTTTTCTCCCTGAAAACAGTTTACGAAATCAGAGTCAGTAGCAAAAAATTTCCATGTATCAAAAGCAGTATAATGCAATTCGAAATTTCAAAATTAATACGTAGATCTGCAAAACAAGTGATTATATTTTTACTTGTTTTGCAGTTCTAGGTAGTTATCAACTTGGAAATTTATCAACCGTCTGTGGTCCAGATGATTGGGAAATTTCTTAGGGCACAGACGGTACCGGGTTCGAATCCCGGAAAAGATATGGATGTTGATATTGTCCAATAATTACAATTCAAAATTATATGTCTATGTGTGAAAGGATCTGCTGTGTAATGTACTAGCTTACGAACACATGAGGGTAGATAATAATAGTCCGGGGAAGTAAGATCAAAAAATCTATCAACGAGAAAAATAAAAAAAAGGAGGGATCATAATTTTTTTAAGTAAGTTCACTGACCCCTCATCGCTTTCCTAAATTTCTGACCAAATCCCGTGAAAGCTCGAAACACAACTTGCAAGCACATTTGAAAGCACTAAAATTCGATGGTTTTTTGCTTATAACTTTTTCTGATGTACTCGCACAAAAAAATCATAGAGATCAAATTCTCAGTAAATTTTATGCCCTACACGATGACGTAAGTCGACTTTTGAAATGAAAATTTTTTCGACTCAAAATTTTCCAAAAAATGAAAATTGTTTCGAAAGGTCGTGTTTTAACCGGCAACCATACTGAAAATAACCATATCGAGATCAAAACATAGGGAAACATAGATGAAATGAAATGAAAATAGCTTTTTATTTAGCACTTAGCTACTTATGTCTAAATAACAGAATATATCAATTTTGATTGCGTAAATAAACAAACAGTCTTTTACAAAATAAGTGTACACTTGGTGAATTTTTCACTACATTAGGCAGCTCATTATAAAGGCAAAGTCCCTCATAGAACAAAGTTTTTTGTAATGCTGATGTTTTTACCTGCTCAATATTAAAGTTTTGCTTTGATCGAATATTATAATTATGGAGCATCAGTCGTCTCTTTAAATAAACATTAAGGTACTCTGGCATTAAATTATTTTCAATTCTGTACAACAAAGAAAGGTTTGCCTTCCTGATGCTCTGCTCAACATCTAACCAATTTAATGAATTCAGCATATCTTTAATCGGCACATATTTATTACAATTCAATAATAAACGCATTATTTTGTTTTGCTGTATTTGTAACCTGTGCACCTCTTCTTTGTTACATGATATTAACAATGAACTGCAATACGTAAAGTGAGGCAAAATTATAGCTTTAAAAATCAACATTTTGGACCCTTTTGAAACAAAATATGATATTCTACTAAAAAATCCCACCTTTTTACCAATTTTTTTACATAAATAATTAATATGTGTTGAAAAATTTGATTGTGGATCCAAAATTACACCTAGATATTTAATTTCGGTTACAAACTCTATAGCTGATCCATTTATGAATAAACTTAATCCTAAATTCAAAAAGTATTTACAGTTTGTCACGGAACCCACTACCATACACTTTGTTTTTAACGAATTCAGTTTTAATTTACTTCCACACAACCAATCATACAACACACTTAGCTCACCATTTAATGTATTTACAATTTCTGAATAATCCTGTCCGGAGAGACAGATATGAGGGTATCATCTGCAAATAAATTTATAAAACATTTCTTTAATGTCCTATTTAGATCGCTTTATGTACACAATAAATAATAGGGGTCCCAAGACACTTCCTTGAGGTACACCCAGTGAGTTTTCCTTTTTTTGTGATACCCTATGTCCTATTTTGGTTTTTTGATTCCTGTCACTCAGATAATTATCAATCCAACTTAAAGCACAATCAGAAATACCATAAAGCTTAATTTTTTTCAAAAGAATTGTACGATCAATGGTTTCAAATGCACGTTTAAGATCCACAAACACACCAATAACTAATTCACCGTTGTTCATTTTCTCTCTCCAATTTACACAAACATACTGGATTGCTGATTCGCAAGAATGTTGACTTCTAAATCCCGATTGTCCCTCAAACAACAGATGATTCGATTCAAGATATTCTCTTAATTGAATGCATATGATTGTCTCCAAAATCTTATCTACAGTTGGTAGAAGATTTATAGGCCTAAACTCTGAAGGAACAGTTGGTTTATTCACTTTGGGGATAGGCATTATGACGCTAGTTTTTAGTTCCTGAGGTACTTTCCCACTAGCTATTGAAGTATTAATCAGATGGTGTGCTATAAAAAATTTACGTATTTTCATATTAGGAAAATTCAAATTGGCGGCCGCAAAAATCGAATATATATGCTTTTTTTTCAATGACGCTTCCTCTTGAAAACATTAACGATATCGAAACGCGGTTGGTTGCAATCGATAGGGGAAAAGTTGTAGTTTTAGGCATTAAATGAAACAAAATTTTATAAATTTTTTTACATAACTTTTTTTAAAAATTTATAACAAAATAATTTTGTTTGTTGAGTTTTTCCTCATTTTTGCATTGAAAAATAAAGTCAATCATTATACACATACTCGAAATGTATTTGCCGTTAAAAAACGCGTATTTAAAAAAAAATTGTTTAAATTCAATAATCAGAAGCCGAGATATAGAAGCTCAAAGTTCGTTTCGTACTGTGACCATACTATTGAAAATTTTCAAATTCTTATTGTTGCATTAGATTGTTTCACCTGTGTGGTGAATAAATCAGAAAAAGTTATAAGCAAAAAATCATCGAATTTTAGTGCTTTCAAATGTGCTTGCAAGCTGTGTTTCGAGCTTTCACGGGATTTGGTCAGAAATTTAGGAAAGCGATGAGGGGTCAGTGTACTTACTTAAAAAAAATTATGACCCCTACTTTTTAATTTTTCCTCTCTATATACTTACTTCCCCGGACTGATAAGACGAATACTCGCAAGTGTCCCATCATCCCTTAAAAAAAAAACTTAGAAATTTCAAATGGCATAATAGGGATTCTAATCGATGTCCCGCTCGAATCAAATATCTACCTTATTTTGTAATTTTTTCACAACTTCATTTCAATGAAATATTCAGGTAGAAAGTTTTATCTAGGGCAACCTCAATAAAAAAAATGTTATTCAATCGAAATTGAAGTTTATTTGTTATTTCAAAAGTCACAATCCTTGAATGCCTAATTTTTTATATTCAACGGCATTTGATGTAAGAGCTGCATTTTTGATATTTAAATTCGATGAAAATTTCATTGAAGAATGCAGTTGTCGCGACAGTTTAGGACTTTACGGGATTGATTACGATTTTGGGAGCATAACAAATAGGATTTATCTCTTGATACAGAATTTCGTGGGAACTGATCAATTTACCGAACGTGGGATATTCGGAGCAAATTCGTAGAATATAAAGTTTAGTATTTTAAAATGAACAAACTGTTTTAATTTGGGAATATAATACAAGTTTCTTAGTGATTAACTTCATAATTATGTGTTTATCAAAGAGAAACAAAAACATAATTTCATGAGACATATGAATAAATACATAGAGTATGATTTATTACTAAAATTTGTAATAATTCATATAATTCTGAAACAGTTAATCAAGTACTCTAGAATTAGCTTAAGTATCAGCATCGAGGCCTTATTTCTAATTAGTGATAGAAGGTCACACTATATTGATTTATTGGTGATATATATATGAGTTCATCATCTTCAAAATTAAAATCGAAATGAACTTTCTACCTTCTCAATCAAAATCTCTCTATTCTAGGAGAGTTCGCTAGTGTTCTAACTGTTTTTTGTAGTGTTAACAGTTTTCCCATCCCATACGACCCATCCCAAATTAATACTCCATATGTTGCCTGAGAATGGCATAATATTTTATCAAGGCGGTATGATATGTTGCATTTGCATCAATTGCCGTATCAGCTAGACAGTACTTGATAACTAAGTGGACAAGATATCGATGTGAGATGACTATAGGAGGTTTTGCTGCAATATTATGCCCAAGAATTTAACGTCTTTCGGTTGAGAAAGCAAGCACTTTCCTTTTATCTTGTTCTACTTTTTTAAAAGTTGTTACCTCATTTTAGTATAAACAGCAACGTGGCAAATACTTTTCATCTGTAGAACAGAGCTTCTTACTCAAGAACCATTACTTCTCTAATGATATCGGTTGCCGTAAAAATCTGAGGTACCATCGACCGTTTATCATCCTCTATAGGTATATATATATATATATATATATATATATATATATATATATATATATATATACACATAAGTATTATATAGTTTTATTTTCAATCTCTACTGGCGAAGAAAATAATTCGTTACATGGGATGGAACATCGGAAGAGTTTGGGATTCGTCAGGGTAGCGTGATGTTCCCGTTGCTTTTCAACTTCTATTCCGAAAGACCGTTTAAAGAGGCACTAGAGTGCACCAAGTATGGTATCCGAATGAATGATGTTCTCATTAATAAGTTGAGGTACGAAGACGACACTATTTTTTCTGGCTGATACAAGTGAAAGTAGCAGAGGATTGCGAGTCAGACAACATGCACCTAAGATTATGACAATATGCAAAGTTAATGGCTACTAATCTAAACCTCACCTTCTATTAAGTATCTAGGCCAACATCTGAATGAAAACTGGGACCAGTCTAAGGAAATTATAATCGGAATCGAAAGACCTCGTACTTTTTTCAATAGAATGAGGACCGTGCTATGTAGCATGCATATTTACTTTTTTTAACTAGGCACTCGCATCCTGAAGGGTTCCCTACCTTAATATACGGTGTCGAGACTTCTACTTTGACTGACGCTGCCTATAAGCATTTGAAATGTGGTGCTATCGACGAAGACGCTGAATATCATGACTTCTTAATTTGAGACAGTAACCGGAAAAACATCTGTCGATTTCTTCCGAGCTGGTTGGTAAGATCAAATGGGCCAAAATGATACCCAAGGCCTGAGGAAATGGCATAACAAGAAGATGAAGATATATATATATATATATATATATATATATATATATATATATATATATATATATATATATATGTAAATATGTGTGTATTTTATTTGCTAAATTTTGGACGTACAACACGCCTCATATTAACATAACGTATCCACCGTGGATTGGGAGCTTTTGCTGTAAACTTCTGGGGTACAATCGACCATGAATCACCCTGTATAATGATATGTATATATATTCAAAATGTAAGTTTGTATTATCAAATATAAATATATATATATATATATATATATATATATATATATATATATATATATATATATAAATATATATATATATATATATATATATATATATATATATATATCATTTATTAATATTATTTTATAAAGTATTATTATTAATAAATAATCTCATACAAATATATATATTATTAAATTATATATATATATATATATATATATATATATATATATATATATATATATATATATATATATATATATATATATATATATATATATATATATATAGTGTTGGGGGAAAAGTCATGGCAGTGTGTATAAAGCATATTGTGTACGGCAGCTACTGCGACGTTGGGGATGGGAAGAATTGAAGCACCCACCTTACTCTCCCTACATTTCGCCCTGTGACTTCGATCTCATTCCCAAGATTAAGGAACCATTACGTTGTATGCAACACGAGAGGTCATTGCTAATGCTGTGCGCTAACAGGTTAATCGATTCCCACATGGTGCGGCAAATGCTGAGGCTGGAGATATTCAGCGCCCTCCAAATAATTGGCAGCGTGTGGTGACAGTAGCAGAGGACTCTGAGGGTCTTCAGGCCAAGGTTCGTCATGTCAACTTTATGTTTACTGTGTTGTCATTCTTTTCCATCGTGAAGGCCATATTGCCCTGTATACTACCGTAAAAAATTAGCGTGTTACGATATTTCAGTGCTATTCATTGTCCACACATGTAGTTAGCACCTTGTCCTTTCGTCTGTATATGTCACTTTTTTCAACCGGACTGATATCTTCAAGAAAAAAAATAGTTGCCATGACTTTTGCCCCAACCCTCGGATATATATATATATATATATATATATATATATATATATATATATATATATATATATATATATATATATATATATATATATATATATATATATATATATATATATATATATATACAGTGGTGTAGATAGGGGGGGGGGGGATCAAGGGGATCAATAGAGCCCATAGAGGATTTTCAATCAATGGCTGAAGAAGCCACTGTGTATTGGCGAAACAATTGTCATGTTAACAAAATATAGTGAAAATCAAAAACTGTGAAGTTTTATTTACAATATTTTCAATCAATATTTAATATTTCGAATATTTTTTAATGTAGAGTAGGTATCGAAATATGAGCTCTTTGAAAAATAGGACTGAATTTTGGGTTTGATTGTCAATTTAATTACTTCATAATATTTTGAAGTTAATAAAAATTGTTGAGTTAGTAAAAATTTTCTTGCCATGACTGGACTTCTACATCATGAACCTTGGAGAAAGATTTACTAATCATGAGAATACAGTCTATTTTACAAGTGCTTTTGTGTTCAACTTCTTTCATCAGTTTCGGAAGAATATGAGCAAATAGCATGTAGATAGTTTTTGAAAAAAATTGAGTTCCGTTCGGGAAAATTGTAAAAGTGATAAACAATTTACTGAAAGAAAAAAAACAGTTTGTTTTTCAAATATCTCAAAAACTAATAGATATTTTGATATCTAAATTAAGATACAAAAAGAGGAGGAAATTTCCTATAAGAAATTTTTAACTCCCGGATTTGTATGATAAATATTCATAATTTTCTCAGAGGGGTAAAAATCACTTCAACAATAAACATTGTTCAACTATATTGAATATGAAAATTAAGGAATGAAAAATTTCAGGTTCTTACTGGATAGGTAAATGAACAATTATCCAGCGACAACAAATTTATATCGCTATTTTTCGCGTATTAGTTATGCGATAGTTTTTTGCTGCTTGAAAAAGAACACTGCAAGTATGTTAACTGTTAAACTATAAATCTGATATTTTTTTCCTTTCTTGGAGCTAGTATCGAAAGACCTCAGAATAGATCCCTGTTAAAAAATTCGATTTTTTAGTTTTTTATTAACAACTTACTTAGTTGCAAAATTGAACACTCTAATCATAACTTTTTCTCCTGATTCTCTTATAAACAACGCATTTATTTATAATAATTCTTTAAACAATAGGAGATGAAAATTGAAAACAACTATTTCCATGTAGCTTCCGAAAATAAAAAACGGACCATTATATTTATTAAAAAAATTTCAACAGGGATTTACTTTAATAGCTCCAAGAATGAATAAATCTCAGATCTATACTTCAAGCACCAAAAAATTGTTAATTAAATATTGCATAGGTAACTAATAAAAAAATTTCTATTATCGCCGGATTATTGTTCATTCACTGATTCAGTAACTTTTCATATTTGATATGGTTAAATAATGTTTATTGTTGAAGTGTCCTAAATGGGCGTGACTTGCCCTTACCCCTTTTCAGCAGTATTTCAACCTCCCTGAGAAAATTATGAATATTGATTCCACAGTTCCGGAAGTTGAGTTTTTCTTTTGGGAAATTTATTCTTCTTTTTGAATCTTTCTTTAGATTTAAAAAATCTCAATTATTGTTTGACATATTGGCAGAAAACCAATTCCCTCTTTTCAGTAGGTATATTGTATATAACTTTCATATTTTTCACTTGCAAATTTTTAATTTTCTCAAAAAACATCTACATGCTACTCCAAATCTAATGTCGCTCTGCTTTTATTTCTCCGAAACTGCTGACAAAAGTTGAACAAAAAAGCACTTGTAGACTAGACTATTTTTATTAACTTCAGGGACCTACAGTTTAACGCCGGTTCCGAACGGCCAATGGGCTTGAATCTAAGTCATTACCCAACCAAAATTCCGGACATACACTAAACTCAAGAGCAAGGTGAAACTCGAACCCACAATCCTCTGTTTACAAGCGATACACCTCACCGCTGGGCTACGGAGGCCTTCTTGACAAGACTTAATAAGTATATTAAAAAGATTTTCGGTGTTTTTCAAGTATGATTTATACGAAGTTGACAAAGCAGCTGATAAATTCATCAAAACTGTCAAGTTTTATCAAATATTTTTTTAATGCCACACCTGCTGTTCTCGTTACTTGAAGTGTGGAAGAAATATTTAATTCGTCAAGGCGATGTTAAGCCAAAGAATTTTTTTCCTGATTATTTTGTACTACATGAAAGATTATTTTTATCAACAAATAAAACTTTAGACGAAAAACTTATGGAATTTTACACAAAGTCATATCCCCCCATCGCAAAAAGCTTTTTACGCCACTGTATATACATATATATATATATATATATATATATATATATATATATATATATATATATATATATATATATATATATAAAAGAACTTTATTAGCACTTCGGTACAGAACGCAGAAAGACATGGTGTTATATTGCAAAACATATTTGAGAGTACACTAACATTGAACTGTCCTATTTCTGAACTACTAAATGGTGGGATATAGCAGGAGCTGAATAATCCAATGATATATGTGTGTGTGCGTCACACAATTTTGTAAATTTTGGAAGTACTACTCGCTTTATATTTATGTAACGTATCTACCGTGGATTGGGATCACTGGTGCACAGTTGAATCAATCGAGATATCGATCTTTATCGGAAGTATCAAAAGGAAATTTTATGCAAATAATGTAGACGGTCGAATTGCACAGTTTCAGTAAACGGTTGGGAAAAAATTGTTTTGAGCTCATTAGGCAGTGTGGGTTCCATGGTACCGTTAAGGAACCCGCATACTGAACCTGAGAAAAAGACCGTAAGAAGCAACACCTTGTATGCACGAGGGAAATGCAATAAAAAATGTCTAGGAGTCACATAAATCAATCAGCAACTGGCGAAGGTACAACTTGAACATCGACATCTTCCACTGCAACATTCAAATGGTTAGCAGTGGTAGGGATATCAAGTTTGTATAGCTTATCGATACTTAATCAGATCCATATCGATATTCAGTAAGCAAATTCGAAATTATTCATAATTAAACCACCTTCGAGTTTGAAAAGATCTTACTTTGATGAAGCTTATCAATTTAATTCGATGAGGCAGAAAATAAAAGATGAAAACCTAAAAAAACAGCCACTAGATAATGACTTAAATATAGAAAAATTTATGAATTCGCTGCTTTGAAAATACACTCTGTGGTAAAAAGTAGTTGAATTTAAATATAATAATTTTCTTTTAATTGCTATCGTAATGATTCGGTTTTTGTTTGCCTATCTCAACCTACCCAAACTACATCCATACTGAAAGTTTAGAGCTATGTAATTAGGAGTATGAGAAATGGAAATTATAGTATATTTTAACATTACTATCAGTATCACTTATTCGAACGAAATTCCATATCGCATGTTACACTCTAGAAACAAGACAAATATAAGCTAGGCCTCAAAATGATAAAACGTAATGTGAGCGTAACAATCTCAGCTGCATTCGTATATGCGTAATGATATTATTTTTTTTGAAAGGTGATCCTTTCGTCGCTGTCGGCGTGTTTAGTTTCAGGAGACAGATCGATATTCCTTTTTTTAAGTATAGAAATATTCAAATTTTTCAAATTGAAATTACAGTTGGTTACTTGTTATAGATAATGTATGATTCTGAAGTGCAGAATCGATTTTAATTTTTAAAAATAGTCTACAATTTGTAGTTCCGCAATGAATAGAAATACTTTCAATATATATATATATATATATATATATATATATATATATATATATATATATATATATATATATATATATATATATATATATATATATATATATACATTTGGCCCTCATCAGAACAGCGTAGCCAAGTATGCGATGGGGAAAACCTGGAAATGAAACAGCAACAACAAGCAGAATCCCTTGCTTCAGAAGACAATCACACATTTGCGGTACATTGTTCGAACTCTCCGGTTTGGGAGATTTGGTCAAACTCTGACCACGGAGGTCATTAACGCCATCCGCGAGATCCTGGACCCTGGAAATAAAATACAAAGAAGAAATTTATCGTGGGGAAATTTCATTTCCAGGTTTTCCATCGCATACTTGGCTACACCGTTCTGATGAGGACCAAAGGGTCCGAAACACGTGTCAACTGCTGCTTGGACAAATGCTTGCTACACCGATAATTTTACTTGTTTCGTATACTATTTCCCCGCGATAAATTTCTTCTTAGTATTTTATTTCCACGGTCCAGGATCCCGCGGATGGCATTAATCGCCTCTGTGGTCAGAGTTTGACCAAATCTCCCGAACCGGAGATTTCGAACAATGTACCACAAATGTGTGATTGTCTTCCGAAGCAAGGGATTCTGCTTGTTGTTGATGATTCATTTCCAGGTTTTCCATCGCATACCTACTTGGATACGCCATTCTGATGAGTACCAAAGAGTCCGAAACACGCTTCAACGGCTGCTTCGACATATGCGGGCTAGATCGATAATTTTGCTTGTTTCATATACTACGGCCTACTACGAATTGACAAATAGGGCCGATTCTCAATATTTTGTTTCGCGTTAGAGATATGGAAAAAAGTTATAGGAAAAAGTTGTTCAGAAAATTTTTTTAGGCTCATATACCAATTTTCATGACTAAATTCGCATTTTCAATTTTTTCAATATTTGGTATAATTCAAAATTACACTTATTTCACCACATCAGCATGGTTTTATGAAGAATCGCTCAACTGTTACTAATTTGGCATGTATAACTCAGTCTCTGTCTGAATCATTGAATGACCGTGGTCAGATGGATGTTATTTACACAGATATTCAGAATGCCTTTGATCAGATCGATCATAGCATATTGATGTCTAAACTTCAGTCTATTAGCTTTTCGTCCCAGTTATTATTATTGATGCAATCATATTTTTCAGATCGTTATCAATATGTTGAACATGGAGGTTGTGAATCTGCACTCTATCGTGCCTCATCCGGTGTGCCACAGGGGTTCAATTTGGGACCTTTACTGTTTCTTATATACATTAACGATCTGTCTCTACAACTTGACTGTATGCATCTGCTCTTTGCTGATGATTTGAAAATATTCGCTGTTATTAATGATCGTCATGATTGTGCTAGATTACAAGTATCTTTGGATACGGTAAATTCATGGTGTTCCAACAACGGACTAAAACTTAATGTCAGTAAATGTAAAGTTCTGTCGTTTTCTCGTAGATTGACTCCGATTCACCACGGCTATACATTGGATGGTCAGATTCTAGATAGATGCGTTGAGTTCAAGGATCTAGGGGTTGTTTTTGACTATAAGCTGTCCTTTTAGAGCACATAAGTCGTATCACGGCATCTGCAACTAGAACGCTGGGTTATTTTGTCAGAAACTGGAACAACTTTGTTAACCTCGGCACGATGAAAACGTTATACTATTCTTTTATTCGTAGTAAGCTAGAATATGCCTCTGTAATCTGGTCTCCTCTGTACAATAATTCTGTGGTAGACTTGGAGGCTGTTCAGAGAAAGCGTTTGAAATATATGTATTTCAGATGTTATGGGCAATACCCTCCGAGAGGCTTCGATCACTCTGTCCTAACCGTAAGTCTTGGAATTGATGTGTTACAGTTGAGACGTGAGTGTTTTGCTCTAACGTTGCTGTACAAAATTCTGCACAATAAAATCGACTCACCATTTCTTCTTAGTAAGATAAAAATCCGGGTACCAAGGCCTGGTCTGAGACGGAGTAATACTTTTTATGTTGATCAAAGCAGATTAAATGTTATGTCACGTTCTCCTATCAATTTTATGTGTAATGTTTATGATAGGTGTTGTAATCGATGTGATATATATTTTGATGCGCTATCAGTGATTTTGGCATGCCATTTAGAACAGCGAACGGAGGTATAATGATGTTTTTTTTTTTTTTTTAATTTATTTCTGTTGTGTACATGGGATTATGAATTGTATATTATTTGCTTATGGTTTTGATAGAATTCTAATGATTTTCTTATATGTTAGCATAAGAGTCTATCATGCATATATTTGTATTTATATTTTTATTATCATTATTATTTTTCTCTGTAATTGGGTGTAAACCTGTTGGGAATAAATTCATTTATTATTATTATTATTATTATTATCACTTATATGTGATATTCTATTTCTCATTGCAATAACTGTATTGTATTTTTGATTCTTTGGATGGTTGGAGTGAAAATGAAGAAATCTTCCGGATGCTGTTGGTTTTTTATACCAATCCAAGATAATATTACCGTCATTTAGTCTGATTACTTTCGTATATAAAAAAAGATACACTCTGCTCTATTTCAGACTCCACCGTGAACTGCAAACGGCAGTTGAACGAATTAAATATTTCCAGTGTCTCTTCTTCATTCCCTGAGGGAACTGCGCAAATAGTGTCGTCAAAGTATTTGTAGATAAAAGGCAAAATTGGTGTTGGATCACGTTCTAAAGAATTTCATTTCTCGGCTACCATACACACTGCCTTTTTCCTACAAAAACGTTGACAACATTATTTGTTCCCTCTGGGAGTGAAGAAGAGACACTGGAAATATTCAATTCGTTCAACTGCCATTTGCAGTTCACACGATGGAGTCTGAAATAGAGAAGAGTGTAACTCTTTCAGATACAAAAGTAATCAGACTAGAAACTTTTCTGCAGAAAAACATGAAAGAACTAATTGAAATCTTCATAATATAACGGATATCCTAAACATATATAAAAAAATCAGATATACAATTCTAACTTCTACGATGGTCCCACAGAAGATATAGATAGACAGACGATAAAATACAGAAAGATACCTAACATAAACCAGGTAACACGTAAATGAGTGACACTATTCAGATATGTCCCTGATTTGAGAATTGCAAATTATAACCCAGTGAAAATCTCTCAATTATTCTTCAGACATAACGTTATTTATGAAATACTATGCTTAAAATGCGAAGGAAAATACATCGGCCAAACAAACCAATGGATTAAACAATGTATCACCCAACATAAAAGCAACTGTCGCTTAGGAAAAAATTCATGCGCAGTCGTAGAACACCAAAAACGTACAGTACATGCATTTGATTTTTCTAACGTAAAAGTTATTGACCGTCAGGATAATTACAAAAAAAGATTATTTTTGGAAATGTGTCATAATATAAAAAAAAAACAAAAATTGTGTAAATTATAAATCTGATACGGGCCAACTAAGCAACATTTATTGCAAAATCTTACATCATATATAGATTACCTCGGCCAGGTGACAAACGGAAGATTGAAACTAGCATTGCACCGAAACTAGTCAGGATCATTCTCACCCAGTCGTGTTGCATCCGTTGAATGTTGTGTTTGAATTTTAATTTTTCCAAAACTCTAGACCTGTAGAGTATATATAATAAAGTTTTATTTGTGTGTTTTCTAGAAATTGTTCAGTATTGATGTAATTTATATTTATTATAGTATTACTCCTGATGATGTCGCAAATGGTATATATATATATATATATATATATATATATATATATATATATATATATATATATATAAATTTCCCGAGGAATCCGAATATCAAATGAAAAAGTGGGGTTGCTATTTAAAAATTTCAAGTGGGGTCTCGCAGGGCCCCAGGGGACCTCGTGATTCCAATCTGATAGCGCCAATCGATTCCGACGGAAATTTCCTTCCGGGTTCCATATTTCAATTTCCCGAAAAAATTTTCTCGTAAAAAATAACCCGCCGTACCAGGACTTTTTCAACACTCGGTAAATATATATATATATATATATATATATATATATATATATATATATATATATATATATATATATATATATATATATATATATATATATAATATCCAGAATCCGTGTTCATATTTTTTGGCATCGTGAAATTTCCCATAACAGAAACTGTTCATTCGTTTAAATCACATCTAATATATTTACGTAATATAAGTTCCGTACTGTATAGCTATCCCTGAACGCGCTTGCATAAAATAGGCAGTAAGTTGATTAACGATGATTTTCGCTGGAGAGTCTGTCAGATAAACCCAACCGTGGAAATGTAAATCTCGCCGAACAAAGAGGGTGAATACAAAAAATTTGTATCGTAGGAGATACTAAATCTAGTGAATAGATTATATCACTTTCAGAAGTGGGCGGTTGTGAAATGAAAGTCTCTTGTTTCAGTTAGCAAGTACAAGAAATAGGTTAGGTATGTGCGTGATTATTGCTTCATCTTGCGAATTATGTGCAGCGGCTACGACAAAGGTGTATTTTATTTGTGGATAATTAATAGCATGAATTACACTCTCCGGAAAAGTTTTTATTCTTCATTTTATTTTATTTCATTTATTCATTCTCAAATTATCCTGTAATTAATTTGATTGCATATCATATAATAGGTTGATTTTAGTTCCTAGTCAGCCATCTTCAAAAGAAGAAGAGGTGAAGCTTGAGGTGAAAGAAATTGAATTCAAGGAAAAGACAGGATAGAAATAAATCTTTGATAATTGAAATAAATATTTTCACTAAAGCTTGACTATATTAAATAATACAAAATGTTAACAATTTTTTGCTATAACCACCCATTATCAAGATTAACCTAGAAGAGAACAACATTAGAAGTTTTTTCATACGAACTGTATTCTCTTGTAGAATGAGCTAGTTAACACAGTGTTAATACACGCTCTCAAACATTCGTTAGATCCCGAGTTCGAACTCCAGGGTCGACTGATTTGCCATGAGATTATCTCAGAGGTTGACTTAGGGCCTAGGTAAAGTTATAAGTTACTGATTAAAAACTCGTAGACTTGAATTCTGAACCAGTAATTATCCTCTCAATCCTAACACATCTTTTTTTTCCATAAATCATTTTATCTCATCCATCCAAGATGCACAAAAAATGTATCCTATATTTTGTACCTGGAGGAGTTCCTTCCCATAACTGAAGCAGTCCGCCATAGTCAGACATCCAATAGGAAAGCCATTTAGTTATTAGGAATGAAGAATAACAGAATGATAATTTTAAACGGTTTCTATATTACAAGCTTTCAATTCGCTCTAGTATAATTATTGTTATATAGTCCCCATATACAGAAAGAAGCTGAATTCGGCCTCCTTTACCGTTTTTATGTTGAGAGATCTAGTTCACTTGCATGTCCTAAAAATTATATATTTTGCTAATTACCAATCTATTCTTTCCTATGGTATCATTTTCTGGGGAGGCTCCATCCACTCTGATAGTCTCTTTATTTGCCAAAAATGGACAGTTAGATCTATGCTGCGCCTCGACTACAGACAATCTTGTCGTGGTCTCTTTAGAAAGCACAATTTATTCACTTTCTATGGGCTGTATATATATAAAATACTTACATTTTTTCATAAAAATGAAGATTATTTTGCAAAATTTAAGAATATTAATAATACAAGGCAAAGTGTTTCGTACTTTTTTCCTATTCATTCTACCACTCTACGTGAAAGAGGCACAGAGTACATGGCACTCAAGTTGTTCAATGTGTTACCTAAACATTTCCAGGTTATTTCAAATCATGGGACCTTTAAGAGAAGCATTCACATGTTAATTATGAAATGTTAACCTTACTCGGTCGAGGAGTTCAGGGTTTATTGTTATAAATAAGTTTTCTGTATTTGTTTTTTGTGACTTGTCTCATTTTTATTTTGTGCATATTTATATTTAATATTTGTACGAATAATTTATGAAATTAATAAACTTATTCTATTCTATTCTATACTGGTTAATGGATTTAAGGGGGTGAATCTGGTCAAGGTGGAGGAATTTATACTCGAAGCTAGATTCATTAATATCCTCTGAAGTATTCATGGTCTCAAGAAATACTCAAAAGTAAATTGGTGAAGCAGATGATATAACCTCCCAAAATCTTCAAGTTAAATATGGTTTTGCCATTAGCATCTGAAGAAGTTGAAGTTCCACTGAAACGTGCGTCATGCGTTATTTCTTATAATAAATGTGTAAATTGTTATTTTTAACCATTTTTTTAATATGTTTATTAATTTACACCAAGTATCGGCCCAATCAATCAATCCAAAATTTAAATATGGTTGCATATTTCTGGGTTTATTTCATAATTTATATGATGTTCATCATTCTCACCCTAATAAGATGCATTCGATGTGGTAACCTCAACTTGTATATATAAATCGAGCCAACTTAATAAGCGTATTCTAAAGAGAAACAATAACATGCAGCTGAGCAGCTATCTTAACAGTGAAAAAGAAAGCATTTAGGATGATTTCAAAGTGATAATCTATCTTATTCAGTAGCGCGATTCAAATAAGTGGTTCAATTGGATCAATAAATCTTGAAAAAATTTTCCTCGAAACAAATTTATTATTTTTTCAAGGTCCTATATTTCTTCTTCAACTAGGAGAAAATCATAAGGAATTTTTATTGGACATTTATGGCCTAATAAATTATATATAGGTATATATATATATATATATATATATATATATAAATATATATATATATATATATATATATATATATATAAATATATATATATAAATATATATATATATACATATATATATATATATTATATTTAAGTGAACTAGGACATTTATTCGAAACTAATCAAACAAACCTCCTAGCGGAACTGGTTATAAGAGTTCTCGAAGCATTCTACCAATTACCGTCTAGGGTAGATGTTGATATTTCGATGCTTCGATAACTCTTATAACCAGCTCCGCTAGGAGGTTTGTTTGATTAGTTTCGAATAAATGTCCTAGTTCACTTAATTTTATAACCACGGGCGTGTTTTCCGTTTAACACGAATAATTCTTACTTATATATATATATATATATATATATATATATATATATATATATATATATATATATATATATATATATATATATATATATATATACATATCAAATTGGCTGTAATTCAATTTAATAACCCTGTCGTGTTTCGGTACATTATACCATCTTCAGATAATACTATTTGTATCTGAAGACGGAACATAGTACCGAAACGCATTATACTCATTCAATTGACTTAGAGATAATTTAATATAGGTATATGTTATTTACGACGATGTTAACTAATCTAAGGAATGACAATCTGTGTGTAAAATAAAATAAAATTAATGGTGTAATATGAGATTAGCTACGGCACTCTGCTGCTCACGAGTCCTTAAAATATACTTTTTCATTTGTGAATAGTGATAAGAATAAATTAAACGACATCTCGTTTATATTTTGAAGAAAAGTACGAAACAATTTAATTCATAACAAAAGTAAAAATTGGAAATTTGTAGATAAAGTGACTACACAAAAAAAGCATATATGTACGGGTTTATATGCTCAAACAAGATGGATTGAGGAGAAACTTTAATTGATTTCGAAATATTCAAAATAAGTGAGATGTGTGAAATATAACATTGGATTTATATTGGAAAAGTTATCTATTATTTGAAGATATAACTTCATCATCATTAAGTCGAAGCAACATGACATAATTCCATATTCTAAACCTTCACAACACAAACGATTCAAAAACAATTTCTGAGAATCCAAATGCACCTTTGTTCGTAGTAAAAGAAACCCAAAAATACTTGTCCAACAACAGTCACGACTCAACACAATATGTTATATCACAACTCTTGATCGAAAGGAAATCAGTGGTTCTCAAATAATAGCAACATTTTTTTATCGTCTTCAGATTACCAAACAAAAATTTCATTCTAAATATTTATTTAATAATGTGGCGAATACTGGAAACAAAAACATTTCGGCATGTATATTTTTCACCAAAAAAGCATCGATAGCTATAGCAATGAGAAGACAATTTCGTTAGCAATATATCATTAGTTCACTTAAGCATATTTTGAATTCAGACTGCAGCATATTAATGAGTGAAATATCTAGACTGTAATACGGTAGAAATAATTATTTCTCACATATACAATTGTAAGGAAAAAAAAGACAGGAAACTGTATATTATGTGCTTCAGTGTATTTATTGATATGAATTATTGAGTAGAAGTGGTTGATTATCTGTGATTGCTATTCGATATTGTTGAATGAAAGAATTGATTGAAGTTGAAGAGATGATATTTCGTTTTTTCGTGTTACCTTATGACAACAAACGATATGAAACTGTATATTATATGATAAAATATATTTATGAATATGATTTGTTAAGTAGAAGTGGTTGATTACCTGTGATTGCTATTTGATATTGTTGAATAAAAGAATTGATTGAAGTTGTAGAGATGAAATTCATGGTTATTCTTTGATGAGTATTGGTTTTCTTGTGTTACCTTATGAAAACAAAAGATATGAAACTGTATATTATATGATAAAATGTGTTTATTAATATAAATATATATATATATATATATATATATATATATATATATATATATATATATATATATATATATATATATATATATATATATATATATAATATATATATATATATATATATATATATAAAGAATAAAGTATAAACTTTAAAATAAAAACACTTGGCTTATGTTTCACAATATAAAAAATCTTTAGATACTGTACTTAGCAGTAATAAAAAGTCGACATGTTTCGAGCTATGAACTCATTATCAAGACTGACTACAGGAGAGTATTGCATCGTAAATTTATAAAACAGACAAAAGCAAAGGTGATACCTGAAAATCAATTTGTTCACCTTAGCTTTTGTCTGTTTTATAAATTTACGATGCAATACTGTCCTGTAGTCAGTCTTGATAATGAGTTCATAGTTCATCACATGTCGTCTTTTTATTACTGCTAAGTACAGTATCTAAAGATTTTTTTTTTTTATATTGCGAAACATAAGCCAAGTGTTTTTATTTTAAAGTTTAAACTTTATTCTTTATGATGTTTCACCAAGTGATGTGCGAGAATTCAATCTCAGTTATATATATATAAATATATATATATATATATATATATATATATATATATATATATATATATATATATATATATAATTATAAAGTAGTAGTGTTTGATTATATGTGAATGCTATTCGAAAATCTCGCTTGAAAGAATTCATTGAAGTTGAAGAGTTGATATTTGTGGTTTTCATTTTTAACTCTAACCTTGTGAAAAAATGATATTAAACTGTATACTATATACTAAAATATGTTTGATAATATGAATTATTGAATAAAACCGGTTGATTATCTATAAATTTTGAATGCGATTCCATAACGTTCAATGAAAGAATGGACTGAAGCAAGAGTTAATGATTACGGAAATTCTTTGATATGTGTTGGTTTTTTCATTTTACTTCATGAAAACAAATTATATGAATCATTATTGATTAGAAGTGGTTGATCATAAGTGAATTTTGGTTGCTATTCGATATGTTGAATTAAAGAATTGATTAAAATTGTAGAGTTTATATTATGGTAATTCTTTGATGGGTTATTGTTGTTTCGTATCACCTTATAAAAAAACTATATGAAACTGTATATTATTTACTAAAATGTGATAAGATGAATTATTGAGTAGAAGTGGTTGATTATCTATGAATTTCGAAATTAGTTATTCGTTGATAAGTTTTCGTTCTTTCGTGTTATCTTATGAAAAAAAAATGATATGAAACTGTATATTATTATGTTCTAGGGTGTAGACAGTTCAAAATTATTGCCTGGAGCAATTTCCTTGTCGTCATCACGAATAACTCTATTAATTAATAATGATGCTACTACAAATCTGAATGTACAGTTTTAAAATTACGTAGCGTTCGTTTTCCGTTAATTGGGAACCTCTGAAGTAGACGAATTCGTTCCCGAGCTCTCTTGGAGCGGCAATTCCAGGAACGGCAGTCACTCGGAATTCATAATTGGTGTTACATTAATTATCAAAATACTACACGATTACTGCAATCAATATAAAATTTATCTTTATTCGAAATTCTGGGAAAGGATGACTGCCACATTTGCATCGACCAGGACCTACGTCTTTTATTAAAAAAACGAGTAGGACAGTTCCTTGACGTATTTTAAGTTTCTGTTTTCTTTACATACAAATTTTTAACTGACTGAGCCTATTTGGAGAGGGAATTTAAAGGTGAACAAAACCTTGAAATCCACGAAAATCATGAAATCTCTAAATCCAAATGATGGCAGTTGAGAGAAATAGTTTGAACGACTAAAAAGAATTTTTTAGTATCAACCTAATCCACGTAAAAAATTCCAATCATCTAACTTAATCTGGAGAAGCAGGTCAAAACCGCAAAATCACGAAAAAAATTAAATCTGTTCATAGAAATGGCGTCGGTTGAAGCAAATAGTCAAAACCAACAAAAAGCAAAGTAGGTACTAAATTTCAACCCTCTAACTCCATCTTCAGTTGTGAAGTCAGAAACATCACAACATACACAATAATAAATGTGTTGAGAAAAGTTGATACTTCCAAAGGCACTCATTTAACATCAACTTAATTCACGTAGAAATTGTCAACTCTCTAACTCAATTTCAAATGCGTTTGGGGATGCAAAAATCCTACAAAAACCGGTTTTCTTAGCTCCGTATCCTCCAAAATAATCGAAAAATACTACATAAAGTAAACAATTCACCGCTTACATCGAAAATGCAGAATCCCGTCGCTAGAATACATATTTCCTGACATCAAATGTTTCGATCTAAGCAGTACAATCGCCCGCGATTGTATCGCGGAACAATTAGGAATTTGTTAATTCACACCGAGCCTCTTGACTCTCCCTTCATACCATTTCTCTAACCAAACCCCCTCAAGAACCCGTTTTATACATGGAGAAATTCGACCAAAATTAGAAATTTCATATAAATTCCACTCTATGTGAGCATAAGTCATAGCGGCATTATAGGGCGACATAGGAGGAACCTTTATACATATAATTATCAAAAAGTGTCAGACATAGATTCGGTTATTTTCTTGAGTCTAGCTAATCCAGAGTACGTCCGACAAAAGATCAGTACTTCCATCTTTCTGAACCAGACTTGCAGTCATTCCTAACATCGACAGCAAATCCAGATAACCACCTCATAATTTCTAAAAACAGCACTAATGACATTCAGACAAATTATCCATTAGAAAGAGATAGGTATCTCACTTTAGGTCGAATTTTCCAACATTCTCCTTTGAAGGATGAATAGGAATTCCATGTCGTCGAGTCTAATGAAACTATCACCGTTGGAATGTTGATTTGATCAACCATCAATTTTTAAAATGAATTTCCCAACGTATTTTCATCTTTATTTGCCTGTAGTATATTAAATTGAACATGGTCAACTGAGTCGGAGTGACTTGACGATTTCTATAATTCACTGTTGAATTGTGAATATGGAATTCTCGTCGCGGAATACATGTTACCAGCTCCCTTGGGAAGCTGTTCGATAATTTTTTAAATTATTGAAGAATTTTCTTTTTCTTCACTTTAGGTAGCATATTAAATTGACCATGGTCAACTTATATATTTTTCATGATTTGATTTTGAATATAGCGAATAGCAAGTCTTTATGGAGCGCACTCTCGTGAGTATTTTCAAAGTTTTTAAAAACGCCAAGTTAGCGTGCTTTGGAACCACATACGCTACAGTTGCAGAGTAGATATTTCGTGTCAGGAGAAATGTATTATCGCGACGGAAAACTGCATTTTTGATCCAAGCGGTGAATTGTTCGTTTCCAATATCCTTGGTGGTGAGCCAAATAAGCACTGATGAGATCTAATAAGATCGAAACAGCTGTATGCAGATTTCAAGTCGGGGTGACTTGAAGATTTCTAAAATTCACTCTTAGATTGTAAATGTAGAATTCTCGTCGCGGAATACATATAACAAGCTCCCTTCGAAAGTTGTTTGATAATTTTTTAAATTATTGGAGAATTTTCTTGTTCACTTTATGTAGTATATTCAATTGACCATGGTCAACTTGTAACTTTTCATGATTTGATAACCAACGAAACTAAAACAAATACGTTGTTCATAATCAAATCCTCATTTATTGTCACCAGTTTGAGAATTTCCCGCTTATTCGCCTACCTGCCACTTTGTTCATCAAAGATTGGCAATTCAAAATTTTTCAAGAATTTTACCAGATTTTGATACTTTTGTTCTGCTTCAAAAACAATCCTAGATACCACATCAGGTCATTTGAATTTACGGAAATCGCAGGAGATGCCAAAATATTCAGGGAAGAAAAAGTATAAAAAAAGAAAACACACGTGTTTCATTCCTCCCTGCAGTATGTGTCAGGGAGGCGGGCACCTTGAGTTTGGGATTAACAGATTAGAGGATACATTTGTATGTACAAGTGCATTAAGGATAGGTGAGACGGGATATTTATGGAAAATAGGAAGTGTGGGTAGGGTTCAGAGGAATAATACTGGCCCAGCATTCGCCTTATAAGTTTGCAAGCAGTGACTTACATTACCATGATGAAACCTCTGAAAAAACTCATGGCAGACCAGTCGGCCCCGGGGTTTGAACCCGAGGCCTCTCAAATACTAGCCAGCGTACGCTTAGTACTCGACTAACTAGCTTGGTAAAAAAGTACATGTACAGGGTGAGTTACTTTGGTTGTCTTTGTAGGCTATATTAGAATCTAGAATAGATAGGCAAAAACTGATGGCGCACTGTCGATCTCTTTTTTTCAACTCTAATCACTGGTTACATTTGATATTTTCTAGTTCGTTTTCTTTGGGAGATACGAGGGTTAATTGAAAATTAGTCAATTTTAATAAATGGTCATATCTGCGTTATTAGGAGGTTTATCAAAAAAGTTTTCAAATATCTTTTTACATAAATTGAAAGAGGAAGACAGTGGCGCACGCAATATTTTTTTAGGGTTTCAAAATTTGGAGTTATCATACATGACCAAATTTTTTTTAATGAAACACCCTGTATATTATTGCATCATTTTTAAGCTTTGTTTCAACCATATTAGAAAATATATAAATTACTTACACTTTTCTGTTGGAATAAAGATAATACAATACAAAGTAATTTATCAAGGAGATTTCTATATTTTCATTTGAATATCGAGAATGTAACAGCAACAACAGAAAATATGTTAAATTAAATGTTCAAATTGCAAGCCCCTTTGTCGAATACATAATCGGCATCTTTTTTTAACAGCATTGACTGCGTTATGAATGTGGATGTTGGTAATTTTTCGAATTGAAGTTTCAAAATTATTCTTCAGTTCACGTAACGTGTTCATTCTTTCTTTATATATTATATCCTTCAGATACCCCCAAAAAAAGAAATCTAAAACAGAAAAATCGGGCGATCTTGCAGGCCAAGGTATTGGCCCTCTCGTTCCCTGCCATTGATTTGGAAAGGTACCATTTAAAAATACTCTCAACAATCCCGCATTATGTGCCGGTGCACCATCTTGCTGGAAAAATATTTGTTGTCTCTCTATCAATGGCAAGTCATCTAAAAAATCTAAATTTTCTGTCAGAATATCTATGTATAAAGCTCCATCTAAATTATCATTATAAATATTGTACGCTATTATTCGGTTATTGTAAATAGCAACCCATACGTTAAATCCAAATTTTCCTTGTCTTAAAGGTTCAACTGTTTGATGGGGATTATTATCTGACCAGTAATAACTGTTATAACGGTTGAAAATTCCATCACTGTTAATACGTGCTTCGTCTGTCCATATAACATTTGTTCCAAAATTTTCATTCTGTCGAATTTTCCTCAAATACCACCTGCAAAATACTAATCTTCTATGAGGATCTCCCGGATGAAGTTTATGCACTTTTCTGGTTCTGTAAGGTTTATACTTATGTTTTTTTAATACAGAAACTATACGAGTCTGAGATATGCCTAAATCTTTTTCGGCATTTCGGGTTGAGTTTGTTGGATTGGCGGTAAAATATCCTAAAATATTTATAATGTCATCTGCCTGATTTCGTTTATTATATTTTTTTGATCTAGGCTTATTAAATCTTCCATATATTTCCAAATTACTCCAAATTCGACACATGACTTTCCCACTAGGTTGAGAACGTTCGGGGTAACGTTGAAAATATAATGCACAAGCAGCCTCAGCATTATTTTCCCTTTCAATGTAACACTCCAACATATCACGTTTTTCAAAAAAACTGTAGCTATTGTTCATTTTAACAATTTTTACGTTACAAGCAACGACAAATAACTGTTTACAATTTACAAAAGTCACAATGACAACAGTTTGTTTACTGTCATTTTAATTTCCAGCCTACTATGTTAAACAGATATGTTACTAATAATGAAGTAATATTGAATTTAATAAACTAGTATAAGTTTATTCATTTTAATTTAAATTATTTTTCTAAAAATCTGTAGAGTAAACTCAGTTCTGAATTACCTAAATGTCAAATAAAAAGGCCGAGGACTACAGTATGACAAATTTATGTATTAAGTAATATTTTTTTTAGCTGTTACATTCTCGATATTCAAATAGAAATATAGAAATCTCCTTGATAAATTACTTTGTATTGTATTATCTTTATTCCAACAGAAAAGTGTAAGTAATTTATATATTTTCTAATATGATTGTAACAAAGCTTAAAAATGATGCAATAATATACAGGGTGTTTCATTAAAAAAAATTTGGTCATGTATGATAACTCCAAATTTTAAAACCCTAAAAAAATATTGCGTGCGCCACTGTCTTCCTCTTTCAATTTATGTAAAAAGATATATGAAAACTTTTTTGATAAACCTCCTAATAACGCAGATATGACCATTTATTAAAATTGACTAATTTGCAATTAACCCTCGTATCTCCCGAAGAAAACGAACTAGAAAATATCAAATGTAACCAGTGATTAAAGTTGAAAATAAGAGATCGACAGTGCGCCATCAGTTTTTGCCTATCTATTCTAGATTCTAATATAGCCTATAAAGACAACCAAAATAACTCACCCTGTACATACAAGTATAAGAACTTCTTCAGCACCTCCCTATTGACTTTAGCTGGTCTATCATTTTCGGCGAAAATAAGACTTAAATGAGACTTTGCTAAGAATCATTCCTAACTAATAAAGTTGACCGATATAACGGTCAGTATCAATTAAATTAGCTTCAGAAACGGTGTTTGTTGTTGATATATGTCGTGGGGACATAATTAGCTGAACAAATCAAAGAAATAATATCATCATCCTAATTTAGTCGATAATTCATCTCTATGTTTTTTGTGGTCCTAATCATGCAAATTTCGGTGCTGTTAGTCTTTAATCTTCTCATGTACCATCAACACACCTGCGATATTCTCGAATAATGAATGGACCCCACGGTTTCTGTTTCTGGTATATTAATCGAATAACTTCAATTAATTTAAGTCTAGCCATTAATTATAAAATTAGTGAGCTTCCTGAATATTTGAAACTTATCAATATTCAAGTTGAAAAAGTAAGTAACTTATTAACTAACCAATTGATTGGGCCGATACTTGTTGAAAATCCTACACAATAGAGTGAAACTACTCCTCATAATAAAGCAGGTGTTTATAAGCTAACTTGTGGTTCATGTTCTATGATGGTATATGTTGGTCAAACCGGCAGAAACTTCGGAGTATTTGAACATAAAAGAAATTACGATAAGAAAAAATCAGATATGCATTACACCTGATAGAACATAATTATACCTTCAATGACGAATTTAAAATATTACATACTGAAGAGAAAGGCTATAATAATGAAATCAATATTAGAAAAAGTTCCAATAATTCATTGAACAATCAATTAGATATCAATAATTCTTCACTGTTGAATTTACATCAGTGAAATATTTATTTATTTATTCATTAACGGCAAAGCCAATTTACAAAACATAGTTAACAAACTGTGAATTGAATTTATCATTGAATGCTTGTGTCTATTGTCTACATTACAATTTACAAAAAAAAAACTTTTTACTGAATCGTCAAATGTCTAACTTACTAAAAGGTGTAACAAATGTGGTTTCCACTTACAAGGAAAGGGACAAAATTAAGCAGAGCTTCGGAAATGCTATAGCCTCTTCAGTTGATTTTTAAGACCTGAGGTGATACATTGAAAAAATTTAATTCATTATGATATTGAATCTTTGTACCTGTCAATCATTCAATCAATTAAAATACGTTTATTAGGGGGAAGTCGGTGAATTGTGCGCACCTAAGAAGCTGGGTTGATATTTTCTTGAATATAGCATCTAGAATTCTGAATTTAGGCATAGATATTCTTCATTGTATATGGTATAACACCAATGAACTAAATATCACAAAAAAATATGTTATGAGCTTGAGAACGAAATAAGACATAAACTGACAATGCGCATGATTATCCACCCTATGCGGGTAATTGTGCGCACCAGTCAGGGTAACTGTGCGCAACCAGAAATCTGTAAATATAGTATGGTGTATCAGATATAATCAAAAGAAGCATTAAGGAAGACATATATTATTTGTTAGAACATCAACAAAATATAAAAAAATTGTAATTTAGGTACAAAAATCACAGTCATATCCTTCATAGCTTTCAGTGGACCATAAAATGCTAAATCTTTAGCCTGTGAGCAATAAAAAGTATGTGGTGTGATGGCTAGCAATGCAATCTTGTTTTGCTTACAAAATTTATAATTTTATTGCTAAATTGTTAGCTACTGCATAAGAATACGCTAATCGCACAAGTTCATTTCTTGTGACACCATAAAAAAGTTTTGCCATTTTTAGTACGTGACTCGCTAAACACTTTTCTTGGACCTGTGAAAAAATGGGATGTGGACCCAATAATATCACATCCTCCATCATATTCATCTTTCTTTCTTTTGCGAATTGTATATTCTGGTATTAAAACTTCCTTCCGTCATCTTTAACTGCTCCGTCATTTGCAACAAATCACAAGACTTTTTTCATTTTGTCTGCGCCCCAAGAGGCTTTATTCGTTTTGCGGGTATAGTTTAGCATCTGAAATTATTCAGAAAACATTTTGTTTTATACTGAATAACAAGAAAAACTTCTTACTCAAAAAGTTGGCTAATTGTGCGCATGGCGCACCATTACCCGACATGGACCTAATGCTTATAAAAATTCACCAAAATAAAACTGGAGGTTCTTTACCTTAGATGAATCGCTCCTACATTAGCTAGAACCACGTTGATTATTTTAGTATAATTACCCAAACAAAAAAGTCCTCATTAACCTTTTCAATCTTCTTTTCGCACGCACAAAAGTTAGAGTAAACAACCAAAATAGTAGTCAGACACGATGACAGCTGCGTTTGCCGCGGAAATTGCCCAAATGGCTGCGCAACTTTAACTATCTTCTAAGAGATGGCACGAAGTGTATGAATTCCAATAAATGGTTGACATTTTCTACTGATAATATGCTGCGCATCATTAGCCGCCGCGCACGATTAACCGACTGCCCCCTAATCTTTCTGGATAGAGGGTACATTTTTGTTTTCTAGCTAATCGTTTAATTTTGGGAAGTTGTCAGGTTTTGCAACCTTCTTCAACCCTGGCTTTACTTGATTAATATTCCTGACATTTATATTTATAATAAAAAACCTAATTTTCCTTTATTTTGGGGAATGCGGTTGTGGCCTACTTTTGTTGCTAATTACGTGCCTTTCGGTCCAAGGTCAATATATTTCAACTGACATTAGATGATAAGGGCAACAGAAAACCTTTAACCACGCAATGAACTGAATAATCCTAATGTGTATATATTTTTAAATTTATAAAAAATGGTTTGACAAAGATGATACAACTGCTGACGTTTCGCGCGAACTAACCAAACCACACTGGGGTTTTTGGAGACGGATTTCTGATTTCGCGCACTGTCGGCACTACGCGCACTTTTGACACTACTCGCACTTTCTACACTACTCGCACTATCGACGTTACACGCACTTTCGGCACTACGCGCACTTTTTCGGTCAGCGTATTATGAGCGGTATGTCTTCTAGGTGGTCGAGGACTTCGTCTGGAGGATCCTGAAGCACTTGGAGGATTCTGGAAGGCGAGAAAAGAAACGTTTTCTTCGGCCTTCTGCAGAGGACTCTTCGTCGACGGTGCCACGACGTCATGAGCGTCGCTCGGGCTTCGATATTTGGACCATGCTATGTACGATGGGCGTATCGAGCTTGGAGGTTTTGGCGGTGTTCAAAAATGGGGGGAATTTTTACGTGTTCGTGTACTAGGTGTGACGGATAACGTCTGTCTAGACGGAAATTAATTCTTTTACTAAAAAATTGAAGTGATAATCTGGCTAACGAAGGACCAATGTAAATGTAGGAAAGAATTGCTGGTATAAAATTATTATTAGTTAAATGAAGGGTAGCACACATCCAATCAAAAATCGAAATAAAATGGCAATTGCTCACCTGCACGCACTTCAGAGTCCGGAATTCAAGGAAAGATCTTCACTATCTTCAGTTCACTATCTTCAGAGCAATTCAATGTCTATTGAATTTACCAAAAACTTGGAGTAAAAACAGAACAAAATTCTTAAATAAAGTTCCCAAATTCAATGGGACGAAACGAAAAAGAGTACTTGATTGATTGGTATAGCCGCAATGAATATCAATATCTGTTTTGTCTACGCACATCCACATTATTGTTCAAGCAGTTGTCCCCAGATTTGAACAGGTGCTCCGAGAACGCGTAACATTACAAAGAAAATAAAAATATCAAAAGCATTTTTGATTTGGCCAGATTTCATTCGCTTAATCGAATGGGATGTCAAGTTTCCCAAACAGCGGCAGATTGCTCTTTCGCAGCTCTCCAACTGTCGGGCGTATCTGTGAGGTAAAGTCGAATAGAGTAACGATCTATATGCTACTACTGGTCTTATGAACGTTTCGTACGTGTGTAACAGAGTTTGAGGATTCTGAAAAAAGAACGAGTGAGCAGCAGAACCTAAGGTCGTATTTCCCTTTCATTTTGGTTTTTTAAACGTAAACATTCTTAAGTCATTTAGCATTTTTGTGAAGAGAATTGATATATCTTTCGAGAGATATTGCCAACCAATTGACGATGCCTCCTCCTCGTAATCAAAATCGACCTGTTTCGAGGTTCTCCAGAATAAATCTACCATTGAAATTTTTCCAGTGAAAGCCACTCGGTATGTGTATCTTTTCAGTAAGAAAAATAAGCATTGAAACAATGGCCGAGCAGAAATAGTTGTATATTATGAATGCAAGATGATGTTCCAGCAAAATTTGACTGTCCAACTGGAAATATCTTTCAACGATACTAAGCTTCATGTCACACCTTGCAGGTATTGGTCGAATATTTGAAGACTCTTTTGAATGCTAGAAAACGAATAGCTAGTGAATATAGAAATATTGACTTCAATTCACTACTTAAGTCAATTTTCTAAGCGTATAACTATAGAAGGTAACAAGAAAATGAGAATGCAAGAAGGAATATAACTAGTGGAACTCCACATGATTGCTTGCATTCTCTGCTTTAACTTATTGTTTTGGTATTTCGTCATGAAAACAATGAAATGAGAATGCAAAAAAGAAGACAACTAGTGGAACTCCATAATATGATAACTTGCAGTTACTACTTTACCTAATTTTTGCGCTATTTCATTATAGTAAATGACAATAAAATGAGAATGCAAGAATGAAGATAACTAGTGGAACTCCATGTGATAACTTGCTTCTGCTTCGTCAGCTTATTTCGTTTCTATTCAAATATAGTGAACAACAAAATGAGAATGCAAGAAATATGATAACTGGTGTAACTCTATATGATGACTTGTATGCTGCTTTAGCTTATTTATATGTTATTTTATCATAGTAAACAATAATAAAATGAGAATGCAAGAAAGAACATAACTATATATATGATGACTTGCATTCACTGCTTAGGCTTATTTTTTGCTATTTTATGGCAGTAAACAACAATAAAATGAGCATGCAAGAAAGAAGATAACTAGTGGAACTCGATTTGATAACTTGCTTCCACTACGTCAGCTTATTTTGTTACTATTTAACTATAGTTGACGACAATAAATTGAGAATGCAAGAAAGGAGATAACTAGTATACTCCATTTGATGACTCGCTTTCACTGCTCATTTTTTCATAGTTGAATTTTTCAGTACATTCCTATAGCATACAACAAGAAAATGAGAATGCAAGAAACAAGATAACTATCCATTCATTCACTATTTGAGAGAGTGTCTCTTCATTGTTGCTCTTCGCAGTAGTCTACGCTCCTGTAAGATGATAGTCTCCTTCGGTTGGCGAGCAAGATCAGACGTGTCTTCTAAAGCCTTGTTGTTTAATAGCCCGAGCTTTTACGACCTCCAATTGTTGGCCAGGTCGTAAATCGCGATTGCATTACAGACTATCATTCATATCGCGCTAAACGACAGGCGCAAACCAAGGAGCGAACAAAACCCAACTCTTGGCCGGCTTGATTTATGCACATGTTTGCTTTTTCAGAATATCTGCAATTGTTCCAACAGAATTTATACGAAATAAATTATCCTTTATGACTTCCACCTTGCTCGCACAGACCATTATATTAGTTGGGCACTGGTCGTCTAGCTGTACCGTCGCCTACCCTAACTCCAAGAAAATGCAAGAGTGCATTTTTTGTGCCGACGCAGTCGTTCACTTTTGTGTCGCGTAAATTAGATGTCGAACGTTTCTCGGAACGCAAGAACAATAAATGCTTGAATTAGTCATGGCGCATGCATTACTATTCCAAGCTCGAGGACTCGCGCGAGGCTATCTTGCGCTTAATGTGAGATTTCGAAAATACCGAGAGGAGGATGCCGTTGTTATATATTGCAAACAGTTGCCCCAGCAAGAAGTATTCCCTGGCATTGTAGATTACATAATAACAGAATTACCCTTCATTTTATTGGGTAATTCTGCAAGTAGCCTGATAACGATTCAATTAATTCAAAAAATATGATAAATCTTTCGTTCAAAATTGAATAAGAAAAACGGGTCAGAAACAGAGCACGTCAGGAAGGTGCCTCTTATTCTCTGTATCATATTTGTTATTTTTCACTTACACGCTCTCTAAGTCAATTTGGAGAGGCGGAATAGATGTAGAAACCTTGAAAACCTGTAAAAACCAATCAAATTTCAACATAAAAATTGAGACGACGAGGAAGAACATTTGGAGCCCTCGCATGCATATTCGTTATCCCCCGACAGATTCGTCGATTAGAACCATTCGGGTGCTGCGAATCGCCAACCTGTAAAGTACCAAAGTATTAAGTTAATACGTTGGCGATATACACAATTAGTTATAAGAAGGTAGTTACATCTTTTCGTCGAGTTAAAGTGAATATAACATGTTAAAGCTAAATTAATAAAATTAAGTCAAAGACATTAAAAAATATGTGTTATGAAGAGACACCCTCTAACAATATTAGGTAAGAAATAACTTGCAGTGAAAGAAAGTTACGTCAATTTGAAATTACAATTATAAAAGAACGCCATTCCTTAGCGACATGTGTTGAAAATAATGTGGGTTAAGGCAAGAATAAGTCCAAAAAATAAAAGTATTATTACCCAATATTTGGTACTTTTCCATATTTATTTAGTTTATTATAGTTATATAGTGTTTATTTTCAATATTACTTACGTATTTTCATACACAAAATTTGGTGCTTAATCAATTTATTTAGGGTAATATTTTTCTGTAATTGTCGACTTATTAACATAATACTTCGGTACTTAATAAGTCTGTAATTCGCAGCACCCGAAATTTTCCGAGCGGCTAATGTGTCGGTGTATTACGAATATGCCCCCCCCCCTACATAATACCTACCAAACATTTACCGAATTCGCGTACAATGTTTTACCCTTCCAGCTGAATTTGGAATGGCTATACAAATGCTCAATGTTCAAAATTTCTCAAAATTGCTTGAAATAACGAAATAAAGATTGTGGCCGTAAAAGAAACCGATCGATAGAGGAAGGTTCTCTTTTTTAAATGGCACTTATCAAATGAACATTTTAATAAAATTATATTGGTGTTAAATCTGACGATATTCAAGGCCCTTCAATAAGACCTGCTATCGATCCAGAAAATATTGATTCAACAAGTTACGTAAGGGCTTCACAGTGTGCTAATAGGGAGTTTTTGAGTTTCTATTTGAAGTCAACGTAATTATCGTAAACCGCTATGTTGAGTTTGCGCAGAACGGAAAACGTTATTAACGGGTTGAAGATCCAAAAAGAGTTTTTGAATTCAAATTTATTGCGAACGTCAAATAAGTATAACCTCTCTTGTGTTCTTGTATTATTTTTTGTCGGGTGGTTTTTCCAATTTTCATTCACCTATTATTAGTCTTCTTTGGGTAAATTATCATGGAAGATGTAATATACTATATAGCGATCAGGCGCGGGGGTGTGGATCATAATTTAATGAGAGGTATAATCTTACATAACATCTTTGAAGAGGAACAAGAACGTGAAAATATTGATGGAAACATACCCGGATTCGATTCGTATAATATTGAGGTTGAAGAGGTGAAAAAAAGTTTCCGTTTTCAAAGAGAGGATTTGCCACGGTTATGCCAAACTTTGCAGATACCAAACCCAATTGTCTGGACATAAAGCAACTGGTAAATGCAATAGTTTGTAGTAATAATTGTGATTAATTTGGGCATATATATTTCTTAGGCATCGATGGCTTATGTATTTTACTGTTCTCATTGAAAATAATTTTCCTGTTATAAGGGTAATGTGCTGCTGAATCACTGACCGAATATCTGGGTTTTCAAATGGATTATTACTTAGAACCACTCTAAGAAGTAACAGATCCTCCATATCTGTATATCGTAGTCTTTTTTTAACTATCGTGGCAAGTGAACAAAACCCATTGAAAAAATATCAAAATTAGCAGGCCAATTTACACTAATAAACAAACCAAAATAGCACTGTGACATAACCAATAAAAATACCGAAACTGTCAATCTCAAAACATCAGATCGCAGACTCGATTGATGGTTGCCACATAGTAAGAAATAACATTTTTTGCGAATTTTTAATACAAAGGAAGAAGTTTGGAACGAATTAGCACGATAGTATATATGATATTAGTCACTTATCTTAGTTTAAATAGTCTATTTTTCTTTAGTTTGTAACAATTTAACACAAGCGCGTTTAAACTTGTCAACACCGCGAATATAACGGACGTTTATTAAACGAACGTTAAGGTCCCGTTGATAACGTAGTACGTTATCGGTTAATAACCGTCTCGGCAATTTCATTGCTTCTGCGCATGCTCAGAATAACCGAAAACGTAATTTACGTGTAAATTTAGGGTCTCAAAAACTCCCTAATAACATTTGGCGAAATAACGCATGAAATGTAACAAAATATTCTGAAAAAAATTAAACAAAGATCTGATTTCTGTTTGGAAGTAAAAGGATTGATGTTTGAATATCTAATTCATTAGAATTAATTTGAAAACTTTTTCTTTCGTTTCGTTTTATCAACTCTTTCAACTGGTTTTCACATCATTCATATCAACGCAGAATGAAAATATGTTATTATACAGGGTGGGCTATCCATAACTTTCCACCCCGAATTTTGAGCTTTGGGATGGAATAACGGAAAAACGCTCGGACAGGTCAAATTTTGTTGAAAGGGGGACAAATAAGGGTTGTCAAATGAGTTTGATATCACTACCCCTATAGCCGCAACCCCTAACAGCTCTCATTTTTGAATAGTGAAAAGGGGTCGAGTAGCACCTTATTGGAAAGGCAATTCAATTTCCTGCATGAGTATATTTTTTTTCATCGCTTATCAATTATTATACAGAGTGACACAGTATTGCATCAATAACTTTCACACGCCGAATTTGGATCTTTGAGATGGAAAAAATGCTCCGACGGGTCAAATTTTGTTGAAAGGATGACAAATAAGGGTGTTCACATGAGTTTGATATCACTACTCCTTTAGCCGCAACCCCTAACAGCTCTCATGTTTTTTTAAAGTCTGAAATAACTAAATGAATTCTCATTTTCAAACAGCTTCTCCATCTCAATATCAACGAAATCTGTTATCGCTGCCTTTTTTTTGCAATTTCTCGATCACTACGCGTATGCATTTGCAACATGTGTTTTATGTTGAAAATGCTGAAACTGAGACAATAACTGAAAACGTGAAAACAATAATATTTACAAAGTAAATGGTGCGCTTTCGTTTAAATTGAAATAATTGCTGTTAGGGTAGCGGCTAGAGGGGTAGTGATATCGAATTCATTTTTTGACCCGTCCGAGCGTTTTTTCCATCTCATGGATCCAAATTCAATACTGAGTCACTCATAATAAAGCGATGAAAAAAAATACACTCATGCAGGAAATTGAATTGCCTTTCCACCAAGGTGCTGTTAGACCCCTTTTCCTTTTTCAATAATGAGAGCTGTTAGGGGTTGCAGCTAGAGGGGTTGTGATATCAAACTCATTTGAACACCCTTATTTGTCCCCCTTTCAACAAAATTTGACCTGTCCGAGCGTTTTTTCGTTATTCCATCCCAAAGCTCAAAATTCGGGGTTGAAAGTTATGGATGGCCCAGCCTGTATATGTGTAAATAATTGAAACAACTTTAAAATGATGTTCCACTTGACCCCCTGTGCTATTTAAGATGATTATAAAGGCCAACCTCTTTAGGACAATGACTACATCCATGAACTTACTATCAAAACATTTCCAGAGTGAACTGCTACCGCCTAGGAAATAGATGAATCAAGAATATGAGGAATGTAGGGGACATTGGACGAACTAATTGTGGTCAATTATCGATTGGTTCTATCTCCTTCTAACATACAGAAGAAACGGAAAATTTCAACGTAATGTATGTTTCCGAATCCGAAAGTTAAGCTGCACTGTGGTTCAGATTTCCTATAATATAAGTAATTTCACGACGGCATCGAGCGTTGTTCTACATTCCGAAACAATTTATCGGATAGAATTTCAATTTTAGGGCATCAAATGGCAATCGCTCATTTATAGAAAAAAAAACTTGGTAGAATTTCTTCTGATTATGCGAAGATTAACTTCTCCTGGAATGTTTCGGCGGCAACACCTTCCAGAGTAAACTGCGAATGCCTAGAAAATAGAAGATGAATAAAGAATATGAGAATATATATATATATATATATATATATATATATATATATATATATATATATATATATATATATATATATATATATATATATATATTTAATAAAGTATAAACTTTAAAATAAAAACACTTGGCTTATGTTTCACAATATAGAAAATATTTAGATACTGTATTTAGCAGTAACGAAAAGTCGACATGTTTCGAGTTACGAACTCATTATCAAGACTGACTTCAGGAGAGTATTGCATCCTAATTTATTAAACAGACAAAAGCAAAGGTGATACCTGAAAATCAATTTGTTCGTTTACAAGGGGTGATTGACTATTATGGGCGGAACTTATTTCGAGAATTTCAAGAAGGTCAAGGCGTTTTCCTTTGTTACCTGAATGTAACAATTTGGTTTTATTGAAATCCAGGAAGTGATTGAATTTTATACAATGTTCAGAGAAGCTTACAACGATTCAATTTACAAAAAAAGTAGAAAACGAAAACGGTACCTTGAATTTCTTAGACGTTCAGATTGCTAGGAATTTGAATTCTCTTACTTTCAACATTTATAGAAAACCAACCTTCACAGATACTTTAATTCACAGCGACAGTAACCAACACATTAAAATAAAACTAAGTGCTTTTCATTCGTTCATACATAGGTTGTTCACGATTCCATTATCGGAAACAAATTTTCAAACTGAAGTTAATACAATTAAATTATTAGCCATCAATAACGATTACAATGAAAGTCTTATCGATTAAGCTCATTGGGAAAAAACGAATAAAGTATCTGTTGCATTCAATATACCCCACGCAAACTATTAATGAAGAACAAAAATACCAATAAATTATGTGCCTAATTTGAGTAGCAAAATTTGTAACAGACTGTAACAGACGTTAAAACAATTTGTACAAATAAAAGAAACTTGAAGTCATTCTTGGTCAATAATAAAGAAAAATCTAACATCCGAGAAAACAGTGGTATTTACAAAATATTTTGCGACGAATGTCCTGCTTTCTATATTGGACAGACAGGAAGGAATATAAATATTCGTGTTGAAGAACATAAAAAGTCAATTTTACAAAACAAAAATACCACTGGCTTCTCTGAACATTGTTTAAAATTCAATCACTTCCTGGATTTCAACAAAACCAAATTGTTACATTCAGGTAACAAAGGAAAACGCCTTGCCCTCTTGAAATTCTCGAAATAAGTTCCGCCCATAATAGTCAATTACCCCTTGTAAACGAACAAATTGATTTTCAGGTATCACCTTTGCTTTTGTCTGTTTTATAAATTAGGATGCAATACTCTCCTGTAGTCAGTCTTGATAATGAGTTCATAACTCGAAACATGTCGACTTTTCGTTACTGCTAAATACAGTATCTAAATATTTTTTATATTATGAAACATAAGCCAAGTGTTTTTATTTTAAAGTTTATACTTTATTCTTTATGATGTTTCACCAAGTGATGTGCGAGAATTCAATCTCAGATATATATATATATTTATTCGAATTGTTGTTGCCTGTGAACTATTTCTAATCTCTTGATAATTATTAGCAATAACAGGCTTGTGGAATCTTAAAAAACTCGATTTTATTAAAAAGTTGACGTTTCGCCACGACATTCGTGGCGAAACGTCAATGTTCTTATTTCTAGAGGCAGCATATTAAAAACTTTCGGTGCAATATATACAACAAATCGATGAGATTAGTCTTTTTTGAACAGTGGAACTACCACCTCCATATTGCTCCTTGCCCTAGTATCATAAAAATGAGATATTTGCTGGAGATTATGACCATTTTTATGTTATGTTTATCGTTACGATTATATAACGAATAAAAATGATTAATTTTTTTTGACAAACGTCAAAACACCTTCAATATGAAAACATTCACATTTTTGAGTCGAAACACCAAAACGATTATATCACGTCGTCAAGGGTATATTCACTTATCAGTACGCAGTAGTTATGCAAAATTCACGGATGCTATTGGCTTATTCATACATGAATTATATAATCAGTAATAATATCACAAGAGCATCGAAAATAATCGATTATACTTAAACACCACGAGAGCGCAGCTCGAGTGGTGTTTTAAAAAACTACGCCGAGTGACGAGGTCAGTATAATCGATTATTTTCGATTGATCAAGTGGTATTCGTTACGATTATATAACGAATAAAAAATATTAATTTTTTTTGACAAACGTCAAAACACCGTGAATAAGAAAATATATATACATTTTGACACGAGGCGAAACACCAAAACGATTATATCACGTCGTCAAGGATATATTCACTTATCTATACTACGTCGTTATGCAAAATTCACGGATTCTATTGGCTTATTCATACATGAGTTATATAATCAAATTTATATCCTCCAAAAGGAAATTATATATTTCATTCTATTAACACTATATATTATCACTTACCCTGCAGTGGGATTGGTTTGTAATGAAGCCAACTTTGTTTAAAAATTAACATGAAATACGAATTTGAGTAATAAAGTTCCGGTTCATCTGTACTATATTCAAATTTTATGTATTCTTTTGTGTTGACTCTAGAGGCACGCCTCAGTTTTTGTCGTTATGTAGTATGTAAAGCACCAGCGGGAAATTTCTTTTGGGCATTGTGATATAACAATGTGTGACAATGATTTACAGCCCAAAAAATAGGGATACTGGGCAGTGTAATTTACAGGACAGTACTGAGATATGATTTCATTTCTCATATTATATGGGTTGATTATTCGGAACAAGCAAAGTTGGTCGTCGTACTTTATACTCCAGACACTTGGCGATCAAAGATAGCTTTCAAACTGTGCCCGTCACGATCATCACGAGAGTTATAATACTAACCTCTCTTATTCATTTAATCATTCCCGAACTTTTTATTATTATATATATTATTTATTTTTTTATTTATATATATTCGTGGGTTTTCTACAGTTTTTACCGCATCCCACATTTCGACCGCCATTCTCTTCTGTCCCACCACTCATTCTCATCTATAACTCTATCTTTAATAGTCCGGGTGACCCCCTCCTGCCAGGTTACTGAAGGTCTTCCTCGTTTTCTTCTTGTCCTTGGTGCATATTGCAGAGCTCTTTTTGGCCATCTGTCTTCTGGCATTCTTTGCCGTACCACAGCAATTGTTTTGTTTCTATTTTATCAACGGTGGAGTATACACTGTTTGTTTGCCGTCTTATTTCTTCAATTCGGATATGTCGAAGTCTCAAAACTCGTCATGCTCTCCTTAGAATTCTTAGATAATCCAATTCCGCCGTCTCAATCCTCTTTTTGTGTCTTTCAGAGAGTAGCCAACACTCAGATCCATAAATTAAAATGGGCTCTACTATACTACGGTAGATTGTCATTTTTGTTTTTAGTTTTATATTACTAGACCACAGTATACCGTTTAGCATGCGAGTTTTCTACTTTGTTGTACCCTGTGTTGTATATCTTGCTTTGATGTCCCTTCTCGCGATATTATACTACCTAGGTATTTATTGTTTTTACATTTTTTGATGTTTCTTATGTTCAGATCCGTGTTCTCGTCTTCATCTTCTATTCTTAGATATTCAGCTTTCTCTATATTTAATTTTAATCCCCATTTTTCGAATTCTGTTTACAGCTTTCTGAACATCCATATCACTTTCCTCGTTTGCGATAACTACTTGGTCGTCGGCGAAAAATAAAGTAGTTAACTACTACTAAGTAGGTACTACTTTTTTCATTTACAAAGAAATCATTTTAAAAGTGAAAGCAGAAGTTGAAGATAGGGATGATGAAATATTAGGGGAAGGTTGCCAATATTGGACCGAATTTTAGATTTCTTATCATAGTTTTCAATGATAACACAAAATCAATCTTTTAACTTTTCCCTAGGACCCTTAGGGATGTTGGCTACTTGCAGGAATTTTTGCAGATTTCTTTTTTCAAATCTTATATATTATATAACCGTTTTAAAAAACCTCTGCAAGTGGTTCAATATAGGAAACTAGTTTCCAAAGTTGGACCTGGGGGTTCCCAAATTAGACCATGATATTTAAATAATCAAAAAATGTTTTAAATGAGTAAAGTAATATAAAATTGCCGTTATAATTGAAAAAAAAAGTTTATTCTATAAAAAATCTGGGATTAATTTTAAAAAATTTGAAAATATTTTAAGGACTTGAGCACCATTACTCAAATCTGGATTTGCTCGTTTTCTCTTTAAAATGATCATTGGGGCGACGAACTGTCCAGAAGCACTTGCACATACAACAAATGTAGTATTGACTCCCCTTTCGCCACTTGCAATTGTCCCGACCTGGCGCTTTCCTTTTTCTGCTAAAATCTTCTGGCACTTTTTTGCTACTGTCGAAAATCCCGACTCGTTCATATTGAAAATGTGCAGCTGTCAATTGATTTTCGTGATTAAACCCCTTGGATCGTGCTATGGATGTGGACTCCGGTTGTCTAAGTGTAAGAATAGGATGTCGTCGCATGAAGGAGTAGAACCACTTTTTGCTAGCTAAACCTTTCTCTTCGTTAAAATTATGTTCTATTTGGTTCTTTTCGGCCAATTCAAAAGCAGCTTTGCGCACGTCCTTTATTGTCACTCCAAAAAACACTTTTTCCAAATAAAGAATATGATTAGCCCGTGCGTCATCAAGTTCTTTAGAAAACACGGTGCTTCGTCCAAAGCTTTTAACATCTTTATCGGCAAATTTATTTTTGGATTCAACATGTCTTTTAAATGTCGATTTTGGAATATTGTAAATTCGGTATGTTTCATTTAATCCATATTTTTTGCATTAAACGCAGTTATAGCTTTCTTCATGTCTATTTGGCACCACTGTCCATATGGTTTTCTATTCTTTTTCTCATCGGAAGACATACTACAACCAAAAAAATGTGTGAGTTTTCTAAATTGAAAACGATTCCAATTTAGGAAACCACATAGTGGTCCACTTTAGGCAACCACCACGTGTTTTTACAAAACTGAACCGTAGACAAAAAGAAAGAAATAATATGACTAGGTAATACGCGGAATAAATAGAGAAAAACTCACTTGATAATTAGGTAATATCAGCTTTTCCTAAGGGATTGACAGTGGCTCTGTATTTCCTTAGGGATGTAGTGGAATTCTTACATCAAAATGGAGAAATTCACAAATTTCGCTGTAAACACTAAGCGCTAGCCGACAACTAGTTGAGTTCGGTGCCAATCAAGGGTTCTGGGTAGGGGTAAGATACCATGTTGTCACATGAATTTTCGATTCCGTAGTTTCGGAGAAAAGTGGGGTGGTCCAATTTAGGTGGCGGTTAAATATAAGCAACCTTCCCCTAGTCCCGGTACACAGTGGCATATCTAGCTGCTTTCATCGATGGTTCGATGGGATGTTTTCGAGGCAGAACGAAACGGTCAAAAATTGGGTTGTTTTCAAATAATTATTTTTCGCGGTACATATTGACATCTTCAGTAGCTCCCATCAGAGCAGATGAGTTGAAATTTGGTATCTGGAGTTATTTTCGAGGCAGAACAGAAATATCAAAATTGGGTATATTTTTCCAACCGCCTCCATTTTTACTTAAGTATTTCTGAAATATGATCCTTTGTGGGTTACAACTCATTTCCGCAACCGCGCTGCACTTCGCGGAGACTATTCCGTTCGAATCGCATCTCGACCTGCTTCGATATCAATCGGCGCTGCACTTCTTGGCGACTTGTCGCATCCCAACCTGGTTCGCATTCATTGCGCGATACTCTTCGCAATGATTTCTACTACGATCAGGCAAATTTATACACGCATTATATTAGCTTCACCTGTAGGGAAAAGAATCTTTCAACGTCATTTTTACTGCCTTCACATATTATTATTTTGAAAATTGGCACACCTGGTAAGGACTAACTATAATATAGTAATTTCAACACTTTGTCATAATGTCCTGACCAGAATCACCAAGATAAAATACTTTTACTCACAATCGATCGGTAATCGATGGTTTTCTAACCTTCGAAACAGTCGGGAAGCGCTTCATTACATACTTGATACTTTCCCAGCTAGCAAATCTCACTTTCCCGGCTAGCAAATGTCACTTTGCCGGCTAGCAAATGTCACTTTGCCGGCTAGCAAATGTCACTTTGCCGGCTAGCTTGTGTCACTTTACCTACTAGCATGGAAATAAATCAGAATTAACTCGATATTCATTTAAATAAAAAGAAAAAAACTAATTGGAATTGTAAATATTAATAGATTTCCACCTCTCTAATCTCTTCAACTGTAGAATGTCTCCACCTGTATTTGCTAATAATGTCGCTGACGTACTTCTGAAACAATGTCCTGTGAACCCATAAACATTTTCTTGTTTTAAAAAGGTTGCTATTTTTTTGGGAATACTTTCGATAGTCCAAGTCGTGTAACTTGAAAAAAAAAAACCTTTCACAGTCGATGTTGTGACGCATGTCACAGTATTGTTTCACTACTTTCATCCATTCCGATTTTGTAATCACAAATGTACGCTAGGAATATGTTTTGGTTATAGGAATCGTTATTATAATCCTATTTTCTATCATTTATTTTCATTTTTAGAAGTTCACACCTGCGAGCTCCGGGAATGCCAATAATCAAAGTAACCTGAAAGAAGCTCTGGTGGCGTGGATTCAAATTCGCAGTCGGACATTTTTCGTTAATATTGTCAAATATTAAATTGTGAATTATGACCCAACTGTCATATCGGATCTATGGTTGAATCAACTAACTTTTAATGTTTCCTAATTAATACAAGTAATGTATATTATCAGAACTTAATTATTAATGTGATAGATTGTTAGTAAAATAGTATACAAACCTCGGGGAAAATCAGTCCAGCCTCACGTCTGCAGAACACCGTACGAACTTGAACGTATTCGAAGCTCGTAGTATATGACGCTTTCTAGATTTTTATCTATTGTTTTTGTAGGGTGCTCAATATTTTGATATAACATAATGTGAAAAATCAACAGGGGTTTACTTTGTGGTGTCTTTTTCCCACTTTTTTTAAATCCTTTCCATGATAAGATTATAGTGGAAATAAGCTGAATTTCAGAAGCGAGTGATGGCGAATATAGATTTGGATATGTTATACGCATTCGAGTTAGAATGAGGGTGGTAAATTCTGCACTTGGAGCGCTCAGACTTTGGTTTATGTTGGAAGATGTGAAGACTCAACAAGGTCTTATTGAGGGTGTATTATTCCTTTTATTTTGAGGCTAAAACGAGTAGTTTCGTGAAGTGTTAGAGTGAATGGTATGGATATGAAATTGGTAATTTCTTATCGTAAGATGAACATTCTTTGATACATAACTATAATATATTCAGTTCGAATCATATCTCGACTAACTTCGCTATCAATACACAATGCACTTCGAATGAAAAATACGACCTTACTAACGAAACTCTGCTACTCACGCATTTTTATATAAAATTTTTAGGAAATATTTTTAAACCGTATCTTCTTTTTTCAAGTGTTTATTCACGGTGTCTTCCCATTCGACAATTCCATATGAAATTCGGTACTCTATAAGTACAAAGTAAACCATACTGAGATGATACACGATTATTTTAAATAACCTATGTTTATTACCGCGTTATTTCAAGCTAATGGGATCCTTTCATTCCTCTCCCAATTCGGAAAATCGTGACGGACATCAATAAGCCTTCACAGCTATTTTGATGAGTGTAAATTCATTGGAGGATTTCGTTTAGTGCCTGAGCATCGTTTCATTCTCCAC
>JARQZK010000092.1:205000-225000 GCA_030704885.1 Cynegetis impunctata
TTCATGGTTTATTTGAATTATTCTGATTCTGCTACAGATCTTGTTTTTAATTTAGAAGTTTACTTCAAGTTATAACGATTAGAGTACGGGTTTATCTCGTTTTCTGTACCTGATGGTTAACTATAAGGTTGATTATTAGTTGGTTTTGTCATATGGTTTGATAATCAAGTTAGTTTGATTTTATCTAGAGTATTTATTTATATTTTATTACAATTATATCTTAATTTAATTCATTATGTTTAAAACACTTCTGTATATTCAATCACTTCGATACCAGTGCTATCAGGCATTGTTTAGAAGTAACAGTTGATTATGTAAAAAAATTATTATGATTGAATGAATAAAGAAGATTTCAAAAAAAAAATAAATATATATATATATATATATATATATATATATATATATATATATATATATATATATATATATATACATGGTGTTCAGCACATTAACAAAAGTTAAACTACTAACAGTATTTTAGTACCTAACTGCTCTCTGGTTATATATTTTGTTCGAAAAAAAATATTCCTACTTCAATAATTAACTAGTTACTGTAAGAACAGTTAGGTATCAAATTATTGTTAGTAGTATAACTTTTGTTCAAACAAACGATCATACTCACCAAGTCCGTGGTGACTTTTTTTTCAATGTCGAGCATACTGATAAAAAGGTCATCTGGTAGAGGAGTTTTTTAAATAAAATGAAGCTCTAAATTACTTTTTTCAACAATGGCTTCGGAAGTTGAATTATTTTCACAAAATCACTAATTTTTCACTAATATTTTTGAGAAAATCGTTCTTTTACTGGCATCAATAAAAAGCTTACGAGGGTTTTGAAGCCGGAATTTTGGGTAATTTTAGAAATAAAATTTAAAAGAATATGGGTATCTTCCCAACTGTGATCCCAACAAATTTTAATGGTTCAATGTAAACACCCTGTATATATATTTTATATTTTTTCCAATACATAATGGCATCTCCAGCGTCTTCCGTAGAACCAAATAAGCTGAAATTTCTTGTCTGGGATTGTTTTCGGGGCAGAACGAAACTATTCTTTTTGGTAAATTTCTTCAACTGTCACCATTTTATCTTAGCTTCTGCAGATTCATTTAGATGATTCTCGAATCTTCATTTTGAAATTGCAATATTAACACAATATAGTGTCATAGAAATCATATTAAAATATTCTCTAGTTCGTATTATCTAAAAAGACGAAAAAACGAATGTTAAGTTTTGTGTGTTGTTGAGTATTTTACGTTTTTTGTGGGAAGACCGAAATCTACGCATCTCGATAACGCAATGAACTACACATAGTATATATGTGTATATATATTGAGTTAAGAACTCAATCTGCCCGATGATGGTCTAGTGACCGAAATTGCAATCGCAGTGTTATATTTTTCAAAATATTTTGTGATAATAAACGTAGTAAAATCAAATTTAGTTTTGTTAATCATGTTAAATTATCACGTAGTAACGACGGATTCCATCAACTATTTAAGTTAAATATGATTGACCGAATTTATTCAGTTTTTTTAAGTTCTTATCAAATCGTAATTGAAAATTTTGACGGTTAGGTTATTTATCTGTACTTGGAAACTACACCGAAAAACGCAGAAAAAGTCCTTTCTCACTAACAAGGTCTCGGTGCCACTTTGGCTTTCTGCATTCTTACCAATTGGGTTATTGAAAAAAAATGGAAAAATCATATATACCTTCGTTTTATAACAAAATTATTTTTAGTTTTCGCTCTGATTAAAAAGTTATATTAAATTAAAATAGCTATTTATGATATTAGTGTTAAAAGTGATACTTTTAACTTTTTGTGAGTGGAGATGTTTGCGAAACGAGTACACCGAGTGGAGCAACTCCACGAACAAAATAAAGTCACTTTTAACACGAATATCATACGCTATTGTTTATACACGTTTCCTATTTTGGTAACAAAATAAAAGCCGTTATCGCATACTTTTGACATCTTTTGACAACTAATTATTTTTGATTTTTCAACAAGCATCGCGTATGTTGTGATAAGTTGTTGATAAGTGACAAAAACAGTTCATAAAAGTTTATCTACTCCTATGGAATAATATATTCATTATTCAACTGCGTTTTAGCAATTAATAGTATCTATTACCAAACGTGAGTAATAATAACTCACTGCTATAACTCACTGTATAGTCTACTAAGATCCCAAGTAAGATCAACCGTCAGTCATCTGCTAATGTCACTTGAATAATTCTGACGTTTTCAAATTAAGTTAATACTAACTTATTATTGTGAATTTGTATTTGTATCTTAGTATTTATTGCTATAGTCGTAGATAAAGTATAGTATTCAACTTGCGGTAATGGTTATAACTCACTTGATGAATTACAGCACTCGCTTGCAGCTCGTGCTGCAAATTTCATCTGCGTGAGTTATGACCTACATTACCGCTCGTTGAATAATATACTATTAAAAAATGTCAGTCGATAATAGTAAGTATATTATTCAACGAGCACAAAACGATTGCTATTTTGTATAATTGTAATTTTGTGCGAGTAGAATACTATACTTTGTCCACGAATTCATCGAAAAAATTAGTAATAATCTGCATTTTCAACAATAAAAATAGTTATCAAAAGTTTTGACATAACATTTTCTGTGTTCACTGAAAACTGTATACTCACGTAAACGTCAACTATTTCACTTGACATCGATTCCATTCCTTTCTTTCACTCTGATGAAAATGAAATAGATAATTTTGCATTTATTTATTTATATTAATATTAACAGAAGAAGGTATTGAATTTATAGTTATCTTAGTTACATAAAACCTAAAAATCTAATAACAATACTATCCTAACAATGTGAATGATAGTCTGATAGTTTGGATATACATTTTGAGTGTGACGTCATGCAGTGTATAATAAACCGCATTATTCACTAATGATTAATAGGTATAATTGTACTTCAGGAAGCACACCAAGCTAGTTAGTAGAGAACGTTAGGTACGCTGGCTAGTATTTGGGAGGTCTCGGGTTCAAACCCCGGGGCCTGGTCTGCCATGAGTTTTTTTCAGAGGTTTCCTCATGGTAATGTAAGTCACTGCTTGCAAACTTATAAGGCGAATGCTGGGCTAGTATTAATCCTCTGAACCCTACCCACACTTCCTATGTTCCATAAATATCCCGTCTCACCTATCCTTAATGCACTTGTACATACAAGTGTATCCTCTGATCTGACTGAAGGAGTTAATCCCAAAACTCAAGCTGCCTGCCTCCCTGACACATACTTCAGGGAGAAATGAAACACGTGTGTTTCCTTTCCTTTTTCCAGGAAGCACACGTACAATGAATGATTCACAGTACAGTCGTGGATAAAAATATTTATTCAAATAAAAGTGATGAACACGACGACACTTCCCGAACAAACAAAAGCACGTGTGACGTCACAATGTTAATTTCTACTCATTGTAGCACATAGGTGATAGAGTGTTCTGGCTTTTAATCGATTAAATCCTGTTATTATCATCAACAAATTAATAAATATATCTGAAATATCAAACCCAAAAAGTTATTGTGCTTGCTTCGTACCATTATGTACGAATACTACAAAAACAACTTCCCAAAAAATATTTTTAAATGTTCCACAAGAAGTTATATATCAGATATATTATCGGAATTAGCCTTTATAAATCGTTTTCCACATATGACTCAATAAAAGTAGCTATTATAAATAATTTTTTGCACTAAACTTGGGATATTTATAGTCAATTTACACGTAGAAGCGGTTGGCACTGTACTATAGAGAACTCCCTTTAACATTTTGGCATCACAAACATGGCCACTAATCGTGGTTCGTTTGTCGTCCTGCGATTCTTTGTAAAATTTTATGAATTTTAACTTGTTCATATATAAGTAATTTTAAAAAAAAATTTAACCAATTTTTGCGTACCCTATTATTATAATTTATGATAAAGTTTTTAAATTCATAAAAAATTGATATTTTTTTTCTCAAAAACCCAATTTAATGTTCTGTTATTAATCGATGGTTAACACTCCCACGTATCTTTCCTAATATTCCAGGAACTGACCTTGAACGGAAAAGAAATTTATCCAGAGTTCTTAAATTTGGAATCTAATCCAAGAAGGCTTTCTACAAAACACAAAGAATATTTATTAAAACAATGGTTAAAAATAACAATTTACACATTTATTATAAGAAATAATGCATGATGCACGTTTCGGTGGAACTTCACCTTCTTCAGATGCTAATGGCAAACTCATTAGCATCTGAAGAAGGTGAAGTTCCAGCGAAACGTGCGTCATGCATTATTTCTTATAATAAATGTGTAAATTGTTATTTTTAACCATTGTTTTAATATGTTTATTAATTTACACCAAGTATCGGCCCAATCAATCCAAAAAAAAACAAAGAATATTAATTGATTTATCGTTTTTTGACGAATTTCAAAATACGAATAAATAAAATGGTGATAATATAACCTTAAAATGAGATTCAATCAATAATCATAATATTTCCGTGTTTAGCAATCAATTTATTAATCCTGCTCTGTGCAGTACTATGATATATATGACCAGTTAATAGGTTGAATATAATGTGTTACATGAAACTATTGATTAGAAAACTCTAGATATTAAATAATACTCTATGAAATGTGGTGTGCGTTTTTTAAATGATCAACCCGTGGTCAATTACTGTGATACGCCCTGAGGTCATAACCGCTTTCACTTATGGCCCACGCAAATAAAATCCATTGTCCAGCGTGTATCAAGACTAATTGAAGAATCCAATGAAAATATGCATTATCTTGATATAATAGAAATATAAAGGAATATCAATGGGTGTAATCGAATGAGGCGTGAAGACAAAGGTGCATTATGGTATACTCACAATACTACTTTCATCGTGTTTCAATAAAAACTAATTTCCATGAAAGTGAAAAATATTTGCAGAGAAACTAGACGCATAGACATAGGAACTCAGCAACTTGCCAAGCCAGGCCGAGCCGAACCAAGCAGTCTGATAGAGAAACAAGAAGTATCTAATAGTAAATAACATCACTTTGAAAGTAGTGGATGCATACCTATACTTGGGGCAACTAGTGCACAAATCCATCTTACTGCTTCAAGAAATTAAAGAAGGATACAAATTTTCTGCCGAAGATTATAACCACTGAATGCTACAAACAGATACCGCAAAAATTAACTGGAAGTAGCAATGAAAAACCATATACAACTGAAATCCAATACAGTATAAGTTTCTGAGTATTTTATTCCGGCGCATTCACCAATTTGTATAAACTTTGTACACATTCATACTGCCACTGTGTAATACATAAAATTCAAACTCAAAAATTCAATGAACTACCTACTATCGACTATTTAGCAACCACTAGTGAATATATATATATATATATATATATATATATATATATATATATATATATATATATATATATATATATATATATATACGTTCGCAAATTGTATGTCTGTATGTGTGGTGAACAGATATATAGTAGTCAACTCAAGAAACAAGCTTTTTTTGAGTACATTTCACATGAACACGCTGACACATGACATTAAAGTAAAAATAGTTAGATTCCACTCAAATTTGAAGTAATTCAGTAGGTACAGGCGGTTTCATACACTCTATAGGCTTTTGCAGGTAACATATATTATTATGTATATATATATATATATATATATATATATATATATATATATATAATATATATATATATATATATATATACAGGGTGTTTCCAAATAAGTGCGAAAAGAGGGTGATACAAGAAAGGCTGTCCTCGAAAAGTTACGCGTTTCCAAAAAAGAACGTTAGTATAATTATTCATATTAAAGATTTAGAAGGCGCAACTGAACTTTTAACTAATTGCCAATCAAAGCAAATTGAACTTTGAACTACCACCTAAAAATCAAAGCGACTTGACCTACTAGATATTTTCGGTTCCAGTTGCTGAAGATCCGTTCATGGCAGGGTCGTATTATCCATTAGGCAGAGTAGGCAACTGCCTAGGGGCCCCGCATCGACGAGTGGCCCGTGCTCGCAGCAAGAAAAAAAAATTCATGGAATAAAAATTTTATTTAAAAATTTGTATGAAATTCCTCAACAATATTATTGGTTTCTTTCGACGCATGTTGTCAGTTGATGAAATACTTCATACATACGATACCATCTAGTATCGAGTAGTGAAACTAATAAAGTGTCTTTGTTCAACAATGTATCAGAACCGTCGATAATGACCATTAGAAATGATGTATTCGAACAGGTCAACTTCCAAGATATTTTAAACGATTTTGTTTCTGAGAAAGTTAATATTTAAACTTACTGTACTGTACAAAACCAATAAATATATCGGAAGTTGACTTTTTCCAATTTGTACTTCACAAAACTGTTTTCTTTCATTTATTGTAGGTATTTTATTACGTTTAACAAGATCAAATTTAAAATATCTGCGTCCCGTCTCATTTCTCTGTCCTAACCCATCATGCAACCTGGATCATCATTCATCACTTATCTATAACCTATTCATTAAGACCATTTCAATAAAGCTTACGAGTCAGGTAAGGTGCTGCTGCAGCATCAAGTTAAAGTAACGATGTTGTTGCAATATCACATAAGACTTTGAAGTAGCAGAATACCTGGAGTCGATCATCTGGAAGTTACTTACACCCCTTTATCAACTTGAAAGACCTGGGGCCCGGCAGGGTTGTTGCCTAGGGGCCCGGACAGGGTTAATCCGGCCCTGGTTCACGGACGATGTTGAACTTTATTTTGTTACTAAGAAACTTCTGCTTTTACGATAAAATACAAAAGTTGAAAAAGTTCAGAACTAATTAATTCTTTTCAACAGATATTTTCAAAACAAGAAATTTTATTTTATCAAAATGGAATATATATATATATATATAAAAATGGAATATGGGTTGCATGTTTCATCCCTTCAAAAGATCCCAACAAAATCACAAAAATATTCATAGGTAGACTTCTTATTGATAGAACACGCCCACAAAATACATATTCCTTTAAACTTCAGCAATTTCAGGAAAAAAAATTCAAAATTTTTCTCATTTTTGGAAGCGTGTAACTTTCCAAATACAGGCCTTAGAGTATTTGTTCACATGAAAGACCCCCTTTCATTTTCGACAAGGAATCATCCCTTAAAATACCTATTTCGCACTTATTTGGAAACACCTTGTATATAAACATGAGTTGAGTCTTTGTTAGTTCGGGGTTTGAAAATGTGAATAATATAACGCAAGACGTATCATCACGTTTATTATGGCCTATGCAGTTATTTTACCTTGGAAACATGATTTTGTGATAGAAGGATAACGCCAGAGAAAAAATTGAAAATCACTGTAGCATGTATCATGAGTAAAATAAACATCGGTTGTTTATCCCAGGCCTAGGATATAAGCAATAATGCACCTACAAGTAATTGTGTCCCCAGAAATGAGTATGACCTCGGTATGGCGCTTGCTATGACTTGTGGGCAATTTTCGAACGCATCGATTCGACCCAACAACATAAATAAAGTGTAATAACAGTTTCAACCGGCACCTGAGTAACCATAAGAATAGTGTTTTCACGTATACATAAATCAACATACAATTATTTCGGAATTTTATGGACTATCTAATCTCGATAGAAAATATCCAGGTATTTTAATGGCATATTACGTGGTGAATAAATGTTTCAGGTAATTTCTATGATTACCAGTGAAATAACTGCAGACGTGTTATAGGTGTATAGGGTATCTTCTTCAGTTATCATAAATTTAGGTATGGTAACCTGCGTACATTATCAGTGGCGTAGTAATTCCAGCTAAATATCTGCAAGAAACAGGCTTGAGGGCAGTGACGTAACTACCCCGTTCGAGGCTCTGTGCAAATGAATCAAATGGGGCTCTCTCCTCCTACTATAGAGTAGCTCAACTAAAGTTGAATTTTTTATTTTATAATAAACCATTACGTAAAGTAGTTACATAATAGCTATTTATACCATCAGTTTAGGCCAAGCTACAGAGATTTAGAGTGAGCATTTTGTGCAAAAAGTGTTAGAAGAAAACCAGCTCCGCCATTGTGTGTAAAATAGTTCCACGTGATATAGTGATAGGTTTTTCACTCGACTTTATTATTTATGTCTTTGTTATTAACAATTTTATGCAAAAAATCGCAAAAAATTTTTTTTTAGTTTGTTTGCTTATAAAATTGAAACTATCAGAGTAATCGTGATGATGTCAATAGACTTATTGTAGAAAATGAAAAAAACGAAAAAAATGAGAGGTCGGACGACTCGATCAGACCCTTAGTCTAAGGGAAAATTGGAAAAAACCGTCCAAAATGCAGTTTTTTCAAAAGTTCATAACTCGGTTATTTTTTTTGATTTGTAGCGTAGATCCTCCGGCCAGTATTAGCTATTGATATAAACTTTATTTGTGCGAAGAGCAGGAACTGTCCGGTGCATAGTTTTTGATCTGTGGCCATTTGATTATGTTACTATGCAATTTTCCAGCAGCCCTGAATGCGACAGGTATGGTCCGATTTCAATTTACTAAAAAGATTTTGAAAGTAGAATTCTCATAGTTCAAAACGTTCATCTTGGTTTTCCATAAAAACGCTGAGAAATATGTTAAAAATAAAGCTGAACATGACGAAAAACGGCCATAAAACATAAGTCTTTCCATCTCTCCCATATTTTGTAATGGAATTTGGGCCACAGATCTTGTGGTCCACCTTTTGTTTGAGGATTGAAAGGTCGGTATCTTCCTTCGTTAGCTAGTCTATCCGCCATATCATTGGCGTAAATGTTAGAATGACTGGGAATCCATAAGCAAGCAATACGATTGCCCATACGTTGAGCATCATGAATGATACTAATAACTTTAATGGTAATAATGTCTGTGTTGGAGTTAATGTTTTTTGATTTAAGTTTATTAAGTGCGCTTAATGAGTCTGAAACAACGGGAATATGTTTTATTTTTAATTTCACAGCTTCGAAAACCGCTCTTCCTATAGCGAAAATTTCCCCAGAGAAAATCGACCAGTGATCAGGTAGTTTACCTGCTATCTTGAGACTTAACTGTGGGGAGTATATGCCATATCCCACAGAGTCGGGAAAACTTGATGCCGAGGCATCAGTGAAAAAAGATGTGAAATGAGAAAATTTCAAATCTATGAAATTGGCAAATTCGACTGAATTCGACACAGAGAACTTCGGTAGACCCGAGTTGTAAACTTGAATCTTGCTAATTCTCTCTTCATAAGAAAAAAAGTAATATGGTATTTTAATTGCTTGAAAGATCATGTTTTCTTTATTCTTTAAATCAGTAACTTCAAATATTGGGGGGATCGTATCGTTGAACCATAATTGCCTAAAGTTGATCCTTGAGGTAGGCCACGATAGGAGGGCTTGGGACCTAGAATCTTGCTTGATGTTTGGCTCCAAACATAAAGAGTACTTCCACTCATTAATGAGAAAATTAATGAAGAGATATAGTCGGGAATATTAGCATCTGACATGTCAGTTCTAAGAAGGTCATGAGCTACATTATTATAGGCGTTATCTATATCTAAACATATTAATATGGCTAGAGAGACTTTACCAGGCAGAATTCTTTTCGGTGGTTTGCGATTGCCTTCCGAGAGGTGGCTCCGCATTAATTCGTTGGTTCTACCGGGATTCGATCCACTGACCTTCTATTCAGTAGACCACTGAGCTACGGATCTCCAAATTTTCAATCCAATACTTAGCTGCGCCGTTCTGATGAGGACCAAAGAGTCCGACACACGTGTCAACGGCTGCTTCCATATAAACGTACTATACCGATAATTCTACTCCACATCTTTAGTGTTTTCCCATGACTAATTTCTTTGTTGTTAAATAAGTACCCTATTATTTTTATTTTCAAACATTACGTAGGTAAAGGTTTCTTTGGTTTCCCTTACCATCTAATGATAACTATTTTGAATGTTAATGTTAGACTGAATAGCATATAATAAATAATTAGCAAGACAAAGCAGCCTTGTCTTTTCAAAAAAATTTTTTCGAATCAATAAATGTCAAAGAAATTTCAATTACCAATATCGTAATGAAACGTCAACTTATTAATTAAATCGAGTTTTTTAAGATTCAACCAGCCTGTTATTGCTAATAATTATCAAGAGATTATATATATATATATATACATATATATATATATATATATATATATATATTAATATATATATATATATTACTATATATATATATATATATATATATATATATATATATATCTATCAGGGGCGGCTATTCGAAGGCGGCTAAGGAGGCTAAGCCGCCTCCTCAATAATATTCCGTGTATCACTAATATATTATATTGAATAGTCAGCATTCAGCATATTCATATTAATCAAAATCATATTATTTTATGCACCTACCTTCCTTTCAACCTACATTATATAATATAATTTATTAATTACGATAGAAGGTATTTTCATTCATTTCAAGATTTGTGGCAACGCTGCAGAGGCTTAAAAAGTTATATTTTCAACGTTCATTATGCCTGCCACAGAAAAGCAGACAATGGTGCGAATACTGCGAATGAAAAGGAAAACACATGTAAATTGCAACACCGATGGAACATAAGTCTGACACAATGTCGACCAATCACAACTATAGGCTTTCGAGTAAAATGGAGTGAATTCGTTGGACATGGACCGTTGTGACTAGTCGTGGACGAAAATAGTTTGTTTTGGGTTTAATTTGGCGTATTGTTTTTAAAATGAGTTCGGTTACTGAAGTTAATTTTAAAAACTTCAATGGTGACTTAGTGGAATATTTGTTATCCCATAACTTTAGTACACTAAATTAAAACTATAAAGTTTTAATAAAAACATTGCGACCTACCCCGGAATTAAACAATTTGGTGTAGCGTAGCAGAATCGCGGTTTTAATATCAGATATTATGAGAGACATCCTTGGCTTACCGGATCACAGGTAAAAAATAAATTATTTTGTTGGCAGTGTTTACTTTTTACTAGGGAAAATGTCTCTGTTTGGCACTGGCATCTATGCAGGAATTATGGTAATTATCGATAATACAACAGACTGCCCCGATTTTCTTGAAATTTCGGATTATAGCTTATTTTGGCCTGAAAAAGCCGAATATGAAGTCAGATTTTGTCGCTGGGTCATCTTTTTTTTTTCAAAAACTTGAGCTGACCTGACTTTTTCTAACCTTACTAACCTAACCTCCGAGTTCATAAAAGTATAAAATTCATGAAATAGATTAATTTTATTATCAAAAAGACAATGTTTTTATTATATCTATACAAAATAGATGTCTATACCAAAGAATTTTTTAAAATTTTTTTGTTTAGGTCTAAATGTATATTTTATTATTTTATTTTGTTGTTATTCTATTAAGTTTTGTTCAATTTTTATGACAAGAATTTTATTTTAATCTTTTTGGGAGGGGCCTATTTTATTTCTGCCAAGAAAAAAGTCTCACCTCCCCGTTCTTGCTGGGCAACAATTGATTAATTCTTCGAATAGGTACCTATTTGATATTTTAGGGTGCTTGTTTTACTTTGATTTTCTTTAAATTATAAGGCGGTTGACCTAGAAATCCTAAAAATTTTCGCCTATGGTATATTTTTTAACACCTCTTGTAGCTTCCTTAAACCAACGCCTCACGAGCCGCCACTGATATATATATATATATATATATATATATATATATATATATATATATATATATATATATATATATATATATATATATATATATATATATATTCAAGAATATCCTCGCTCTTTGAAATAACAATACAAAAAACTATATCGCAGCGAGCTACATCAGAAAAACAGGTTGTCATAACGTATCCAGTTTTAAAAAATTTTATCATTCAATTATGATTTTGTATCCGAATCCAAAAAAAATAGTGCCCTCTATCGTGTAGACTATAGGGTTTCTCAATAAGGGGTACCTGATGTTGAAAGATTATATTTATATTAGGGTGCCATGGTTTGATGACACTGAGTTGATCTGACATTTCACAAGTAATTGCAAGTTGTAAAATGCAGCGATACACGGTAGATCAGCGTGCTTACATTGTGAAAAGTTATTATAAAAATGAAACTTCTGTAATAAAGACATTTCGCAGAATTCGTGATTAATTTGGTCCCCATAACCGCCCAACAGAAAAAACAATTCGCAGTTTTGTGCGTAAGTTTGAAACTGATGGATCTGTCCAAGATGTAAAGTCTCCAGTACCGTGCATGCCGTTCTGTGGGAAATATTGCAGTGGTTCGTAAAAGTGTGGCTGCAGATCCAGAAATGTCTGTCCCACGACGTGCGCAGCACTTGGCTCTCAGCAGAACCACAGCGTGGCGAATTTTAACAAAAGAATTGTCTCTCCACCCATACAAGATACAGTTAACTCAAGAATTAAAGCCAGCCGACCACTTGCAGGGCCGTACGCTTGCTGATTGGATACTCCAAAAGCAGGCTGTTGATAATGACTTTTGCAAGAGGATAATGTTTAGCGATGAAGCCCACTTTCATTTAAGTGGGTATACATACAAAACTGTCGCATTTGGGGCAGTGAAAACCCAAGACGCATCCACGAGAAGTCTATGCACTCCCAACGTGTGACTTGTTGGTGCGCTCTGTGGAATGGGAGCATAATCGTGCCATATTTTTTTGAAAATGAAGCGGTTACCGTCAATAGTGAACGTTACCGCGCCATGATTATTGCCTTTTTATGGCCAGCTTTAAGGGATATGGAACTTAAAAATATGTGGTTTCAACAGGAGGGTGCGACATGTCACACCGCCCGAGAAACTATGGTCTTATTGCGGACGAAATTGAGAGGAAGAATCCTATCGCGAAATGGTGATGTTAACTGGCCGCCAAGATCGTACGACCTAACGCTCCTCGATTACTTTCTGTGGGGCTATGTTAAAAGTAAGGTTCACTCGAACCATCCAACAACAATTCCGGATTTAAAACACGAGATTCTGAACATAATTCGAGAAATACCACCACAAATGTGTAGCGACGTAATCTCAAAATCTCAGACAAGAGTTGTGTCATGTCACAGAAGCCGTGGCTGTCATTTGAAGGATATTGTTTTTCATACTTAATTGACAATATTAAAATTATCTAGTTTATTTTGTATTTTATTCACTACCAAAACCCGGTACCTCTTGTTGAAAAACCCTTTATATTTATTTCCTCCTGCGGGGGGTCAACCCCTCCACCAATTTGTTGAGTACGAAAGTACCTACCTACAAAGTTTCAACCCTATGGTCCCAAAATTGCGCCTTCCATCGTGTGAACAAGATTTATTTCCTCCCTGGGGGGTCAACCCCGCAAGCACCATATACCATTCCATCCAATATATCATACGTAACTACCTACTCACAAACTTTCAATCCTATTGCTCCAAAATTACGCCGTTTATTATATAAACAAGATTTATTTATTCCCCCAATGGGTCATTCCCCCAACCAATTCGAACCAAAACCAATCCCATCCAAGATATCTTTCGAAAATGCCTACTAACAATCTTTCAACCCGCTACTCCAAAATTGAGACCGTTATCGTGTAAAAAATATTAATTTCTTGCCCCGAAGGGTCAACCTCCCAACTAATTCGAACCAATCCCATATCATACAAAACTACCTAGGTACAAACTTTCAACCATATTCCTACAAAATTGCGCCTCCTGTCGTGTAAAAAAGATTTATTTCCCCCCCAGGGGGTCAACCCCCCAAACAATTCGAACCAAAACCAATCCAATCGAAGATATCATACAAATGAAGGGTTTTTCAACAAGAGGTACCGGGTTTTGGTAGTGAATAAAATACAAAATAAACTAGATAATTTTAATATTGTTACAGTAATCATAAGCATAACTTATTAAAATTGAGTATGAAAAACAATATTCTTCTGTGACATGACACAACTCTTTTGATTTGATTTTGAGTTTACGTCTTTACACATTTGTGGTGGAATTTTCCGAATTATGTTCCGAATCTCGTGTTTCAAATCCGGAATTGTTGTTGGATGGCTTGCGGAAACCTTACTTTTACATAGATACATATATATATATATATATATATATATATATATATATATATATATATATATATATATATATATATATATATATATATATATATATATATATATATATATATATATATATATATATATATATATATATATATATATATATATATATATAAATATATATAATTAACAAAATTAAATTTGATTTTACTACGTTTATTATCACAAAATATTTTGAAAAATGTAACACTGCGATTGCAATTTCGGTCACTAGACCATCATCGGGCAGATTGAGTTAAGAACTGAATACAAAATAATTATAGATTTGCGCTTACGGGTGAGAAAGGATTATTGCAGGTACCTAAATAGACTAATAGAATATGTTCCTCTTGTCTATTTAGGTACCTGCAATAATCCTTTCTCACCCGTAAGCGCAAATCTATAATTATTTTGTATTCAGTTCTTAACTCAATCTGCCCGATGATGGTGTAGTGAACGAAATTGCAATCGCAGTGTTATATTTTTCAAAATATTTTGTGATAATAAACGTAGTAAAATCAAATTTAGTTTTGTTAATCATGTTAAATTATCACGTAGTAACGACGAATTCCATCAACTATTTAAATATATATATTTAGATATATGAAATTGAGTTTTTGGTGCCATGCATCATAAAAACTCATGAAATGAAAAACTATCTTGGTCCTAGGTCCAACTTTGCTAACCGCACCCATTTTAATAAGCAGGTTTTCAAAGTGAAAATCTGCTAAGAAATGTTCTTTACTCATGCTACAGTAACTAGATGAAATTGATTTGAGTGGGCGTTTTAAATTTCGTACACCGGCTGTGGCTAATTCCAATGATAGTGAATTTTTTGGACCGCCTTACATTTTGAGAAAAAATTGAATATCTCATAAACGAATAGGATATTAGGGATAGGGACACTTTAGCAAAGTTAGCTTATTTTTTCTCAAATAATTCAAAATTGCAAGAAAATACAGGGTGTTCCATTTAAGAATATATAACTTTGATATGTCACGCTCTTTTGAAACATCCTGTATGAAAGTCTTCATTTTTAAATTTTAGTTCAGATCGACATGCATATACTTCTATAGACCGTTTACCGAAAAAAAACACCATATGTCCACGAGAGTCCGAGGCGTTCAGCTTGACTCACCCTATATATATATATATATATATATATATATATATATATATATATATATATATATATATATATATATATATATATATATATATATATATATATATATATATGTCCACACGGAATAATTCATATTCCGAAAACGTCTTTTATATCCCCAATGAACATTATTGAAACCGGAAATTTCTCGAATGTTCCTCCTAGCTGTCAACCTTTGATGTTTCTATAATATCTAGTTATTTATGTACCAAGGGCGTTATATAGATCCTAACGCCCTATGGGTGTTAGGATCTAGTAATGCGCGTGGTGCATATAAGATTATATTTTTCACGAAAAAATTATTTTATTATAATGAATAATCGATTTTAAAATTGGTTAATTGCTAGTATACTTTGCAATTTCCTTCTCATAGTAGGCACTCATTTGATCAAATACTTCATAATCCTTGACGTATACGACTCTGGATTTCTCCGGCAATGAATTATTCGCAGCCTTGGCTGCATTTTCTATGATATCTTTGGGTAAATTCATTTTCATTTCCATTATTTCTATAAGACTACACAAAGAAAGCAGCAATGACATTCACTAAATATGATGACAAAAATATTCACAAACGTCAAAGGAGCAATGAACCGATTTTAAAATCGATTTTTCATTATAATAAAATAATTTTTTCCGCAAACGTCAACAAATGACGACCTTTTTAACCTCAGTTCTCAATGTTGAAGTTTGATTTCACAAACGTCCTTTTGTTTTTACTTTTTTGTTCGGCCGTGAGCGTACAAAAAAGTGTACTTTTTTGTACTCTGACGTCAATGTCAAGAACGTCAAGCGGCGTACTGGCGTACAGTTGGGTTCCGAATCCGACATAATGTTATCTGTAAGAAAAATTTTATATATTTTGATACAAGTTATTTCTTAATACTCGGGTACTTAACAGGAACGCACAGTCCTATAATGCGTAGATACGTGACTTTAAATGTTTCTGACAATTATTTTGTTAAATTGTCAAATTTTTGTTGCCTCGACATCTACAAAACCAATGAGCAAAGCAATCTAGTTTTACGTTTCTTCACATCTAATCCTTTTTAAAAATATCATCTTAATTCTATCGTTTGAACTCCGTTTGCGGAAAAAATCGCATGTTTTATTTGGAGGAAAGCACTTTTTGTGGCTCGACTAAAATTGTCGGCCTCAATGCGTTCAGCTGATAAACATTTAGTCTCGCCACAAAAAGTATCACTTTTACTCCTAATAAAACAATATACTATTTTCGTGAAAAATAAAATCTTGTATGCACCACGTGCGTCACTAGATCCTAACGCCAATCGGGCGTTAGGATCTATATAACGCACTTGGTACATAAATAACTAATAAACTACTCACCCATCTTTAGATCATTTCCATCTAGCGATAATATCTAATAGGACAAATTAGAGTGAAAATTTGGCAATGACAAAAAAAACGACTTGATATGATTTATGTACTTATAGTTTCTTCAAATATATTAATTTGATGAACATGCAACTATTGATTTCAGCAACAACAAGTACAACAAGTTTTCGAAACTATAGGCTTAGACTAAATTTATGACATATATTAATTTTGTACCTTGAAATGAAGACTTACACCGATCTGGTTGGTTAATGAGAGGTAGGGTATAATTAGGGTGACCATATGTACTCATTTTAATGGGACAGTACTTACTTTTTGCATGCTGTCCTATTGTACTTAAAAGGTTCATCAAGTACACCTTAATGTAGGTACTACTTTTTAGGACAGTAATTTAAAATCGACTCGAGTGGAACGTAACGTAGTTCTTAGCTATTTGTAAATTCGTCGCGTCGGTCACGTTCGGCTTGAAACATTCAAATTTATACAAGAAACTGGGTCAAGTCAAAATAATTTTAAAAATTTGCAAATCTTATGTGAGTTCATTTTTTGTTTTCCTGGCACAAGTGCATCGATTGAGAGACTATTCTCCAACATTAATAATTATTGGGAATCCAGGGAAAATTAACTACATACACATACTACATACATAATCTTTTTTTTTCATTAGAAGAAATTATTTGTTAATTTATTTTTTTATATTTTATAATAATTAATTTTTGTATTTTGTTCCTTGATTAAAATGTAATAAAATGATTACGTTTATTTCATTCATATTTCTTTTTACCCTTTATTTGAGCTTAAACGACATGAATTTCTCACCTTTTTTATCAATTACAATTTTTGTATTTTTTTTTCCTAAGAAAAAAAACCCTAGGTATAAATGAGCGGGTCTGTTTTAAGTTTTTTAATTTTTAGTTATTTCAACACACTAATTTGCTTATCCCTGGATGAATTGTGTACAAATTTCAAATGACCTTCCTCTATTTCTGGGATATTTCAAAATATTGTATTAGGTATTGTTACAAGAGAAAGAAAAGGAAGTGTTCTAATAATCAATCGATAAGTTTTAAAGATATCCTATTTTTATAATTTTCTCTCTGTGAGTTTTCCTTCCTTGAGTTGATACCATAACATTAGTTAAGGAATATCAATAGTTAGGTGGTTGTAGCAGTTGCATTGGTTCATAATGGAGTAAAAGCAAACCTAGGTTATTATAAGCCTATATTTTTGAAATAAAAAAAAATTGACAAAATTATGTCCAATCCCAATAAAATGACAATAACTCTCTATAAAAGAAAGACAAAATTGGTTGTATTATAATAATCTACAAATTGATATCTCATTTTACTGACAATAATTTTATAAAACAAATCAGTTATTTATTACTATATTAAAATAATCAAATGATATTTAGTACATGAAATAAGAATAAATGCATTCGTTGGGTATGATTACTTAATTATCTAATCATTGATACCTAGTTGGTTGACAAAAATATGCTTTCCATATTTCTTGAAAATGTATACCGTATTGCTATACTGCTAATACAGATGACTTTGACAGTACTGTTACTCTGTTTTGACAATTGCCATTGCCTGATCTGATTATCTAGATAAGATATAAGATAGGCAGGTTAACAGCTTTGAATATAAAACGAAAAGTTTTATATTCAAAGGTTAATCGATAGGGTTCACTTGTATAAGAATCATTAAAGTACTTATCGTATTAACCTATAATTTGAAAATCAAGTATGGAGAATATTAAGTAAGTAAAATCATGTATTATTGATTATTTTACTCAATATTTACCTCCTTCAAATTTTAGATTATATTTCACTACTTACAATGTTGGAACAAGTGTGCCTGAACAAGAATTATTTGATCTATTATCCCTACCAGAAGAACAAAAAAATGAAAAAAACTTGCAGTTACCTGATTTTTATGTAATGAGTTTTCAAGAGGTTAAAGCAAAGCCCCAAAATCTTCTCATGGATGCTGTGTTTGAAGATCCTTGGACAAATGCCTGCAGGGAATTACTAGAAAAAAGAGACTATGTGAAATTGAAGACTGTACGACTCCAAGGCCTGATCATGAGTATTTTTGCTCTAAGGAAACATTTGCTTAACATACGTGAGATTGAATCAGAATATACAAGAACAGGATTTTCTGGTATGTGGGTAAGTTAAGCAAAATTTTTCCAAACTTTTTACAACACTTTCTAACTTAATTTTTCTGCTGATATTTATTATAAGTTGAAGGATTTTCATTATAAGTGAATCATCTCATATCATAGTCATAACTATCTTATCACAATAGGTAATTATTATCTCACATGGGATTTAAATACTCAAGATTTTTCCAACTTGTTTATTGGCTCTAATGGAGATCGATTTAGGAAATAATATTTTTATTCTTCTTATATTGTTGGAGGAAGTAACAGTTAGTTTTGATTTCGAAACAGTACTACAGTATGACCTGTTCTGAAGCACTTTCATCAACATACAATGATAACAAATTATAATATCAAAATGAAACTTTCATTTGAATGGATTGATATATATATATATATATATATATATATATATATATATATATATATATATATATATATATATATATATATATATATATATATATATATATAGAATAGAAATTTTTTTTATTTTCAAAGTTATAGTTTGGTTTCAACTAACAGTAAAGAGTAAACAAGTCACAAAAAATCAGGTCAATACATATCAATTTACCGATCACAATACTCAGGAAACTCAGCTATAGTATATGGTTCACATTACCATAATCTTATAGATTTCTTTTGTGAAGCGTTCATAGCCCTCCATTCTCCTTGAGAGTATGTAGGCAAACCGTTGAAGCGTTTCATGCTCATATAAAAAACGCTCTCCTCAATCACGTCCAATCTATGCACAGGATTGTTGCATTATTCTTACAGCATGGAAAATTATGACTATTTTTCTTGAAAAAAATACTTTATATATATATATATATATATATATTTATATATATATATATATATATATTATATATATATATATATATATATATAATATATATATATATATATATATATATATATATATATATATATATATATATATATACATATATATATATATATATATTCTACAAAAAACTGAATTTGAGTTTGAACAAAAAGCCACAAATGTGGGATTGTCTTGTTCAGTAAAGGATTTCTTTTGTTGTTGTTTTCATTTCAAAGTTATCCATCAGACACTCGGCTACGTCTTTCTGATGAGGACCAAAGTAGCCGAAATACGTGTCAAAGATATTTTGTTACTTTGTTCTAGTTCTAGATAATATGGATTAATGCA
>JARQZK010000092.1:230000-232500 GCA_030704885.1 Cynegetis impunctata
ATATATATATATATATATATATATATATATATATATATATATATATATATATATATATATATATATATATATATATATATATATATATATATAATTATATATGTATGCATAAATATATATTTATATACAGTGAGTTTCAAAAATTTTGCACTATATGGGAAACTTTTTTATTATCCATTTGTCAGAAAATTTTATTCTTGATAAAAATTGGTGCATTGCGGAAAATGTGGATTGGAGAGGTCAAAATTCTAAATTTCTGAACGGTGTACAGGGGAGAACAAAAATTAGAAATTTATTTGCGACATTGTTGAAAATTGTATTCAGCAAAGTTTTTTAAATTTGAAAACATTATTCAAATTTAAAATCACAGTATATATATATACATATATATATATATATATATATATATATATATATATATATATATATATATATATATATATATATATATATATATATATATATATATACTCATTCTTTTGATATTTGCAATAACAAGATATTGATGTTTAAATATTTCAAACATCAATAGTCTGTCCTTGCATATAAAGGAAAAATAAGTAAACATGGAGCACAGGCGAAAAACAATTTAATGCAAGATGACTCTCAACTAATAATTCAGTCCGCGCTACAAGGTTACTTGATTCGTTGAATTTAAAACATTAATGAGTATATTGGTCTAATTTAGAACAATTATACGGGCAGCAATATCTCTCTTTCCACACTTAGATATGATTTCTGGTCAAATTGGAAGTGGATTAATTGATTTCCAGATATTCCCGAGAATATCTATTTTCGAAAAAAATTCAATATATATATATATATATATATATATATATATATATATATATATATATATATATATATATATATATATATATTTATATTTATATTTATATTTAAATTTTGTTCTCTTCCTTACTATATCAACTGAGATACAAAATCTTTGCACTGTGTTCCATAGATTCAATTATAGTGATCGTGAAAATCAAACGTGTTTTTCTGATAATACAATACATCTATATTAAATTTATTCTGTACATGACTGAATCAAAATACAATATTTTATTCAGCAAGTTGAAACACAAATTGCACTTCTGATTGATGTAGCATTGATATTTGAATTGCGTTAAAAAGCAGGAAAGACCTGGTGTTCAATTCCTCCCTCAAGTATGTGTGAGGAAGTCGGCAAGCTATGTATATAAAAGTGCGCACAAGGATAGGTGAGAGTTGTTGTTTCAAGGAAGGTAGGCAGTGAGGTGGGTTTGATGGCCTTGCATTCGCTTTTGTAAGTTTGTAAGCAGTGGCTTATCTTTGCCATGAGGAAAACTCTGAGAAAAACTCATGGCAGATATGTAGACCCTGGGGTTCGAACCCGGCACCTCCCGAATCCTAGTCAATGTGCCTTAACAATCGGATAACTAGCTCGATGAATTATATTTAAGAGTAGACACGCATAATTAAAGAAATGTCAAGAAATCATGATTCGTCTAGAAATTTAGTTAAAGGCTATAATATACCTATATTCATTACCTATATTTCATTAACTCAAAATTTATTGCAGCTATGTGTTCTGGATGGGTGACTTGAATTTTCGACTTTCAGAAGATTTCGATAAAAATCCGGAAGAAATAGAGAGGTCAATTATTAAGAAGGATTTAGAAAGTCTCTTCAAGCATGACCAACTAAGATATGTGATGAAGAAGGGTGAAGCTTTCAGCGAACTTGTGGAGCATACGCCGCCTTTTCCTCCTACTTTCAAATTTGAAGTGGGGACAAATGCTTACGATTTTAAGTGAGTTATTGAGCAAGAACATTCAGAATGCTCGTTTTTCATAATTTAAGTTTTAAGGTTTGATTTTTCTCGATGAACTGCTTCATTTATTTACATGAAAATTAATTGCAGACTGACTTGAAATTTTATAACTATGCATTCTTATAGGCGTAGTGGTAAATATTTTGCATTATATATTATATGTAGTCTGTCCAGCGAGAATTGGCGTGCACTTCACATACATGCGCAAATCACGACGCAATGCTGCCTACCCTAATAAATGAAATTCGAAATGGTCAAAATTCATATTTGTGGTAAGTAATTTTCTGAAACTAAGTAAGTATATGGTGATAGTGACCAAATCATTCTTTTGGACAAATATTCTGTCCATAACATATCAAATCGTATGTATCCATCAAGAAAAAAATCAACATTCCGAGTAATGAAAATAAGTTGAATTTAATGATAAGTTGTCATTCTGTTTCAAAATTTGCAATGTTGTCGGACCCTCTCGACCTACTTCCACGTTTGACAATCGCCGAAATAACCTCTATATCTCATGTTTCCTCGCTGGACAGACTATACAGGGTGTTCTACAAGCTCTATGACAAACTTTGACAGAAGGTAGGTTGCTTGATTTTGAACATATTTTCTTCAATAAACATGGGTCCGATTCGTTTTTGTTTAGAAGTTACAAGCATTCAACCTTTATTAACATTTAATTAT
>JARQZK010000092.1:237500-267500 GCA_030704885.1 Cynegetis impunctata
AGGCAACACTGTTTCAATGTAACTTTATTACTAATTAGCACGGATCATAGAGCTGGTAACTTTGTCACTTGGACTGGAAATAAATAAAATGCTATATTCAAATACCTATTCCTCTTTAATGGTCAAGATACACAGATCTCACATATCGAATTTTGAAACGCAAGATTTCGATGAATTACGTTTACCACAAAAGCATATACTTAGTAAATTACACGATAACAGTTTCATTCGCCAGTACATAGTATTGCAGATCCACACTTAAACTGATATTTTCTGTAATATTAAATCTTAATCTTTATATTGTTACATAGTATAAACATTTATATGGATTCAATATTTGTTGGTGCATTATTAAATTTAACATGATGATATAGTAATGTGATTTCTCTGTTCATTCTGCAGGAGGCGACCTGCCTGGTGTGACAGAATATTGTTCAAAGTGAATCAACATAACTACGAAAACATAACGCTAAAAGCCGAACAGCTGTGCTACAAATATCATCCATTTTACACTCTCAGCGACCACAAACCTGTGACTGCCGAATTCTCAATTAAGGTAATTAAAGTCGAAGTATTATCATTATTTGTGTGTTTGTTTTCGTCATATCATATTGTATATGTGGTCTGTATGTGAGTATTTGACTTATCTTCAACTAACAACAGCATAGTATAAGTTTAATATTGTTAATCGATCTTGCGCTGTACACTTGAATTATTTTGATATTTGTTCAACGAAAACGTAATTTCAAATTAAACACTTTGCAAACGATATGAGAACAAATTTACTTCACAATTGTTTCGGGTTGTGAGCCCATTTGAAAATTTTTTTCATGGCGAGACTAGCTTCTCAATTCAGGTGTTTATATATCGCCCCCTTAGTGCAACAACTAGATAACTTGAAATTAATAGTTTCGAGAAAATCGGTTTTAAGCCAATACCAGCCAGAACTCAAAGAGGATTGAAAAATTTAATTTTTTTTTATAGACTGGTTGTTGAGTGTTCAGCACACTCTGAACACTGAAATTTTGGAAAAAAATAATTTTCAATTCGCAGAAAAATAGCGTCCCATTTTTGGGACGATGGCTAAAAGGGGATAAAATAATATATTTAGAAAAAACAAGACAAAAGGGACATTTAGCTACTTCAATAACAAAATGTGTTCAATAGACTCACATAAATTATATACAGAACAAATTTTAATAAAAACTTTTTGGTAAAAAAAATTATTTTTTATGGGATGGTAGAAAGCAGATATCTAGTCGTTCATTGCACTCTCCACAAATTCTGGTGGTTTTTTTTTCACAAAATGCTTATCTCCTTTTTTCTTTATAGAAACAACTAAGTGACCCATTTGGTCATACCTTATGTCCACACTTGCTCTTCCTTCCATCAATTTGGACTTTTGAGGGCGTGGTCTCTTTTCCTACGTACTTCTAGCAGAGTAGCCATTTCTTGGTGATTTACAATCTGGTAAAGTCTCCAAGTATTTGTCACCGATATATCTAACACTTGGGTGAATAAAGGCCACCACCATTTCCCTGAACGAATTCTTGTTCGGTAAAGAGACACTTGCTTGTCTAACATATCTACTCCGCCCATATGCGAATTGTATTCTTGTATCAATTTCACGATGTATTGTCACTATTGCAATGGAATTCTCACCGTTTGTGCTGTTCTATTTAGTCCACTTCACTATTTTTTCTGATAATGGTTCGTCGTCACTCTCAAACTCGGATTCGTCAGCAGGGTTAAAAGTAAACAATTTCATAGTACCTGCAACATCCACTATTTCTTCTCCTTCTAGGTCATTCTCTTCAAAATTTTCTGTGTCGGTTAGAATATCCGGGTCTGGAGGAATTATTGCTACAATAATATTTTCAATATCCATATATTTCCAAAATTCCGGATCTTCAATTATGATGTCAATGTCACGGACAGTTAGACATTTTCTGCTACTCATAATTAACACTTCCAGCCAATGTCCCAAAATTGGGACAACAAAATTAGCAACAAATTGGCAACAGATAATGATATGAGTCAGTTCAATTCCGTTCCGTATCGAAAAAAAGACTATTGAACAATAAAACTGCAATGGTATAATTATAATTTTATCGACTGAAATATATTGAAATCACTATAACGTATGACAACCCCAACGCGCCAGGCAAGTGCCGACTTGTTAAATCAGTCTAATTTCTGTTATTGTTCCTGTGAGACATCTGACTTTAAATATATGAAGTACATACTTTGACCTAAATGACATTATCAAATACTCTAGTTTTCTCTGATAGCTTTGAAGGAATCTGGCAAAAATGGCGCGTCCCAAAAATGGGACGTTGGCTGGTGTTGGGTTAAAGTTTCAAAACTTTAAAAAAATACAACCGTTAAGCAGTCAAAAATATTTGATGTGTATAGAGATATGCTGCATATCAAATTATGTATAGTCAATTTTATAGACAATCAGGTTTTATATATTTGCAGAATTCGATCAAAATTTTGAGATATCTAGTTGTTGCTGAAAATCTAGTCAAAAAAAAGTAAAGTTATCTATTTATAACCACTAGCAATTAAAACCAAATCACCTATTAAATACAATTTTATTTGGAATGAAAAATGAACAAGAATGATGGTTCAACTAAAACACAAAATATTTCAACACTTATCACTACTTAAATATCAATATCAGTGACATCACTTTTGGAAGATTCTGTGTTATGAAGCCTTTTATTTTGGTCTCCTTGGAATGGGAGACTCTGATAAAATGCTTCATACAAGCTAGGGAGTGCCGGAGGTTTCATTTTGAAAAGAGACATTAGGTCGTCGCGTTTTTCTTTTTTAAGAGGTAGTTGACTTTGATACAAAGATACAAAATTTTGTGATTGACTACGCAGAATTTCCAAAATCTTCTTACCCCCTGATATCATTTTTGCATTGACACCGATTGAAAAACACTGTAAAACCAATTCAAGCACACAACTAGATATCTCATAGAGACCAGGAAGTTGCCGGCGAGTAACTCAATAATGCCAGTGCTACAACTAGATAGCTCAAGATGTCTTGTTATAGACTGTGCATTTTCGGAGTTATCTATTTCTGGTCACTATTTAAACGAGTTTGTTTTCTCGTACTAGATATCTAGATGTTGCATTGAAAAGAGCATGAAAAATAGGTCAGCTAGTTGTTGCACTAAGAGGGCGATATTATCCTAACATCCCCAGAATTCGTATTTATATTTCGTGAAATCGTGAAGTAGGTCGTTTTTAAACTATAGGAAATTTCAGAGTCATTAATAATGGAAGATTTCCAGTGGTGTACTTATTATATGCAGGTAACAAAGGAAAGAAATTAGACCTTCCCGAAGCAATAGAAATATCAGAAGTACACCACTGGAAGTCTCATATCCTTAACCCATTACCCGCAGCAATCCTTCACTATGGCTAACTGGAACAGAAATAAAATGTTAAAAAAAATTTAGACCGTCCCATTTTTGGGACATTGGCGGGATATGATATTAAAAATTTATAAAACAGTCATGTTTATTTTATTTAATAAATGTAAAGAAATAAAGTGAAATGTTCAAATTTTATAAAATCTATGCTGTATGGAAATTAGCAAAACATTTATCATGCAATGGAACGTCACAACGTCTACATATTCTGGTTGTTTTCTTGCCACAAGCAGCACATCTTCTTTGGGTGGATATTGGTATTATTATGTGATCAATTCTATCGAATCGCACTTCAGAGCTTACGCTACCCCCAACAATATTGGATTTTTGTGGCCCAGGTCTTTTACGAGTTGATTTTGCATAAGTATGCAGAACTATTTTTCGTCTTATATCAAGCAACGTAGTATTTTCATCGGGGTGAGCTATTTGGTATAGCCTCCAAGTGTTTACTATAGATATATCTAAAAACTGTTGTTTCAGTTATCCTCGTAGTTGGGTTCTTTTGCAGAGCATATATTTTGCTTTGTTCTAAAATAAGCTGAAACACCTCTTCTGAGAACATATGTTCAAATATTTCAACAACTGAGTTTTCTCCCAGTGTTTGACGTGTACTTTCAGTTTTATCTTTAGATGCAGAATTTGTCTTACTGTATTTTGGAGACATACTTTTCCATTGTATGATATCATCTTCCTTTTTTTGTTTTTGACTTTTTTTATTCTCCGCTGAGGAGGTGCTAGGCAAGGATTCTTGAAATTTACGTTTCTTGTAAGTGTTATCTGTAGTTGATGATGTCGATGGTCCTACATCATTATCGTTTTTAGCAAAGGGTGTAAATAATTCCAGAGTTCCCGCAACGTCTCGTTCATCTCCGAAGTCAGTTTCGCCCAGGTCGCTTTCGTCTAAATCTTCCAAATCAGTTAATTCGTCAGAGTTTGGTGGAATTATCGCAACATTGACGTCATCACTATCAGTTTTCTCTAAATCACGAAAAAACTCGTCGTCTTCAAACATGGCAGCAATCTCAGCGACCGTATAGATTTTCTTCACACTCATTTCTAAAAAGTACAACTTGGGTTAAACATGCTATCACATTACGCCAATGTCCCAAAAAAAAGAAATGAAGTTTGCAGGTACACAAGACTCACCTGAAATATATTCCACATATTGGCACTTATCGTACACACAAAATAGAATCTATGAAAGTACCTGTATAGAAATTTTTCACATGGGACGATTTTTGTAAATTTTATGTAGCTATCAGAAACAGCTTGCACATTAACGTGTGAGGTTATGTACTGAAATTGGCAGTTAACAAAAATCAAGGCTCAAAGGCGACATCTATTGAGGTATTCTGAAACTAATTAGTTTAAAATTAACTCATATCTCGGTTTTTCTCATACAGTAGTTCAAATTATTTTTAAAAAAAATTTTCAATCTGTGTCCCAAAAATGGAACGTTGGCGGGTAATGGGTTAATGACCAGTTGATCTTTAACATGTCACTCTCTGTTTCAATTAGCGATAAAAACCAGACTCTGAAATTTCTGGGAATGTTGATAGAAAATATTACTAAAATAGATTAATAAAAAATTTCATTCCACAATTTTCACAAATATTGTAACTGAATCAAAATATTTTAGTGTACCGTTATTTCAGATAGATTATGAAGTTTTCTGCTTATTTTAAGAGTGAAAACTTTGGCGATGCAATCAATTAATTATTGCATGTAAGACACAAAATCTTTGCTAGAGTATTTTTCAAAAAAAAGCAATCCTTTTTTTCCGGTTCAAAATATTTTCACAAAAACCATAATACAAATATGTATTCTCAAAAACAAGAAAAAAATGCTTTAAAACAACCTTTTATATCACAAATCGAGTACCTACTGGTGGGGATAACTCCGACAACGTAGCATTAGTATCTTCAATTACTAAACTTGCTTCTTCATCAGGTCACGACTAGTAGAAGTGCTGAATTTTTATCATGAATTCCTTCAACTTTATCGCTAATGTTAGATTTGGGAATCACACAACATTTCTATACCTTTCGAATTGACATTTATACACAGAATAACAGTTTGTATAGTCCATGTGCCTTTCATATGATCTAAGCTTATCCGAAGTTACCCCTTGAAATGGGATATTTTTGGTTACTCATCTTCAAAATAAAAAAATTTTGCTGTTTGAATTCCAAATTTTTGATACCCCTTGAAATGGGAATTTTTGGTTACTCATCTCTAAAATTAAAAACATATCAGTTTGAATTCAAAATTTTTCATAAGAGTAACCAAATAAAGAGATGCTGTAAAAGTTTACCCTCCTCATAACTAGCTCCGGCTATGCGTCAGTTACTTTTACTAGTTTTGAAAAGGTTTGAAATGTGGCGGCTCCATATCAAACTAACTCTTGGAGACGGGTCAATTATCGCTAAAAGTTATTAACTAGTCGAACAACCAAAATCAATGGTTTACACTCTTCTGGAAAGAAACGGCGCTCTTTTTTTCTTCTTCTTTCTGTGCCAATCCGATTCCAGATGTTGGCGTTCGTCATATTGCTTGACTGAGTTATACCTTTCTTCATTTCTCATAGTGTGGCACAAGTATGACAGTTTTCGCCATCTAAATTTGTCGATAAGTTCCATGTTTCTGTTGACTCTTTGCAGCACATCAACATTTGTTATTTTCTCCATTTTATCTTCAGAATTCTTCAGTAGAGCCGAGGTAGTTCAAAAGCGTCTAAATTCTTTATAATCGTTTTCTTCTTCGGCGTTTCTACTAGAGAAGTAAGCATCCAGCGTCAATTAAAGACTGACCTCATTATGTTAAATGTTAAACTTCTGGCTTTACCAATTCTGCATCGGGTGTTGTCCCAGTCGTTACTCATAGTGCCAAGATATGACTATTGTTTCACAATTTCTATTTAATGGGCCATAATTATAACCCCCGTGATTTTTCACGGGGGTTATAATATTACTGAACACAAAAAGTTTCATCCTCTTAAATATTTCGATGTATGAAGTTATTAGAATATCAACAATTTTTGATTCAAATCTGCTTATTTCATTCGAATGCACGTTATCGAAAAATTGTGACAGAATGTTCGCATCGTCAACGTCATAGACATTTCGTTCGAATATTTTCTTCATGTTCGGTTATCCATTTGCTTATACCTTCACTATTTATAAAATTAAAACTTCCTGAACTTTGAAATAAATTTTTGTGTACATACTTATTAATTCAACTAATGACTAATCATGTCCGTTTGAGTTAATATTTCTACCACTGAATACTTGTGGATGAATATTAGTTCGATACTATGTTGTTGTTAGATGCCTCCAGTTGAATCGCAAGTCTCAACACGCATTGCGGTCGACAAGGTCTTTTCAGATTACTCGGAATCGATCGTCGAGTTCGATAAGATTACCAGTTGGAACCAGGAACAGGACAACGAGATCGTCTATAGCGTCAACTCTTATAAGGTTCCGAATACCAAGGACGATTGGATCGGTCTCTTTAAGGTGAGTCTCTCATGAATTTCCAAAACTTTTATTTTCTCGTCCGGATAGGTCATAAAAATGATATGTGAAATTCAAATTTTAAAAAAAATCGAGTTCAATCAATTAATGAATATTGATGCGTAGATATGAATATAATGTTGAGTTAATCTTCTTTTTTCATATGCCCTCATAAATATCAATTCATATGTATATATATATATATATATATATATATATATATATATATATTTATATATTAATATAATAATATATATAAATATATATATATATATATATATATATATATATATATATATATATATATATATATATATATATATATATATATTTATATATATATATATAAATATATATATTCATTCGAATTGTTGTTGCCTGTGAACTATTTCTAATCTTTTGATAATTATTAGCAATAACAGGCTTGTTAAATCTCAAAAAACTCGATTTTATTAAAAAGTTGACGTTTCGCCACGACATTCGTGGCTTTATCAAAACTTTTGAAAAAATTGAAATTTCTTTGACATTTATTGATTTGAAAAAATTTGAATAGAAAAAGACTACTATGTCTCTCTAAAATTTTTTTCGGCTGAGGCCGTTCTTTGTTATTACGTGCTATTCAGTCCAATATTAACATTCAAATCTGTTATTTTTCGAACATTACGTGGGTAAAGGGTTCTGTGGTTTCCCTTACCATCTAAAAATAACAGATTTGAATGTTAATATTGGACTGAATAGCACGTAATAAATAACAAAGAACGGCCACAGCAGAAAAAAAATTTAATTAGACATAGTAGTCTTTTTCTATTCAAATTTTTTCAAATCACTAAATGTCAAAGAAATTTCAATTTTTTCAAAGGTTTCGATAAAGCCAAGAATGTCGTGGCGAAACGTCAACTTTTTAATAAAATCGAGTTTTTTGAGATTCAACAAGCCTGTTATTGCTAATAATTATCAAAAGATATATATATATATATATATATATATATATATATATATATATATATATATATATATATATATATATATATATATATATATATATATATATATATACCGGGTGTAAATGAGTGATGGGCCACCACTATACCTTTTTAATGGATTCTTCGATTTTATTGAAATTTGGGTGGTTTATCTCAGACATAATTTTGAATTTTTTCACATACAAAATCAATATGGCTGACTTTCGGTTTCACAGAAAACGATATAAAAATTAAAAATTTAAATGGAACACCCTATATATTTTCACATATTTTAATTCTGAGGATTTTCAAATACATACATTTCATCTGTCAAATGTCAATTCTAGCGCCGTTTCAATTTTGTTTTTCATTTTTTTTTAAATCGTAGATAGCTGCGACGTCGTCTAAATCATAGATAATTGATTTAAAATATCGCCCAAAGTAATAATTTATTAAAAAATTCATTTTCGTGAAGTTTTTTGACGATTAAATTCTTTTTCGAACCAAAACTCAGTTTTTTAAATAGAAATATACATGGGCCACCCTGTATATCAAAAAGCTCCTTCAAATTCCTTCAAAATGATTCACACATCAGTTTTCTCAATTTCTAAATAACGAAGTAATTATTAAAAATCTTATTCTCATTAGTTACCTTTGCTCCTGAGACCGACCCTGTTTACGAAATATGAAAAAAAAAATTTGACAGATGGAATGTATGTATATGAAGTGTCAGAATTAAAATATTTAAAAATATATTGGGTGTTCCATTTGAATTTTTATTTTTTATATCGTTTTCTGTGAAACCGGAAGTCAGCCATATTGATTTTGTATGTGAAAATACTCAAAATTATGTCTGAGATAAACCACCCAAATTTCAATAAAAGCGAAGTATCCATTAAAAAGTTATAATGGTGGCCCATCACTCATTTACATCCGGTATATATATATATATATATATATATATATATATATATATATATATATATATATATATATATATATATATATATATATATATATATATATATATATGAAAAACTTGGTTCACGGAATGAACCGCGTGAAAGATTTGAAAAATCTCGACGTTTCGGCTCCTTTTGCGAAGCCATCTTCAGGAGAATTAGAAGGGGAATCCAATCCCACTGAACAAGAATCTACACCTAAATTATTTCTTCCTTACATCAAAGGAGTAACAGATAAGATCGCAAGATCTCTCAAAAACACGAACATCAAAACAATATTCACTACTCAACAAAAACTCTCCCATCTGGTCAGATCCGTCAAAGATAAAATTCCTAACGAAATCACGGTGTTTATGAGATTCCCTGTTCCAATTGTCCTCGTTCTTATATAGGACAAACAAACCGACGAATTCAGGTCCGTGCCACAGAACATTCACGTTCAGTAAGACACTCAGATATCTCCAACGCCCTTTCCCAACATCACACCCAAACAGGCCACATTATCGATTTCCCCAATACAAGAACTATTGCTCCCGTCCGATCTTTCAAATCCCGAATTTTCCGTGAAGCTGTAGAAATAGAAAAACGTCCAAATTGTTTGAACACCAGAGATGACAGTCACAGACTCCCATCAGCATGGAAACCACTTCTCAGTGGTCGCCATGTAACGCCCAATCAGAGTGCATCCCGCACTGATGAGCGTGAGTACCCGCCCCCCTCCCCTATAAATACGGCCACGCGACGATCGGCCCGTCAGTTGACTCTGAAGAGTAGGCAGGTTGAGACTTCAGAGTTGACAGGAAGCAGTACGGTTAGTGGAGTAGGCAGGTTGAGACCACGCAATCGTATTGTTTCCGATTCCTCCTAATTCGAATCGTGGAGTAGGCAGATTGAGTCCACGATTCTGAATTATTCCCCTTCTAATTCTCCTGAAGATGGCTTCGCAAAAGGAGCCGAAACGTCGAGATTTTTCAAATCTTTCACGCGGTTCATTCCGTGAACCAAGTTTTTCAAATACTTCCGACCGCGGAAATCTTTCTGAACATATATATATATATATATATATATATATATATATATATATATATATATATATATATATATATATATATATATATATATATATGAACAATCATAATGTATCTATAAATAAATATACACATTCCTTCGTGCTAAACGAGGCAAGTCCGTGACGACTATATATTGAGGTAAAAACTAGGAAATTTATTTGAAATAATTAATTATTTAATAAAACAGAATTTTCTTGTATAATTCTTTTCTAAGAGCTGGGGCTTAATGAAGTTCCGATCAACATCTTGGATTATTTTCATTCAATCTAAAAGTATGAAGAATATTAAAAATATCGAGAAAGTCACTGCAAAAGATCGAAACGATAGCCAGGTTGTTTCTGTCTTATTAGACACTCATTCGTATCACATTTCAATCAATTGCAATGACCAAATCAATACACCCAACGCTTAACAATACAAATTGTCGAAAACTACGTGGCGTGTTGATAAACAAACAACGACGTCGTCCGTCTGAACTGTCAAGTTTCCACACCTCCAATCAGAGAAACAATACTTGTGTCGACCAACTCCATCGTTCAGTGACCATATATTTATTACATTATTCATAGTTCAGGGTTGAATAAAAATAATCTTAGATGTCGATCTTATAGATTAATAATACGTGAAATTTCTGTTTTTTAGAATTGCCTTGGATATATATATATATATATATATATATATATATACACATATTTGTATATATATATATATATATATATATATATATATTATATACATATATATATATATAATATATATATATATATATATATATAATATATATATTATATATTATATATATATATATATATATATATATATATATATATATATATATATATATATATATATATATATATATATATATATATATATATATATATATATATATATATATATATATATATATATATATATATATATATATATATATATATATATATCTTCTTCGACAAAATCTAGACATCTAGAATTTTCAATTTCTCTATATATATATATATATATATATATATATATATATATATATATATATATGTATATATATATATATATATATATATATATATATATATATATATATATCTTCTTCGACAAAATCTAGACATCTAGAATTTTCAATTTCTCTAAAAAAGGGTATAGTTTAGAACATGTGATCTCCAAAATTACAAGTAATGTCTTTTTAAAGACAAATCCAACAATCAAATATTTTAAACCTATTTTGTACATTACGTGGGTGAAGGTTTCTGTGGTTCCCTTTCCATCTAATATCAACAGACCTGACTGTTGATATTGGACTAAACAGCACGTAATTAGAGACGGCCACAGCCGTAATAAAAATTTTTGAAAAAAAGATAAATAGTACCCTATTCTTTGACTTTTCAAAATCAAAATAATTTGAACCTATTTCGAACATTACGTGGGTAAAGGTTTCTGTGGTTTCCCTTGCCATTTAATAATAACAGATTTGAATGTTAATATTGGACTGAAAAGCACGTAATAAATAACAGAGAACGGCCACAGCCGAAAAAATTTTCGATGAAACATATAGTCTTTTTCAACTATTCAAATTTTTTCAAATCAATAAATGTCAAAGAAATTTCAATATTTCAAAAGTTTTGAAAAAGCCACGAATGCCGTGGCGAAACGTCAACTTTTTAATAAAATCGAGTTTTTTTGAGATTCGCCAAGCCTGTTATTGCTAATAATTATCAAAAAGTTAAAAATAATTCACAGGCAACAACAATTCAAATATATTTATATATATATATATATATATATATATATATATATATATATATATATATATATATATATATATATATATATATATATATATATATATATATATATATATATATATTATATATATTTATATATATATATATATATATATATATATATATATATATATATATATTTATTTATATATATAAATATATATATATTAATATATATATATATATATAATATATATATATATATATATATATTATATATATATATATATATATATATATATATTATATATATATATATATATATATATATATATATATATATATATATAATATATATATATATATATATATATATATATATATGGGTGCATCAGAACAACAGTGGTTCAAGTCCAAAATTTTGATTTTCTTTTTTATTCTCGATTCAGTACCCCCAATACGGTTCCTTTTCAGAGCAACAAAGATCCAAGTCCACTTCTCAATAGTTGCCTTTAAAATACCACTAGATTGGTATTGCTGTGAATTAAAAATGAAAATGTTCAGAGCAAAGGTGACTCAAGTCCTATTTTACCTGTCAGGACACATATTGCTTCAATTAATGAATGTGACTATGTGACTAAAGATTCAGTTAATTAACTGAAGATTTAAGTCATCAAATTCAAACGTGGACAACCATTTTTTTCATTATTTAGAGAGAATGTCTCAAATGTTATGAACTTTCGAGAGATTCCCTTAATAAAGAAGTGCGTTGGAAAGAAATTCACATCTTTATCAGCGGTAAGTCGTGAGCCTCTGTACATGCAACGACGGGCCATAACTTTAGTAAAGAAGAACGATAAAAAATCGCTTCTACCTTTTATACCACCTATTTTTCATCAACTTCATAAAAATCTTCCTGTTAAAATTAATACAAGAACATTCTTCCAAGATGGTCAGGATCAGAGTAATCAGTTGTGGAGTGATGAAGAGTTAGTTCAACAACGAATACCAATTCGACGAATAGACTAGCTAGTTTGTTTAATATGTTAGAATTATTTTTTGATGTGAATTTTATTTTAATTACTTGTTTCAGTCTAAAAACATCTGTGCAATCCTAATACACACAAATTTGAATTTGTAACTCTACAATTCAAATTTATTTTCTGTAAAATTGTAAAAGAATATTTTCAGAGCAAGTAAAATAAATAACATAAAATCTTTTAGCTAAATTCAGTTTTATTCTTGTGACTTGGATTAAACAATGCACCTTAAGATGAATTCGTTCAGTGCAACACTGATCTAAGTCCATTTCTTTTCTTAATTGATTGATTAGTTAGGTGTTTTTGAATTTATTATTCATGAAGTATAAGAGAAATAAAATTCAATATATCACCTAGAAGATTCTAATGAATCCAATTTGAAATAAATAACAAGAAATTACCTATAAACACAAACGCAAATATCTTAATTAAACAAAACTTTGTAAAATGGACTTGGACCACTGTTGTTCTGATACACCTATATATATATATATATATATATATATATATATATATATATATATATATATATATATATATATATATATATATATATATATATATAATATCATATGCAGCTATATTCTATTGTTAACTACAGGGCAGCCTCCCTTGTAAACCACTAATATTTATTATGTGCTCCTTCTTGAGTCTTAAAATTTTAATCTAATTGAAAAATTTCAGGAAAATTTCAGCAGTCTGGAGGATTATATTTGTTATAACTATACTAGTAAAGGTACCACCATGTACACCAATCCGGAAGAAGACAATAGCAAAATAAAGCACCTACTCACATTCAGTGAGTTGCCAAGTAAATGCCACGGAAACTACGTCCTGCTATACTTTAGCCAATCGGAAGACAAAGTCCTCAGCGTTTTGGGTATAAGCGATCCCTTTTCAATCATAAAAAATGACAGTGACTAGTAGATCAATTAAGAAGTGGGATACATACCTTATCTGGTTTTTACTGTTATGTTTTTATATTTTAATTTTGTGATCATTTAATTCTTATTTTTATCACATCACCTGGAAGATAATGGCGTCATTAGCATTTCAATTTTATTTTGTCACTTCTGAATTTCTCACATAATTGACTCTATAGTGTTTTACTCTTCTACAATTAATACTATCCCCAAGTTATGACAATATTTAATGGTGAATTTGATTGCAAGAGCACCAGTTTTAATAGTCTTACAGATAACTGTTCAATTTTGACTGGTGAAGCTTTTTCCTAATATATTGAAAAAGTTAAATTTTCAATATATATTCTGTGTAGAAGGTAATATGTAACAAATCATGACTTTATATTAATTAGATGATATAATTGTTCAATATTGCAAGACTAATGATTATAAAATTAACATGTATGTATCAATATACTGTAATGAAGGTTTTTTTGAAATCGCACTTAATATTAATGGTGTATACAACACAAAACCGCCATTTTCTTCTTTAGGAAGTTTGTATATATACTTGTTTTTTCTTAGCAATAACTCAAATGGCCTGTTATTGCTTAAAAACACAAGGAAATAACAATAAAACACACAAGAATAATAATAATAATATATATATATATATATATATATATATATATATATATATATATATATATATATATATATATATATATATATATATTATATATATTATATAGAAGAAGGGTAGTCTTTGCTGACTAGTTAGGATGCAATAAGGATAATAATATTTGGGTATAGCAGCAAGCAAAACGTGTACTCTTATAACACTATATTTCCGAATATTTCGACAATGATTATTGTCATTTCAGGGAAGCTACAAAATAAGCACAAAAGAAAATCAATAAATGCTCCATAACGGCCAACAGCAAAAATACTCACTGTGTCTTTGAGAATGATTGTGCAAAAGGTGTAAAGATCGAGATACAGCATTATGATTTCCACAAAACATTATTGGATCGAGAACACAGGCGTGATGATCATCAACTGACATACAAGTTAAAAAGTTAAAATGGCCATAATAAATTAAAATGAAACATAGTTAATTTTGAGGAAATTAAACATTATTGAGTTTAAGTTAAGTTAAAGACTAAAATAATATAATTAACTACTTCGTCATTTCATATTGACTGAAAAAGAGACGCGACCAGCCATCTTGATCAAGAAAGTAGACATAGACAACATAAACACAAAAAAACTCCAATGTGAAAATATGATAATTTAGGACCACAGATTGGTCACTGCTAACAAATAAAATAGCCAGAAGTATAAAAGACTCAGAGAAAGAAAGGCAACCTTTCTCTCACTCGACATTTCTTAAATGGATGTTTTTATCTAACTCTAACAAAAAGGAATAAATTTCACTAAGATGATTTAAATCAGTTTTTTTATTTAAGCAATTTTCTGATTGTGAAATGTAAGCCATCTCCATAAACAGTCTCTTAACAGAATTTCTCTCTCTTGTCAATATTTTGGTGTCATTGAAATTCATAATATGTCCTGTAATATTAACATGTTCACTCAAAGCACACCTTTCAGGATCGGAAATATAGTGTTATAAGAGTACACGTTTTGCTTGCTGCTATACCCAAATATTATTATCCTTATTGTATATATATATATATATATATATATATATATATATATATATATATATATATATATATATATATATATATATATATATATCAAATAGGATAATGGGTTAAACGGATGAAATAAAGGCTAATCAAGTGTACTTCTCATATTCTTTGTCAACGTTTCGGCTTCTATTTAAGCCTTCATCAGGACTCGAATTTTTGAGGTTATATAATAAGCTAACATCTTCAACAACGGAAAAAATACAAAACTAATGTGACAAACCATAAAATTATTAAACTGTAGTACATTATATAAAATTATTTAAAAAGAGATAAAAGTGATTTGTTAGAACTATTACGAATTCTACCCACACAACATCGTGGTACCAAGAGAATGACAGTAATTACAGAAACAGTTTTTTCCGTTGTTGAAGATGTTAGCTTATTTTATAACCTCAAACATTCGACTCCTGATGAAGGCTTAAATAGAAACCGAAACGTTGACAAAGAATTTAAGAAGTACACTTGATTAGCCTTTATTTCATCCGTTTAACCCATTATCCTATTTGATGTATCACGACCGGAGACAATTAATGGGGTTATATATATATATATATATATTATATATATATATATATATATATATATATTATATATATATATATATATATATATATAACCCCATTAATTGTTAATGGGGTTATATATATATATATATATATTATTATATATATATATATATATATATATATATATATATATATATATAACCCCATTAATTGTCTATTTACCTCGTATGATCGATTGTTGATGTTTCTAGCATTTACCTTGCACATGGAATATTGTTTGAGTAATTTGAATTTTTCAAATTATTTTATCAAAAGTTATAGACCTCGAAGTAATTTAAGGATAATTTTCTTATCTTCATATTTTCTAGTTATAATTCTTTGTCGTCCTTGGATAGTATCCTCAGCTTGAAAAATTATTTTTTATCAATGTTAATTCCACATTCTCAAAAAAAATTTTTGATTTATTTATATATTTACTTGTTCCTTAAATCAGAAACATGCTTAGGAGCAAGAAGTGACACTATCTGATATTCATAGGGCCATTTTTCTGTGTTTCCCCCTCACATCATAAATGTTATATATCTATAGATTATTTGGATTGTAGAAGATTCTAGGAGGATATGTTTCCGCAATTATACTCGCTCCAAATTATTTAAAACCGTTTCATTTGCTCGCGCAGAAAGTGTTTAATGATGGACTGAGAAAATAATTTCCATTTATGAAATTATATAGTTTGAACAAACTTTAATTTAATGTCGTCATTTATACTTAGTCAAGTTGTATTTTAATTTAGATTTCTCTTTTTACTTAAAGTACAGTATAAATACTTAAAGTAAATGTACTCCGCTTTATTAGAGAGATATCGGTAACCCAAATAGCGTCAGGCAGTATTAGAGCATACGTATTTTGACATTTAACCTATGCGCGATTCGATTCTTAACGCAACGTTCCTAAATAACGTTACCGCCATCCCTAATTTACGGAGCATAACGACAGACGGTATTTGAAATAGCGCCTAACAAGTTAACATGCCGGGCATGCGCAGCGTTTTTTTTTTAAGTTTAAGGTTATGTATCTTTGTTGTTTTTTGTACTTACTACCAATATAAACGTACGACTGTTTTAATTCCTTCATTTGATTTTTAAGTAATGGTAAATTAATAAAATACAAACTCTGGGATCTGTAGAGCGTGATACAATCTGTAAATATTGTCTTTCTCAAACCTAAACAAAAATTTACAGTCTTCATCTGAAACTTCATCTAATGAAAAACGCTGTTGGGCATGAACATCTTGTTGATCCCTTATAATGTTCATCAAAATAGCGGCTTCAATGTCAATGATCATTTCCACCACCAATAATTTTCACCTCACGATCTTCATCTATTGCGGAGATTCTAGTGGAAGTTAGGAAAAAGGATTGAAAATAAAATGAATCTATATAAAAAATATAATTTTCGTCTTTTATTGGAACAATAATAATTCAAAAAAAAAACCAGATATGGCTAAGGTAAACGCACAAATTCAATTGAAAACAAAAACTGACAAGACAAACAAAAGACAAAGCATAAAGCTAGGTTAAAAGATTAAGTCACATTTTCGAATAGCGCGGGTTCTGTGAATTAGGGCACGGTAAAACATCGCTGCCGATAACTGTTGAATAAAACTAAAATACCGCTTGACGTAAAACTAATACCGCAGGACGTTAATAACGTTCACAGGCGCTATTAGTTTTACCGATATCTCTCTATTATGTCTTTATTTTATGAACAAATTTTAATAAGAATTAAGTGAATGAATGTTATATAATTTTATGTTGCGAAAAACTAGTCATCTGTTTTGAAAAACTGAGTAATGTATTACCTATAGTTATATATTCTGTTTAATGAATATCCTAGTAAATATGTGACAGGCTCAGTACTTCAACAGAGATACATACAAAACACGGTATAATATTTGCATTTTTCCCTTACATTCCGTAACACCATTTTGTTACCTGCTTTTCAGGCAGTCTTGTTAGAAAGAAACGAAACAAAGGAATGTAAAAAAACTCAATTATTGCATAAAAATATAACTCTTAAAATTTAGTGCAATTTAAAATTATATTGAAAAAAGTATTGAAGTATTTGTTGTTAAAGTGCTGAAATAGAGATATTTTTCAAGAATTAGTACTAGGCCTGCTTATATGAGACAAATTCAATACTAATTTCAGTATTGTAAGAATTATATATTTTATCTGAATAACTATTTTTCAGAGATAAATTTAAAACTTGACGAAATTGTTTGATATAGGTAAAAAGTTTTAAAGCGTAAAGCAGGTGCTCGATAAAATATACTTCAAACATAACAAGAACTATTAAGGCCATTATATGAGCCTCTGTACCGTAAAGTATTTGAATATATTCATACATTGGTGAATTTCTGGTGTTCTGCTCAGATTATTATTATTATTATTATTTTGAACCGGGGTCGTTGTGGCTCGGTTAGCCTTCCGGGAACTGCGACCATGTAGATCTTTTGTTCTCTACCCTACCCATTCATTGAAACCCAAGGAGGTCGTCAATGGTGTTGATAAACCCGACAACATCCTTGGGGGCCTTGGCCGTTACCTCATGGGTATCCAGGACAGGTTTCCCCATATGAGTGGTTCTTAGTCCCGCCAACTCTGGACACTTGCATACCATGTGTTTAGCTGTTTCTGCTTCTGATCCACAGAGCCTACAAATATCATCTGCTGACTTTCCCATACGGTACAAATGGTATTTGTACCGACAGTGCCCTGTCAGCAGTCCAACCACCACCCGAAGCTCAGCTCGTGACAGCTTCAGGAGCTTTCTGGCATAGGTCTGTGAAATCTTCACGAACTTCTTTGACTGCGTGAGTCCAGGAGTGTTTCTCCAGAGGGTTACTCTATTATCCAACTCCCATTGTTCAACCGCTGCCTTATATTGGTCTTTTCCAAGACCACAGAAAGGCTCAGGTCCAGCAGGTGTTAACCTTGATGCACTTTTTGCAAGTTCATCGGCTTTTTCATTTCCTTCAACACCACAATGTCCTGACACCCACAGTAGAGTCACTTTATTGCCTCTGGCCAGTTGCTTTATGGTATTACGGCACTCCCATGTCAGTAGAGATCCCTGGCTTTGTGATTCCAGGGACCTCAGCGTGGCCTGGCTGTCCGTGGTGATGTAGATATGCGCCCCTTTGAGGTTCATTTTGAGGCACTCCTGTGCGCATACGTAAACAGCCATTATTTCGGTCTGTAGAATAGAGGGTTCACTTCCCAGGGATTTAGAGATCCTCAGTTTAGGTCCATATACCCCAATGCCAGTGCCTCTCTCTGTTTTTGATCCATCGGTAAACCATATGGAAGACTTTTTGTCCAAACGATTAACGAAACTTATTGCACTGGGACGGTCAGCTACGACCGTTTCAAAGGGCGTTTCGAAATCGAAGATAGTTGGCATAACATCCGATGGTTTTGCCAAGAGTTTTGAATCCAGTTGATTCAGTATCCTCATATGTCCAACCCAGTTTCCAGGTAGGAGCTTCCCGTTAAGGGATATTCTCATTGCTTCCAGCAGGCTGCATTTCTTCACATGTATACGTAAGGGAGGCAGATCGAGTATGACCTCAAGCGCTGCTGTGGGAGCTGTACGCATAGCTCCCGTAACACCAATGCAGGCCAGCCTATGCAGTTTTTGCTGCCGGTTGCGTGTGGTGACCTCTTCGGTTTTTGTCCACCATGCTAGAGGCGCATAGGTGACAATTCTGCTCAGATAGACGTATTAGTTAATGGTGGTACTATTACTTTGTGAGATATAATTTTTGCTGTTTGAAATTTTAGTCAGTTATTTGTTGGCGTTTCCGTCCATTTAGCGAAATATTAATAATTGATATTCAACATGTGTTCTATAATAAATTGTTACGTCTGCAGATGTTAGGTATATAGTATTTACGTTTTATAAATATTTCTTGTATTTTGAGTTTCGTAATTTGTCTCACATAAGTCAGATCTAAAATAGTTACATAGAAAAATAAATATATGTAGTTTTGATAGTATTGTGCCTTCTAATATATATATATATATATATATATATATATATATATATATATATATATATATATATATATATATATATATATATATATATATATATATTCATGCTTTTTGTAATTGTAGGAAATATTTAAGTCGGAAGGACTACTGAATTCTTTAATAATTTCCAAGATCGATTCTTATTTTCATTTTTGTTAATGTTAATATCTATGAAATATAGATAAAAACAGTCTACTCACAAGGAGTTAATCTGTCAATTTTATTGAATTCAGATTCAAATTATTGAGAAATTTTTTTATAGTGATACCCATCACATTTTCCGTACCTATATTGAATAGTTGATGGACATTACTCTTATTGCCGAAGTATTATGTTACTCTATATATTTTGCAATTATTCTATCCGTCCCAAATTATGTTATTTTATTTGTTCATGGCGGTGATACATCTTGATATTTTGATGTCCATTGATTGAGTTGTTGACGAAATACTGAACATATAAGTTATTCTTTAGTTGGTGCATCCACTGTAAATTATTTAAATGAACGAAAAATATTCATTTGATGATATCCATGAATTTAGTGAAGTTCAGTGATTGCCTTCGTTTTAGTTTTAATGATAAATCAATATTTGAAATTTATGAAACGTATCCTTGTTGTTTGAGACTTCAATATTTCCTTTTTCGAACCCTTCAATATACAAAAGTTGCAACCGTTATAATAATATTATTTCTTTGTTCAAACTATGATTCCCCTTTCATAATTATTAGAGTTCTCTTTGCTTGTGGCGACGTTTGTATTTGATTTAGTTTATATTGAACTTTTGATTATATTTAAAAATATTAAAAGCTTATATGAATAAAGAATGACGCGGACTACGCAAATGTAGACGAATTGCATTGAAAACTTCTGGAGAAACAGATAATCGTATTTAAGAAATGCTTATTTGTTATTACGATGGAAACGTGTTTTTCGTTATATTCGACCGCATTTTATCGTATTAAAATTTACTTTATAAAGTGAAATGCAAACATATACATATTTTAAAGTAACAATCTTACATTTATTATTATATAGTACCTACCTGAATGCTGACTCAAGCTATGACAGAAACAAAAGAATTATTTCCATAAAAAAATATTTAATACTTTGTGGTCACATTATTTCAGACCTATATATTGACATTAACTGGTTAATGTATTTTAAGTTTCATCTAGTTATTACAATTAATAGCTTTTGCGCATCGTTCTGAGGCTAATGGTTCTTTCCATTTTACAATAATTCTGGAAGGGGGCGCTTATCTTATAATTGATTGAATTGTAGATGTTTATTGTTGGAAAAATTAAAACTATTTTACATAGTTATTTTGTTGTTTTTATTTCAGTCCACTTTCACAGCATCAATACCAATGTGTAAAATCTTAAATGATAGAAAAATATGAAGACATTGGTATTTGAAAAATTCTAAACTTCAATAAGCTACCAGCAGTTAGTTTTATGGGTTCGAAATAATACTTAATTTATTTTGGTGTTTAAACATAAATGAGAATCAATTTACTTTGTTTTTTATCACTATTTTGATAGTGTAAAAAACAAAGTAAATTGTTTTTCATTTATATTTAAAATTGTATTATCACAAAGTAACAGACAAAATCATTCAATATTTATTATGCTGTACTCATATTGTATACTATTAATTCACGAGGCCGATACTTAGTGAAAATTGATATTCATAATGAGACACTATTGATAACAATTTTCATATATAACTGTTGATAATGTATGACGTGTGTTTCGTAGTACTACTTTTTCGTTATATGCTGACGAGCACGATGGTAAAATTCTACAGAATAGGCCAAGCTACAGAGATTTTTTCATGTAAAAAGTGTTAGAAGAAAACCAGCTCCGCCATTGTGTGTGAAATATTTCCACATGATATAGTGATATGTTTTTCACTCGACTTTATTATTTATGTCTTTGTTATTAACAATTTTATGCAAAAATTTTTTTAGTTTTTTGCTTATAAAATTGAAACTATCAGAGTAATCGTGATGATGTCAATAGACTTATTGTAGAAAATAAAAAGACGAAAAAAATGAGAGGTCGGACGACTCGATCAGACCCTCAGTCTAAGGGAAAATTTGAAAAAACCGGCCAAAATGCAGTTTTTTCAAAAGTTCATAACTCGGTTATTTGTTGTAGTTGTAGCGTAGATCCTCCGGCCAGTGTTAGCTATTGATATGAACTTCATTTGTGCGAAGATCAGGAACTTTCCGATGCATAGTTTTTGATCTGTGGCCATTTAATTATGTTACTATGCAAAAACGTTCATCTTGGTTTTCCATAAAAACGCTGAGAAATATGTTAAAAATAAAGCTGAACATGACGAAAAACGGCCGAGCGCGTAAGAGTAGATGAAGAGGGGGGGTAGAGCAGCAGGCAAGGAGAAGTATGACATTCGAAAGCGTCGGCATTTTGAACGTGACAGTAATTTCTGAACGTTGTCATATAATAATTGTAAACCCCCACTCTTCAACTACTCTCACGCGCTCGGCCGTTTTTTGTCATCTTCAGCTTTATTTTTAACATATTTCTCAGCGTTTTTATGAAAAATCAAGATGAACGTTTTCAACTATGAGAATTCTACTTTCAAAATCTTTTTAATAAATTGAAATCGGACCATACCTGTCGCATTCAGGTCTACTGGAAAATTGCATAGTAACATAATCAAATAGCCACAGATCAAAAACTATGCATCGGACAGTTCCTGATCTTCGCACAAATGAAGTTCATATCAATAGCTAATACTGGCCGGAGGATCTACGCTACAACTCAAAAAATAACCGAGTTATGAACTTTTGAAAAAACTGCATTTTGGCCGGTTTTTTCCAATTTTCCCTTAGACTGAGGGTCTGATCGAGTCGTCGGACCTCTCATTTTTTTCGTCTTTTCATTTTCTACGATAATAAGACATCATCACGATTACTCTGATAGTTTCAATTTTATAAGCAAAAAACAAAAAAAAACGCGATTTTTTGCATAAAATTGTTAATAACAAAGATAAAAATAATAAAGTCGAGTGAAAAACATATCACTATATCATGTGGAACTATTTGACAAACAATGGCGGAGCTGGTTTTCTTCTAACACTTTTTGCACAAAATGCTCACTCTAAATCTCTGTAGCTTGGCCTAGAAACCGACACTTGTAATATTTAGGAAATTCAAACCGAACCACTATTAGTAATTGCATTTTTGAATCAGTTGAATAAACAACTATTTGTGAGTTGTTTCGCGGAAGAAGTGGTTCTAGCTTTGTGCTGGAGGTTTCAATATAAGTTAAAACGATATTTTGATTCTCGTTTTGTGACTGGATAAACTGAAGAAAATTATATGGGGTTCATCGATATTGTTCACATCGATTTCCTTAATACAGAATACCTTTCTACCGAATAATTATTCTCCTTATTTTTTTGAAATGTGATTAAGATAATCTAATATTAAAACTTACAAAATGTGTAGAATCATTATAAAAACAACGGCATTTTCATAATATTTATATGTAAAAAAGAAAAGATAACATTCAGTTTTTTCTCTCTCCTGTAAACTATGCAGAAATGGATTTAGCAGGTTAACGAGTAAGACTGACGATATGTCACTTCGTTGCAGCTGCTTTCGTTTAATAGTTTGACAATTAATTTTAATTCACCAAATGCTCAGACTCTGTTATTAAGTAATATTATCATCCATACATTATAAAACTCATTACAGAATACCCTAATTTAAATAGGTGCGTTTACTGACAAAAATTCATTTAACTATAACATATATACCTAGCTATATATATATATATATATATATATATATATATATATATATATATATATATATATATATATATATATATATATATATATATATATATATATATAAAAATATATATATATATATATATATATATATATATATATATATATATATATATATATATATATATATATATATATATATATATATATAATATATAGATATAGATTTATATATATATATATATATATTTATATATACATACATATATACAGCGACGGATCCAGAAAAATTTTTTGGGGGGGGCCCAGTTTACAACTCCGAGAGTCTGAGGGTATATTACCTATACCGGTATACCGCTCCATGAAGCAGTGAGTAGGTTTTTTACTTGATGGAAGTCTTCAGAAACAAACATTAAAAAAAGAAAACAATTGCTTATTGTTAAAAACTAATTTATAACTAAGTAAAAAATGTCTATTAAGAATAACCCTTGCCATCATTACCATTACGTGAAAACCTGTTCAGGTAGGAATTAAAAAGTACATGATAATGACTTTTTATTAATCAAACTTATTGAATACCAAACATAATATTTTTGACATTTATATTATTTACAGGACCTTCAGAGATACTCTTGTGCTTTTGTATGTTTTCCAAAAAAAGACATTACTAATCAATTTATTTTCTGAGCTAAAAATTTTGTTTTCAAAGTGACTCATCAATATTTCACTTAGCAAAGGAGATAGAGGTGAACCCATAGGCAAACCCTCCAATTGTTCAAAAATGTTGTTGTTAAATTTGAAATAGTTTTGTTTGAGACAAAGGTTTACTGCCATTAATATTTGTTCTCTCTCAGGAGGACTCATATTGCTATTTAATTCGAGTTTGTTCGATATTATCGTAATTATTTCTTTAGTGGGTGTGGAAGGGTACAAATTGATAACATCAAAAGAAACTAATTTGGCGTTGTTTGGAATTTCGAGAAGTTTCAATTGATCTATGAGCTCTAAAGAATTTTTGATTGCATATTTTGGATTATGTTCAATTAAATTTGGTAAGATGATGTTAAGGGTTTTGCAAATTTTGTATGCTGGTGCATTTATGTATAGGATAGGATAGGACGCATAGGACAATCGGCTTTATGGATTTTGGGTAAGCTATATACAATCGTATCTTTAGACGATAAAAACTATGAGAAAGCTATTTGTGCAAATTTCATCAAAAAGTCAAATATTCAAAATAATAGTAATGAATTGAATCATATCAAGAAACTGAAAACTAAAATCACTGAAAATATTCTGATCTTATGCAAAGCGAATAAAGGTAACACCATTACCATTATGGATAAACAAACTTATACTAACTTGAATATAAATTTCGTTTGATAGTGGAACTGAAAGTAAACGATGAACGAAATAATGGAATGCACTTAATTTAATTTTGTATGGTTGAGCACTATTGTGATGGATGAGTGTGTCAGTAAATGTAGGTTTTCGGAATATATTAAAAGAGATATTATTAATACTTTTAGTTATTTCAGGCCCAAAAAGCAGAGTGTATGTGAGGTATTTTCTGACTGAAGTAAACTGAATTGAACCATAAATAGAATTTAAAAATTTGAGAAATTGATCCAACTGTCTGCCAGTTCCTGTCCAAATACAAAACACATCATCTACATAACGTTTCCAAAAAACGACATTACTAATCAATTTATTTTCTTGAGCTAAAAATTTTGTTTTCAAAGTGACTCATGAATATTTCACTTAGCAAAGGAGATAAAGGTGAACCCATAGGCAAAACCTCCAATTGTTCTAAAATGTTGTTAAATTTGAAATAGCTTTGTTTGAGACAAAGGTTTATTGCCATTAATATTTTTTCTCTCTCAGGAGGACTAATATTGCTATTTAATTCGAGTTTGTTCGATATTATCGTAATTATTTCTTTAGTGGGTGTGGAAGGGTACAAATTGATAACATCAAAAGAAACTAATTTGGCGTTGTTTGGAATTTCGAGAATTTTCAATTGATCTATGAGCTCTAAAGAATTTTTGATTGCATATTTTGGATTATGTTCAATTAAATTTGGTAAGATGTTGTTAAGGGTTTTGCAAATTTTGTATGCTGGTGCATTTATGTAGGATAGGATAGGACGCATAGGACAATCGGCTTTATGGATTTTGGGTAAGCTATATACAATCGTATCTTTAGACGATAAAAACTATGAGAAAGCTATTTGTGCAAATTTCATCAAAAAGTCAAACATTCAAAATAATAGTAAAGAATTGAATCATATCAAGAAACTGAAAACTAAAATCACTGAAAATGATCTGATTAAGAATAACCCTTGCCATCATTACCATTACGTGAAAACCTGTTCAGGTAGGAATTAAAAAGTACATGATAATGACTTTTTATTAATCAAACTTATTGAATACCAAACATAATATTTTTGACATTTATATTATTTACAGGACCTTCAGAGATAATTTCCCCTTGTGCTATTGTATGTAAACGTCCAAGACTTCTTCAGTTTTCATTACGTTGGAAATATCCTGGTGTACCTACGTGCAGTAAAGCCAAGCCATTCAGTCTCTCTTCAGTCATTGTGCTGCGTAGATATGTTTTTAAACGACGCAACGCAGAAAAAGTGAGCTCTGCTGTACAGGTAGTTACAGGAAGAGTGCACAACAACTGAAGTAATACTCTAATGTTTGGGAGAGAATCGGCAAACTTGTGAGCTTGCCACGGTTGTTTGGGCTTCTTATTTTCGGGATTTGACCTCCACATTTGTTTCCAAATTTGCAGCAGCTCACCTTTCAAGGCTGAAAAGAATGGCAAATCTTCTTTATATTTAATCGCCCCTTGAAGAGTGCCACTAATGTAGGCATCATTTAGATCTGGTAACAAGCAGCCTACGCATTCCATCTCCTTGGAGAACCTTGACGTCAGTTCATTTATAATGAAATCAAGAAACGGGCTCCTGTGCCCGCCCCCTAAATCTGCCACTGCATATATATATATATATATATATATATATATATATATATATATATATATATATATATATATATATATATATATATATATATATATATATATATATATATTATATATATATATATATATATATATATATATATATTTTATATATATATATATATATATATATATATATATATATATATATATATTATATATATATATATATATATATGTTCAGAAAGATTTCCGCGGTCGGAAGTATTTGAAAAACTTGGTTCTCGGGATGAACCGCGTAAACGATTTGAAAAATCTCGACGTTTCGGCTCCTTTTGCGAAGCCATCTTCAGGAGAATTAGAAGAAAAAATTATTCAGATACGTGGCCTCAATCTGCCTACTCCACGAATCGAATTAGGAGGAATCGGAAATAATACGATTGCGTGGTCTCAACCTACCTACTCCACCAACCGTACTACTTCCTGTCAACTCTGAAGTCTCAACCTGCCTACTCTTCAGAGTCAACTGTTGATTCTATATATCTATTGTTTCTAATCCGGTGACATCGGCTTCCGTAGAGCGCTCGTTTTCCACTCTTAAGAGAATTAAAACTTATTTACGAAATTCAATGAGCCAGGATCGTTTGAAAAATATTAGTTTGTTGTCTATTGAAAAGGAATTGGTAAAACTTTTGTCGGAAGACAAAAAGTTTTATGAGGAAATCATAGATCATTTTGCTAACGTTAAAGATCGCAGAATCCCGCTAATCTTCAAAAATATATAATAACTTTTTTTTTGCTCTCACCAGCTGTTAACAAATTCGTTAAGTAGGTAGGTAGTTACCTATTTTGTGAAAGAAAAAAAAATTTGATGAATAGATGAATTGATTAATTGGCTGAGAAGAGTTTTTGTGAATATTGTAAATAGGAGTTGTAGGTCTCAAGGTAGACACTCGAAAGTGAAAACAAATTAATAGCTTAGGGTGCTTGTTTTACTTTGATTTTCTTTAAATTATAAGGCGGTTGACCTTGAAATCCTAAAAATTTTCGCCTATGGTGATTTTTTTAACACCTCTTGTAGCTCCTTAAACCAAAACCTCACGAGCCGCCACTGATATATATATATATATATATATATATATATATATATATATATATATATATATATATATATTTTATATATATATATATATATATATATATATATATATATATATATATATATATATATATATATATATATATATATGATAAAAATACTAGTAGGTATATTTGAAAAGAGATTAATCATATCAAGCTCCTTGCGGAGCTAATTTCATGAGATTCGTCATCAGGGAGTTTCCACCCTTTCTAGTTTGGAGTTTTATTTAATTATGTGAATGGATTTCCCAGTGTAATATAATTTATATGAATATTACTATCAATATATATATATATATATATATATATATATATAATATATATATATATATATATATATATATATATATATATATATATATATATAATATATATATATATATATATATATATATATATATATATATATACATATGTAATAATAACAATAATAATGAAATTAACTTTATTTCTGACTCCAAATACAGTTTCTAGAACTGGTAGCGAACCTCAAATGAGGTTCCACAAAAGATCTGTATAATAAGGTTTTGGTGTTAAAATTTATTATCTAAAACATCTTCTAATTTCTCTTCCAATTGCGCCAACCATCGGGGCCATTTTGGCTATAATATTTTCGACATGTTTTTCCCAAGTCAAACTGTTTGTTAGATGTAATCCTAGATATTTATAATCTGATACTTCTTTCAGAATCATATCATTTAATCTTATAATAATATAACATTTCTTTTTGTTTTTTAGTTAAATATCATATAAACAGTATTTTCTACATTTATTGTTAGCTTATTTTGACACAGCCATTTGTAGTATAAATTGAGATCAAAGTTAATGTATTCCTCCAACTCTCTGATGTTGATATGGGACAGTACTAACACAGTGTCATCATCGAACAGGAAATACTTAGACTTGTGCTAGAATTTTAACACTAAGCACATAACAAATATTCCAGAGGACCTAGCACTGATCCCTGTGGGACTCCTATATTCAAATTCTCAATTTTACTGTCGCATCCATTTGCAAAAGTGTAAATTCTTCAGTCACATGTATAAGATTTTATCAAATTAAAGCACACACCTCTCATTCCCATCTTATAAAGTTTATTCAACAATATCTCGAGATCAACAGTATCGAAAGCTTTTTGAAGATCAATGAACACAACCACTACATACTTATTATTATCAATTTCTTTAGATATATATTCTAGGAGGTCAACAACTGCACTTTGAGTATTACATTGTTTTATTTTGGAAAACCGTATTGTTGAGGATCAAAGTCAAATTTCTTGCTAATATAATCCACCAGTCTCTTGATTATTTTTTCAACTACTTTAGAAAACGTGCTTATGAGGCATATTGGTCGGTAGCTGTTGACATCTTCTCGTTTTCCCTTTTTTTTAGAAACTGGTATAATTCAATTTCAAATTTGCCGGAAAGATGCCTGTTGTTGATATTTCATTTGTCAAAGTAACCATCATTGGTCCAATAGATGGAAACAATCTAACAATGTCTTCTTTCGATATTTTGTCTGTGCGAGGTGCAGCATTAGGTACTTCTCATAGAGTGAGTTACATTTTCCATTTCTCTAATATCAGTCGGTATTAAATAGGCACTATATTTCACTTCTTGTCCTGTAAATTTAATGTTCTTGCGGCGTTCAACTTTTCTAGCCAATTTCTTTCCAATAGTAGCAAAGTGCTTGTTTAACTGCTGAGCTATTTCCTTGTCTTCCGTTCCTTCTTGGGTGAGTTTTATAATAATTTTCTCTCTGTATTCTTACTTTAGTTTTTTCTGTGTATTCCTTCATCATTTTAGTTCTCATATTGTTCATCAAATTTTTATATTTCTTGAAAGTTGCCTCTGTGATCGCATTTGGTAATTTTTTCGTTCTAGTGTATAATTTATCGCGCTGTTTCCAAAGTGTTAAATAATCGTGAGTTATCCATTCGTTTCCCTCTTTCACCGTAAATTAATGAATCCGAGTATATTCTTCCTTTGTCTCAGCAATGATTCTTGCTATACTGCCAAAAGTGAGCGATTTCTCCTCTATAGATTCCAGTCGTTGATTCACTGTTTCCAACCAACGCGTTTCATCAAGTACACTTTTACGTAATCTTACTTTCCTCTTATGTTGTTTTTGTTTCTGAACACCTACAATCATAATTTTATGATTCGATATGAAATTATCTTCAAGTT
>JARQZK010000092.1:272500-310000 GCA_030704885.1 Cynegetis impunctata
TCCAAAAAGAAAAAACTGGCTAAACAATGACTAAAATTGAGAAATTTTGATTATTATCAACTCAAGTAAAATTTGCCTACGATGAATTATTGTGTATTACGAAAGCAATGGAAACTATTATTAATGAGTGAAATAGGACTTTACTTTGCATTAATATATCTATTTAAATACAAATTGTTAATTAACATCGAACACATTTTAAGCATTTTGCACAAAAATCTGTTCAAGAGTACAAAAACTTTTCTATCCATAAAACATTTTCTTTTCGAGCTTATACTTTAGGAGACATTGAATGAATAACCCAAAAAACACCACATTTTTGGCTGAACGATATTAAACTCACGTGGTAGCCAAAGCCAGACCCCTCAAATAAATTTCAAATGTTCCGAAACATATTATTTTCGAGCAAATCTGTTGTTACGTATCCCTCTTCCTCAATTTGTTCGTCAAAATGTCGCATGTAACCCCAGAAAGAACCAGCAATGGCAACCACAAACATTCCTTGCATTCCTTGCAAAAATAGAATTGGAGCCTGACCACTCCAGTCAAGTTCGAAGAAAATAGGCACAATATCTGCTATCAGAGAAATTAGTGCTGTTTTCACGATAAGTAAGCATTGAGCAAACCTGTAAGGCAAAGGAAAGATTGGAAGGCACTTTAGTTTATAATAAGTCTTCACATTTTCTGTAAAGGATACTAATGAAAAATTCGATATTCGTTAATAGTTATTTACGATACAAGTGAGTTAACAGCATCATTAATACGCGTCTGAAAGTTGCACTGTGTGTAACCACACAAGTGTCTTAGTGGGGTTAACTCGCATGTATTGTACAATATTTTATCTACTCCTAACCGGAATACTTATTTTTATACGATTCATTTTTATTATAATTAATTTTACCTTGATACCTTTGTTCAAATGAGTCCCTAAACACCATGCATGGCAATGTCAATTTGATATTAAATAATATTGATGTCACTTTAAAGTCAAGTTTCAAAAATTGTAATCTAAAATGAGCGATTCGGAAAGTATTCCTTCTGATATTGAAGAAGAGGCATCGAGAGCCATTTCTGGATTGCTACCAGAAAAATCCAGGCAGAATTATGAGTCTGTATACCATAAATATGGTAGTCATCTAAAGAAAGAGTGCGGTAATGAAAATGCGTGAGTTAAGAAGCTCTTAACTCACTCAAAATGCGTGCGGTAAGAGCTTCTTAACCCACTGGAGTAGATAAAAAATATTATAAAGCTAAATAAGAATTAATACTATATATATTGAAACTGAATAATTTGCTGATCAAATACAAAGGAAACAATACCTGGAAATTTCGTTTGTTGTTTTCAAGAAACCATGAAAACCCATTCAGAAACTATAAGATCTTATTCACGTAATATTATTGATTAGATTATGGTAGTGTTTAGAACTAGATGTAATTAAATGAGGGACTTACATGTATCTGAATCTTTTTGATTTTTTCTGCCACTGAATAACACCTTGGCTGGTGTTGTTGTAGCGGTTTTGATTCATCTTGATTAAACAGTAACCAAGACTCAGAACTGAGATGAAAACAGCCAATAGAAGTGCAGTAAAAAATGAGGCTCTGTGTTGTTCAGCATCTGTGAGAGAAAACAATATTAGAATGCAATAAAAATTAAACTAATCAAAACGACATCAAGATCTCAACACACAAGCCGAAATATAAAGAATAATATCTACATAAAAGTGTAATCTGAATTTCTAGAAGATATTCCAAGTTTCTCGTGATATATTTGAGGTTAAAATCAAAAATAATAATAATACACACAAGTGCATTGGGTGATTGAGGGTGATGCCATTTTTTGAAACAATGAAAGAATTAGTGTATTTTGAATTTTATTTCTGGAAGATTTTTGAAGTCGCATGTGCTACATTTGAGGTAATAAAGGAAGAAGAGTTATACACACAAGTGATTTGAAAGTGATGCCATTTTTTTGAAAAAGTGGAAGAATTAGTGTATTTTGTATTTGATTTCTAGAAGATGTTCCAAGTTGGATGTAATACATTTGAGGTTATAAAAAATGAAAATACACACAGTAGTACATTAGATGATTTAAAGGTGATGCAATTTTTTGAAAAAAAATTGAAGAATTAGTGTATTTTGAATTTGATTTCTAGAAGATTTTTGAATTCGCATGTGTTACATTTGAGATAATAAAATAGGACAATAAGAGTAATACACAAAAGTAATTCAAAGGTGATGCCATTTTTTCGAAAAAGTGGAATAATTGGTGTGTTTTGAATTTGATTTCTAAAAGATATTCGAAGTTGCATTCGATTCAAAAAACAAATTAGACACACGTGCGTTGGAAGTGATTAAAAATGATGCAATTTTTTGAGAAAAAGTGGAGGAATTAGAGTATTTTGAATTTTATTTCTAGAAGATATTTGAATTTGCATGTAACAGAGTTACGTTTGAGATAATAAAAAAGAATAATAATTCAAGTGCATTGGATGATTTGAAGTTGAACAAAACCTTTCAACACCAACACAATTACATTTCCACGTACCATAATAATTGTGAATACAAGAAACATCGCCTACAACTCAGAAACAGCTAAAGGCTGTTCCGATCTATTCAGCTGTCATCAGTTTGTGAGATTTAATATCATCAAAGCAGGTGGATTGATGAGAATGATAACCATCACGCATGATCAAAAGTTTTACTTACCAAAACCAGAACAAACCGTTTTCTGGAACTGCGGTTTGAAGAAACTGCTGGGAATGTCTGGTGTAAAGTCATTTGAGAGAGATACTATCAGGAATATAGTAGAATATATAACAGAGCCCGCTATGTAAAAATTTATTCTGTCTCGGTTGTCCTTAATTCGGTAATAACTGCAAAGAAATAAATATTAGATTTTTTCACATTGTTTCTGTTCTGATTTTCTTCAAGAATTGATGTTGTGGTCAAAAGCCTAATTATTGAATTGATAAGGTGGTTATTTATTGTAGTTTGTTGAAACAGAGTTCCTTATCGCACGTTACACTCCAGATACTTGGCGAAAGAAAGATAGGCCCAAAACAGTAATGTAGAGCAGCGGTCCGCAACCTTTTTGATATTGCGACCCCAAAATTAAAAAAAAAGTTATGAGTGACCCCAGAAAAAAAAGTTAACAAGTGCAAAGGTTGGTTCAGGTAACGAAGTTAGCTGTTTTTATTTCGTAAATTATTTATATTGAAGAGTTTATTTATTTTGGAAAGTAATATTAGAGCAAACTAGAAAATATACATTTAACATACGAGTAATATTTATGATGGCATTAAATGAGACAAGCAATTATTTCAATATTTTATTTAAGAAAAAGGTACATATACGTAACTTTACAAACTAATGTGAACCTAGTGCTTGCACACTTGCAGTCAGTATATTAATTCTTGGTGATATATTATCAGAAACAGACACCCTCAAATCAGGTTGTACGTTAAGTCTGGAGCGATATTTTGTTAATGTGGAGAAAGCTGTCTCGCAAAAGTATGTAGATGCGTATGTCAGCAATTTCAGCAGAGATGTTTTGAATAACAGTGGATATTCCTTTTACGTTATTGTCCAGAACTTGGATAGATCCGTGGTTTTGAAAATAGATCGAAGGCTCTCATCGGACATTAAATCGATCAGCTGCTCCTTTTCTTTTAAGTTCATCTTCACAGTGTTAAGATCACAAGTGAATGGATTAATTATCCATTGGTCGCCGTGTGACGTATCTGGGAATCTTATTTCCAAGTCTTGCTTAAGGTTTGTAAGATGCATCATGATTTTGGTTTTAATTTCTTCTTCGAGCTTTATATTGTTTTCTTCAGAAAATTTCTCCAAACATGCAAAAATCTCGTAGTTTTCAGCACTGATTTCGTCTATCCACAAACTTAATTTCCTACAAAAAGCTTTCATTTTGTTGGCTAAAATCAATACATTTGTACTCTTCCCTTGCAACGATTGATTTAAATCGGAGCGATGAGGTTGTGACGGACGGGACTGGACAGGTCGTATAGTCGTAATTATTTTCGATTCTCTCCGTTTTAAGGACATTGTGTAATTGTGTATGTAAAGAGAGGCTATATTTCATGCATAAACCTCAATAAAATATGATAAGTACAGGACCTTGTTGACTTTTTTGGCGACCCCATAAATATCTTTCGCGACCCCACATGGGGTCGCGACCCCAGGGTTGCGGACCGCTGATGTAGAGTATCAAGATGAAGATGACCAGGAATCGTATATGCGTATTGTTGTGTTTTGAAACACGACCCTTTCAACGCGCGCCGTATGTTTAGTTTCAGAGAGTTATAAATTTAATATGTGTATTTAAAATTACGTAATATTTCTTCTTTTAAGTATATATATATTTATATATATATATATATATATATATATATATATATATATATATATATATATATATATATATATATATATATATATGAATATATATATATATATATATACATATATATATATATATATACAAATAAACAATTTTGTTACCTATTTTCGTCTAGTGTAACAATTCAAAAATTATTGGCTGTTATAGGTATTTATTGAAAATGAAATCAAAAACATATAAATTGTTGGACGTTTCTTCAGCAACAAGAAAATTGAATATCTTGTCTGTAATAAAAACAAATAAATAATACACAAATTTATACAAATAATGGCCTACACATCTTCGATATCTTCACATTTAACACAATTACAATAACACTTATTAAAAACAAGCAGTAATTTCAATCCTTGTCTCTATTTTCGGTCGTCTGTCAATGTCTAGTTCTTATATTAATGTCATGTCACGTTGACGCCGTTCTTTTTCATTTGTATCCGGATTTGTTAATATTGGTAGATATGTGTGACTCAACTGTTTTACGTCTTGTCTGTCATTAACGTTGTTTTCCAAGTTCCATTGTATGTGCAACATTTCCCAAAATTCCCTCTGTTTTTGCTCGGGTTCCATCTTCAAAATTTTAGTTTGTTCGTAGTCAAGTGTATGTTTTGTTGCCGTCTGATGTTTGTTCAGCGCCGTTGTCGCGTTCTTAGTGTATCTATGTGCATTCAGTCTGTCGTGTAGTCGTGGTGATGTTTGTCCTATGACTCCTATGTACCTAGTCTTTGTCTCAGTTTTTGCATGGAATGCTTTATACTATATTAGATTTTTCAATTTCGGGGTCGCTGCTTTCAACTTGTCGTACGTTCCCTTTACTTGATGTATCGGTTTATGTATAATTTGCATGTTGTATGGCGCTACTATATTTTTTATTTGATGGGATAATATAGTAGCGCCATACAACATGCAAATTATACATAAACCGATACATCAAGTAAAGGGAACGTACAACAAGTTAAAATGAAAAAACCTAATGTTGTATATAGCATTTCATGCAAAAACCCGTGACAAGGAGTACATAGGACAAAAATCACAACGACTACACGACAGACTGAATGCACATAGATACACTAAGAACGCGACAACGGCGCTGAACAAACATTAGACGACAAGAAAACATACATTTGACTAAGAACAAACTAAAATTTTGAAGATGGAACCCAAGCAAAAACAGAGGGAATTTTGGGAAATGGAATTTGGAAAATACCGTTAATGACAGACAAGACGTAAAACAGTTGAGTCACACATATCTACCAATATTAACAAATCCGGGAACAAAAGAAAAAGAACGACGTCAACGTGACATGACATTAATATAAGAACTAGACATTGACAGACGACCGAAAAGAGAGACAACGATTGAAATTGCTGCTTGTTTTTAATAAGTGTTATTGTAATTATGTTAAATGTAAAGATATCGAAGGTGTGTAGGCCATTATTTGTGTAAATTTATGTATTATTTATTTGTTTTTATTGAGGAACATTGAGGAATATTCTTGTTGCTGTTGCGTGTTTCCGAAAATGTACCAAAATGTTCCTTAAAAGGTCTTTATAATTCAGCAACAAATGTTGACTGTTCCAACTTGTCACCCTTGAAGCTACGATTCCACTGGAGGAACATTTTTGTTGCTGTTGGGTGTTTCCGTAAATGTTCCAAAATGTTCCTAAATATTCTTTAATATTTCTTTATTTTTCGGCAAGAAATGTTGACTATTCCTACTTGTCGCCGGTTTTCATTTTGAGCGCTAGACTTCAAAAGAAAATAGGAAACATGTGTAAACAAATCCGTGTTGTTATCGCGGTGGAAACGTATCGAGAACGCAAGTAGTAAACATTCGTGTCGTAGATTTTCAGTTAGCAGTGAAGTACGAAAACGGATAAATATATAGCTACGGTTCCACCGAAGGAACATTTTTGTTGCTGTTGCTTGTTTCCGTGAATATTCCAAAATGTTCCTTTAAATTTCTTTATATTTCGGTAACAAATGTTGATTGTTTCTACTAAATAATACGCAACTATTGATAATTTTAGTTGCTTCAGTAGAAACAAGAAATTTACCTACGTAATAATAATAATAATAATATAAACATTTATTTCTAAAAATGAAGCAATGCTACAAACTTGAAACAAGTCAAATCAAATACATCATTCAGTTACAAAAATCAGAGAATTCTCTTATATTATAAGGTTCACAATCTATTAATAATTTGTGAATCCCTTTCTTAAAAACATTATATTCCTGAACTTTCTGTAATGTTTTCGGCAATACATTAAATATTTTTATAGCCATATAGAGAGGATGTTTCTCAAAACAAGTGAGAGAGTGGTGTGGTAATAAATAAGGAAAAATACGTCTTGTGTTATTGTTATTTTTGTGACTTCTGTAATAGTTGTTATGTTTGTAAAAAAACAACATTAATCTATAAATATATAACCATGGTATTGTTAAAATTTTTTTTTTTTTGAAAATGGATCTACAAGATTCTCTATATTTCATACCAAATATTATCCTTATTGCCCACTTCTGCGTTATGAAAATACTGTTCATGACTGAAGAACTACCCCAGAAAATGATACCATATGAAGCTAAGGATTGAAAATTGGAGAAGTAAACAGTTTTTAATACATCATTGTCTAGTTGCTTTTGGAGAACATTGAGATTGTAAACAACTGAGTTCAACCTTTTCTTGAGCTGGTTGACATGATTTTCCCACTTTAAATTTTCATTAATCAATATTCCTAAAAAAGATACAGAATTTTTTACCTGAATATCATACTCATCGCCTTTCAAGACCTCAGGAAAAACCTGTGTGGACCTATCCGTACTGAAATATGCACACATAGTCTTTTGCATGTTCAAAAATAGTTTGTTTTCTCTACACCATCCACCTATATCACTAAGGACTGAACTGAACCCTTCAAGCGATGTTTGGATGCTGATACATTTTAATATGATGTTAGTGTCGTCAGCAAAGTTAATTAGATCACAATTTTCAGGCAGTATTAATCCCAAGCCGTTAATGTATACTAGAAATAGTAAGGGTCCCAGTATGCTACCTTGTGGTATGCCGATGGTTATATCTATGTCTTTCGATGTGTACTTCTTACCATTTCTAAGTATTTGTACTCTCTATTTTCTGTTCTGTAGATAACTCCTCATTAGATTCAGCTGTTTATCCCTGATGCCACACTTTTCTAGCTTTATCAAGAGTAGCTGATGATCAGCACAGTCGAAGGCTTTCGAGACATCTAAAAACAAGCCCAGGGCCACCTCTCCACTCTCCAAAGCATCCAAGATGGTCAGGGTCAACTCATACACAGCAGTTTCTGAATTTCTATTTTTCATGTAACCATGTTGCCATAAGTTTCTACCTATGGCAACAAAGAGAAACATTTAGCAACAAAATGTTCCTCAATGTTGCTCCGTTGGAACCGTAGCTTTACAATATTTTTCAATCTACTGAATTCGGAATAAATGTTGCTCTACTGAAAAGATCACTGAAAAAGTGTTCATTTGAAGTAATATGAAAATCCTAATATAAATAATTCTGATTTTTTTTTAATGAGATTGAATTTCTCGCTTAACTCTTGGTGTAACATGATTAAATATTAATAATTAAAATCGAACACTCGCCTTACTGCTTCACAAATATATAATATTAAAAATTAACAAAAAGTTGTCAACATGTTTCGGCTAGTTAATTTTTTGTTAATTTTTAATATCTATATATTTGTGAAACAGTAAGCCAAGTATTTGAATTATTAATATTCAAAATAATTTTTTTTTTACTGATTTAATTACTCTCAAACGTTGTTTATTTATTTATTTATTTATTTATTTCCGCTTCGACATCTAGGTCATTTGCGGTGTCAGTTCGCTCAGATATACATAGTATTGTTTGTGTTACATGATTTGGTTATCGTGAAATTTATACAATAATTTAAATTTTGAAATTGATTTCTTTAATGAAAGATAATGTGTTGTTAATTTATTTCATCATGCCTTTAATAAGTAATATTATATAGGTAGCGAAAAATCTTCGTTCCAACTGGATGTCCCATTCTACACCTCCTGTCTTTTTCTACAGTTGCAGCAATATGTATTTTATTATCATTTTGGCCTGATAATCCAAAAACAACCAATTGTTGAATTCTTTTTCATCGATTCAAAAAATTTAATTTCTGATTCACAATTATTTATTTCGATAAATAGTCTTGTCGTGACAAGATATAGGTAAAACTCAATGTTTTATATTCTAAACTCACAAATGAATCTCTCCACAACATATCATCAGTATCGCTTATCGAAGTAACAACTGTTTCGTCTAACATTCAAACCAATTAATCATAAATAGATTTTCATTGATTGTATTGATCGAGTTTATACATCGGGTGTTGATGAATGCTCAGCTGGCTTCTTTACACAATATATTAGAAGCAGTCACTTATGAGATAAAAGTGACAAATGTAGTTCAAGTTTTGACATACGGACAACCGCATTCGAATAACTGATAACAAGCCCTAATAAATAAACAGAATTAAAAAATTGTAATATAAATTATTAAATATAATAATCGTCCCCTATTCAACAGGTAACCAATAATTATTTCTTAATTTTTAAGAAACAGGTATATATAAAATTATGTCTAAATACATACAAAAATTTAAATTTGCATTTCACAAAATCAACTCCTTCATTAGTTCATATTTATCAAGCTTTGATTACGAAATGGAACATATAATTTATCAAGGCTTTCAATGCGGCGTTAAATAATAGAGTGTTGCCTGCCCTATGCGGAAATATTTTTTGAGGTGAAAATAAAATTCTTTTAGTTTGCTGATTTAAATGCTTTTATAGAAACGTGGTACGACCAATTTTGTTCATGTTTTTTGCAAGACGCGCCATAGCGTCCTCCGCATTTTATCAAAATTTTTATTAAAATTGCGGAGGACGCACTTGCGCGTCTTTGTAGAGTTATGAAAATTCAGAAACATAACTTCTGTTTAATATTAATACAAAACAAAAATACAAAATAAAGAGAATTAACTTCAATTTTTACCAAAAAATCAAGAAAAAAGTATTAGAGAAATACTAAAACGAAGATATATATTAGTTGTGGTGATATTCTTCGAAGCAATCTCCTAGACAAAGACCGAGCTGTTCTGGACATACTAGGCAGTGATATATAGTATCTTTCCGCTTTTTTTCTTAGTGCAAGTACGACATTTTTTTCTAAGTATTTTTTTATTTTTGTTTCAAATTTCTTTTATTTGGGGTAAATGTTGCAAGTCCAATTCTGGTTTTCTTCCTTGTAGATGTTCCGGTAACATTTTCTCAAGCATTTCTAGACAAAACTGATACAAAGATAATTTCCCACCTGAATATTTATTAAAATGTAACATAAGCATTTTGCAGGTATAACTAAATAATATTGATACCTATTTTCGTATACCACCTCAAGGTTTTACGTGTCGTAGGATAATAAGCCGTCATCTGATCTCGATTTTCTATTCCTCCTATATATTTGTTATATTGAACAACAGGCAATGGTTTTTCTACTTCTGCCCCTCTTCTGTTTTTTATTTTTTCCATTGTGTTCTTGAATTCTGTTGATGTATACAGAATATCATTCTTGTCTCGCCATTTACCCACCATAACATTTTCGAAGTATATACCTTTAGAGTCAATTTTTTTAAATTTTGAATTGACAACTTCAGGTGGATTGCACCTCTCTTACGCCTTTTTACACCTGAAGGGCCAGGTTCACTGATATCAGCCATTATAACAAAAATAAATAAATCACCACCTCTCTGAACAAGCTCCAAATCACAAATATATAGGTTATAGCTTAAAAATCCTATAATACGAACCACCGAAAAACGGCTGCCAACTATCAACAAAATACATATTTCCGTATGTGCGGAACATGTTTCCTACACTTCTGAAAACTGCGGCATTCTCAAAATGTGCATTTAAAAACCATTAGTCGAGGCCGCGCTAGTGCGTCGTACGCATTTTCGAAAAAACCGAATGGACGCACTAGCGCGTCCTCCGCATTGAAAGGGTCTTATTTCAATAAATATTAGCGAACCTTTATAAGTCGTATTTTCCCCGAGAATAATACACTATTGCAATGTACGGAACGTAAACAGTGAAAAGCGGGAGTGGTTTTTAGGGTTCCGTACCCAAAGTGTAAAAACGGAACTCCAGGCTGTATCTCAAGAACCGCGATAGCTAGACAATTGAAAATATCAATGAAGGCAACAGGTAGAAACTTGAAATATTCACAAAATACTCAGTTGTATTTCTATTTCAATAATAAATAATAAAATCAAAATAAAATAAATATTTAAGGGGGCTCTCATACAAAAAACACCATTTTTTGCCTATTCTTGTTCGATATCAATAAACGGTAACAGGTAGGCACTTGAAATATTCACAAAATACTGAGTTGTATTTCTATTTCAATAATAAATAATAAAATCAAAATAAAATAAATATTTAAGGGGGCTCTCATACAAAAAACGCCATTTTTTGCCTATTCTTGTTCGATATCAATAAACGGTAACAGGTAGGCACTTGAAATATTCACAAAATACTCAGTTGTATTTCTATTTCAATAATAAATAATAAAATCAAAATAAAATGAATATTTAAGGGGGCTCTCATACAAAAAACGCCATTTTTTGCCTATTCTTGTTCGATATCAATAAACGGTAACAGGTAGGCACTTGAAATATTCACAAAATACTCAGTTGTATTTCTATTTCAATAATAAATAATAAAATCAAAATAAAATGGATATTTAAGGGGGCTCTCATACAAAAAACGCCATTTTTTGCCTATTCTTGTTCGATATCAATAAACGGTAACAGGTAGGCACTTGAAATATTCACAAAATACTCAGTTGTATTTCTATTTCAATAATAAATAATAAAATCAAAATAAAATAAATATTTAAGGGGGCTCTCATACAAAAAACGCCATTTTTTGCCTATTCTTGTTCGATATCAATAAACGGCAACAGGTAGGCACTTGAAATATTCACAAAATACTCAGTTGTATTTCTATTTCAATAATAAATAATAAAATCAAAATGAAATAAATATTTAAGGGGGCTCTCATACAAAAAACGCCATTTTTTGCCTATTCTTGTTCGATATCAATAAACGGTAACAGGTAGGCACTTGAAATATTCACAAAATACTCAGTTGTATTTCTATTTCAATAATAAATAATAAAATCAAAATAAAATAAATATTTAAGGGGGCTCCCATACAAAAAACGCCATTTTTTGCCTATTCTTGTTCGATATCAATAAACGGTAACAGGTAGGCACTTGAAATATTCACAAAATACTTGATTGTATATTTACTTTAATAATAAATAATTGAATTAAAATAAAATAAATATTTAAGGAGGGAATAATCGATGGTACGGAACACTTCGTGCGGGAGTTTGACTCGCACCGATTTTTAAATCCGTTCTACACCTTCTGGAAAACGATTTTTGAGGCTTTTTTGAATCATCTCCAGCGATCAGAATTAGACCAAAAGAGCTGTGGTTGTTCTTAAGGAAGAAGAAAACCATCAAACATTCAGTAAATTTAGTCGCAATTTTAGCTTCTCCAAACTTCGACGATACGGCCATCTTGTGCGACAGTATCCAGGGCCTTCAAGAATTGTTAGATTGTGTAAACATGACAGGAAGAGAAATGGGTCTGAAAATGAATGTCACTAAGACAAAATTTATGATATTCAGTCGTCAGCCGCACGCCGATGCTTCCCTACAGATAGACCAACAAAACATTGAGAGAGTTACCCAATTCAAATATCTTGGTTGCTATATAACGGAACAGCTATATAACGGAACAGCTAGACCCAGATAAAGAAGAAGAAACTTCGGAGAAAGGAGTGTTGGGAAGGAGCATGCGCGGAAATTTTCCAAACCGGAGGGAAAAGATTTAGAAATTACTGAACTTCAATCAGAAATTATGCCTTCTTTGAGGGTCTATGGAGTTAAAAAAGACCGGTATTTGAAGGATTTTACATACCAAAACTCTCTCAAAATTGAGTTAGATGGTTGAAACTTGTGTGTTTAATGTGAATAAAGTTGATAGTTAGGAAAATGTCTTTTGGCGGTATAAACTTTTTTCTTCCATTGAGCAATGGAAATGCAGATGTAGTACGAGGGTTGAAATTTAGTATGTGGAATAAGTTGATATTAGGGAAGTATACTATGAGGGTTTCAACTCTTCTGCTTAACCGTCGCTATTTTAATGTAGAGATTGTATATTTTTCTAAGGGTTTTCCCAATTCCCAGCTTCTCCCGATTGAGTAAGAGGGTTGCAATTTCATACATGGATTGAGTTATTGAGGGAACTGTTTTTTGTTGATTTCGACTACTTTTCCTATCGGCCACCATTTTCATGTAGATGTTTCATGTTTTTTCGTGGGTTTCAAGGTTTTGCTTACATCCTCAGGCTCCAAATAGACTTAGGGTTTAATAGTTTGAATGTGAATCAGAAAAAAATATGACGTCAATGATGGAGCTCTACTTCTCTCGAGTTTTATTTATTAAGTAAATTTTCAGGTAGGTTTTCATTTGTATTTGAGGTATTGTTATTTGATAACCAAAACTTAAAAAGTCAAAATGTATGCGTTGAAACTTTGACTAGAAATTCATATAAAATTCTTGAACCAATTATGAAGATATAAATCGTAGATTTGATCAAAATACCGAAAAAGTTATTTACTTTCCTCTCCCATTGCAAAAATCATCAACCTTTTTGAAGAAAATTGAATTGAAATCAATATCGAATAAAGCGAAAATTGTTTTATAAAATAAATAATGAACCAACATAAGAATAAACACTCGCAGAATGGAAATTTTGAAATCAGATAATCTGACTCAATATAGGATTATCAGAACTGAAGTGTCGACATTTTAATCGAAAAATTAATCAATTTCATCAGTTTGATAAAGATTGTATAATTAATCAATAACCATTTGAGTCATTTTAATTTCCTCATTTCCTCGATTCTGAGTTTTCTCTCAGATAATTCAAATAAAAAAATACACATGTGAACTCTTGATTCCATTACGGTTCAAGATAAAACTATTCAAATCAATTCATTGATTTGAAGAGTTTTGAAACCTATGAATCTTCAAATTATTTATTAACTGAGCCCTATAAACTAGCCTTGAATAAGTATACTTACTGTATCATCCAAGCCAGATCAAAGCATAAAATTGCAAACCATGCAAAAGACATTATCAAGAAAAACTGGAGAATCAACCCTGAAACAAAAATGAACATTCAAAATATATTCGTAGAAATGCATTCCAATTTAGCAAAATAAAACAACAGTTTTAAATTCGAAAAGCGAGAGTTGAACCCTTTCACTCAAAGGCAATAGTTCATAAATAACTTGTTTGTTTGTTGAATTTCGCCAGTGAAAAACTCAAAACATTAAATGCCATTTTGAAATATCATTCAAGATGTTTCGGTTTTAACTATTCAATTCCTTCAGTACCCTTGTCGATGGAGTGCAATAGTTCTCTATACTACGGATTCTTAAAGTATCTTTCTGCGATATTAAGGCTGACTTGTAGATGCGTTTTTTTGAATTGTTACATGTATAGAATATTAAGTTAAGGTGATATTGAACTTTTAAGTTGCAACAGTTCTTCTTCTTCTTGAAGTGCCTATCCTCTGTGGATGTTGGCTATCACATTGGTCCAAATCACTCTGTTCACCGACGCTCTGAATAGTGCTGTTGACGTCATTCCGGTCCATGTTCGCAGATTTCGCAGCCATGATATTCGTCTGCGTCCTGCTGACCTTCGACCCTCTATTTTTCCCTGCAGGATAAGTTAAAGAAGGCGGTATTTTCACCTCGCATGACATGCCCAAAGTATTCCATTTTTCTGCGTTTGACATTTGGTAGGAATTCTAGTTGTCCACCGATGCGTTGCAATACTGTGTCGTTTGTTACGTGGTGTATCCATGGGATTCTTAGCATGCGGCGATAGCACCACATCCCAAACGCATCTATGCGTTTAGATGAGGCATCAGTAAGGGTCCACGCTTCTGCCCCGTATAGGAGGGTTGAGAGTACATAGCATTTTAAAATTCTTATTCTGGTATGGATGTTGAGAGATAGGCTGCATAGTATGTTACGCATCTTGTTGAATGTACCTCTTGCTTTTTCGATTCGGCATCTTATTTCTCGAGAGTGATCCCAATCCTTATTCAAGGTACAGCCCAGGTATGTAACTGTCTCGGCTACTGTGAGAGCCACATTGCTGGCGGTAAACTGTAAATTTCCAATGTTATTTTTACTGACAATTAGTATGTGTGTCTTCTTACAGTTTATGTTCATACCATATCTCTTGCATGCGGTCTCTACACGGTCTATAAGTCTCTGAAGTCCTTCAGCTGTGTCTGCTATAAGGACGGTATCATCAGCATATCTTATGTTGTTTATTATTTCCCCATTTATTACAACTCCATCCTCCATGTTCTCTGTGAGATATTGATGTATAGGTAAACTGCGCAGGAGCGCAGAACGAGAGAGAGAGAGAACTGTGGGGTATAATTTTGTAAGAGAAGTCAGTTAAGTTTAATATAGTAATTGAAGTAACAGGTGTTTTATTGTATGTATTAGTAATACATTACAACTGGCGACGAGGATATACTTTCTTTGAAAAGAAATTAACAAGTTTTTGCATATTCAAATACTCTGTTGTATCCACGCAGAAAATAAATTAGTGTTTAGTGATAAAATGGCTGCAATCGAAGTGATCGGGCAATTGCGAGAGTTTGATCCGGTAAATGCTGATTGGACAATTTATAAAAGACGTATTGAAAATTATTTCACCGCGAATGAAATAACTACAGACGCGCGTAAACGAGCAATACTACTGAATGCTTTAAGTGAAGAAGCTTATAAGTTAGTGCATAATCTGTGTTTACCTAATGACCCAGAGACCAAAAGTTATGAAAATTTAATTACTCTAATGAATAATCATTTCAAACCATGTATCGCTGTGTTTTCGGCTCGATACTGTTTTTATACTGCAAAAAAAACGGTCAATGAATCTTCACGGGAGTGGGCCGCAAGGCTTCGCGATATAGCATCTGTGTGTGATTTTTTATCGCAGGAGTTGGATTTAGTACTTCGAGACATATACATTGTTGGGTACGATCAAGGACAAGTTCAAGATCGCCTTATGGAAGAAAAAAAAACCAAAACATTCCAAGAGATAATCGAATTAGCAACAGCAAAATCAGCTGTGTCACAAGGACAAGATTTCAGATCACCACAAATCAAACAAGAAACAGATATGTATTATGTACGCAACAAAACGCAGTTTACTACAGGAGGTAGGCAAACCAGATGTTCATCTATGGTCCCGTCTTCGAGTAGAAGCGTTAAATCGGCGCCGTTCGATGCTCCGCAACGATCTGCAGCCTGCACCGTTTGCGGTAGACGCAATCACCCATCAGATAAGTGTTCATTTAGGGAATGCTATTGTCATATATGTGGTTTGAAAGGTCATTTAGCGACGGTGTGTAAATCAAAAAACATAAATACTAAATTATATAATAATAAAACAGGTCAGGCTAGTAGCTCACAAAATTATTTAGAAGATGAGACATTTTGTGAAAAAGACTCATTGTTTAATATTGAATCTAATGCTCAAGCAATCAAAATTTATGTAGAAATCGATAATGTACAATTTATTTTCACATTAGATACAGGAGCAAGTTATTCAGTTATTTCAGAGAAGTTTTATAAACAAAATTTTGCTTCTTATGATATTATGGAAACAGATAAGACCTTTAAGTTGTATAATGGTGATTGTATTTTTCCTTTAGGATACATTAATTGTAAGGTAACTTTCAAGAACACTTGTGAAAAATTAAAAATTTTCATAATAAGCCAAGCATACGGACCGCCGTTGTTAGGACGCGATTTCTTCACAACATTCCAATTGAATATTTCTCAATTGAATTTCATCTCTACTAACAAAGTTGATTATTTGATAAATAAATATAGTAAACTATTTGATAATAAACTTGGTACGTTCAATAAAGGCTATATATCGATCAAATTAAAATCAGAAAAAGTCGAGCCAAAATTTTTTAGGCCAAGGCCATTACCGTTTGCGCTGAAAGAAAAGGTGGAAACCGAATTGAGTCGTCTTTTAAAATTGGGCGTAATTGAATCGGTAAATTATTCTCCTTGGGGAACACCGATTGTTCCTGTTTTGAAAAAAGATAACTCCATACGCATTTGCGGAGATTTTAAGGTTACTCTTAACCCATATATTGAAATTGATCAATATCCTTTACCACGCATTAATGAACTGTTCGTAAAATTACAAGGTGGGGCTCAGTTTAGTAAGGTTGATTTGACTAGTGCATATCAACAAATACAACTCGATGAAGATTCGAAAAAGTTAACAACAATATCTACGCACAAAGGTTTATTTCAATATACTCGGGCACCATTTGGAATAGCCAGTATTCCCGCAAAATTTCAGAAAGTAATGGACTCTCTTTTACAAGGTCTTGAGGGAGTTGTTGTATTTCTGGATGATATACTTATAACTGGTAAAGATGAAAAAGAACATTTATTTCATTTGGAACAACTTTTGAATATACTACAGAATGCAGGATTGAAAATTTCTATGGAAAAGTGCAGTTTTTTTTGCGATGAAATTACGTATTTAGGGTTTGTAATTAACAAATTTGGGTTGCACCCATCCGAAAATAAAATTGAAGCTATCACGAAAGCTCCCGTTCCGCAGAATACTACACAGTTGAAATCCTTCCTAGGATTAATTAATTACTATGGACAATTTGTCCCTAAATTGTCGACTATTTTGTATCCGTTATACAAACTACTGAAATCGGAAACGGTTTGGAAATGGACGCTCAACTGTCAGACAGCTTTCAATAAAATAAAAAATTTATTATCATCAGCCCCGATATTAGTACACTATGATTCATCGCTACCGGTAAAATTGTTTGCAGATGCTTCGGACTATGGTATAGGAGGAGTGATATCGCATATATTATCAAACGGGGACGAAAAGCCAATCGCTTTTGTGTCGCGAACTTTATCGGAATCGGAAAAGCGGATGAGTCAGATTGAGAAGGAAGGGTTAGCTATAATTTTTTGTTTATTTAAGTTTAACCAATACCTTTATGGGAGAAAATTCACGTTATTAACAGATAATAAAGCTCTCACAACAATTTTCCATCCGGCAAAACATATTCCCCAATTTTCGGCTAATCGTTTGCGAAGATGGGCAGTTATACTTTCCAACTACCATTATGATATTCAGTTTGTAAAATCGGAGTTTAATTATGCAGATTCTTTGTCTAGATTGCCGTTAGAAAATTCAAAGGAAAGTGGATACGATGTTGAAGTGAACTTTATAAATTATTTTTCAAATAACAGAAATTTTCCGTTGAACTTTGAAATGGTCAAAGAAGCGACCTCAAAGGATGATATATTAACCGAAGTAAAAAAGTTGATATGTACAAAATGGCCGTACAAAATTCCTGATATTTTGAAGCCATACGCGCGCATTAAAGACGAGCTTAGTATAGATAACGATTGTTTACTGTGGAATAACCGTTTAGTTATTCCATATTCACTGAGAAATAGTATTTTGACAGACCTACATAAATCGCACATGGGCATAGTAAAAAGTAAAAGTATGGCTAGGTCGTATTTTTGGTGGCCTGGTTTAGACAAACATATTGAAAATTTGTGTACATCATGTGAAAATTGTTTAATGAATAAAAAGAGCCCTGAAAAAGCTTTATTGAAACCGTGGCCTATTCCAGAAGGAAATTGGGATAGATTGCATTTAGATTTTATGGGTCCTTTTATGAATAGGTATTTCCTAATAGTAATAGATGCCTATTCAAAATGGGTGGAGATCTTTCCAGTGAAATCGATCACCTCTAAAATCACAATCGACGTTTTGAGATCTCTTTTCGCAAGATTTGGATTACCGCGACAGGTTGTTACAGACAACGCACGGACGTTCACGAGCGTAGAGTTTTATAATTTTTTAAAGAAAAATAATATCGAACATACTACGTCTCCTCCTTTTCATCCATCGTCAAACGGAGCGGCTGAAAATTCGGTGAAAACCGTGAAAAATGCTTTAAAAAATGCAATATTTAAATCAGAATCTGTAGATTTAAATATTGTTTTAAATAATTTCCTTTTTGATTATAGAAACACTCCGCATTCTACTTTAGAGGTAAGCCCTTCAGAAGTAATGTTTCAGAGAAAATTGCGTACCAGGTTTGATCATTTATTACCTCCTTCTTTAATTCATAATAAATTCTCGGAAAATCTAAGAAATCGTGTTCTAACAAAACAAAAAAAACAAAAATTTTATTATAAGGGTACTAGAGATTTAGGTTTGGACATCGGTGAGTCGGTCACAGCCCGAGATTATAGGGTAATCAATAAAACAAAGTGGATTAAAGGGATAATAGAGAAAAAAATGGGAAAAAATATTTATCTAGTAAAAATTCCGGAATTAAATAACATAATTTGGAAGCGACATTTAAATCAATTAAAAAAATATCATTTCAACAATTCAACTATTCCACATAATCCTTCAGAAGGGGAAGTGACTGAAGGCATCGATACCAACATTAACACATCTGAGTTAACTACAACAGATAATTTACGTCCAAAAAGAATAGTTAAACCTATTGAAAGATTGACATATACATAACATTTTTGTTGTCATTTAGTTAATAGGAATTTTATATTATATTATATTGTTAATGTAAATATTAATTTTTTTGTTGTTGTTTCTCTCTCTAACAAAAAAATTTTTTTTGAGGGGTAAAAATATATGTGAGATATTGATGTATAGGTAAACTGCGCAGGAGCGCAGAACGAGAGAGAGAGAACTGTGGGGTATAATTTTGTAAGAGAAGTCAGTTAAGTTTAATATAGTAATTGAAGTAACAGGTGTTTTATTGTATGTATTAGTAATACATTACATTCTCCAATGCCTCTTCAAATAGGTGTTCCGAGTATACGTTGAATAGAAGAGGCGACAGTATACAACCTTGGCGCACTCCTCTCCTTATATTAAACTCTTCCGATGTTTCGTTTTCGACCTGTACAATGGCTTTTTGTTGTAGGTATAGCTTTGATATTATATCTGTGTCTCTGTCGTCGATTCCTGATTCACGTAGGATTGAGATGAGTTTACCGTGTTGGACTTTATCAAAGGCCTTTCGAAATGCAACAGTTCGTCAAGGTAGAAAAAGCGAGAATATTAGGAGTTGTACGTAATCGACATGGAATCAGATGATAATGAGAAATACTAGAAAACTACTTTACTGGTACGTTGAAGTAATGAAATCCTTCTGAAATGATGAGAATGTGGAAATTGTTAATTTCATTAGGTACAAAATTGTTGCTGTGCACTAACATCAACAGTTAATATCTTTTCGAATCAGATTTTACCCGGTAATGAACATTTGTTTTGTAACAAGGAACAATAATCTATGTTTCGAAGTATACCTATGTGTTGGAACTACCCACGAAGACGAGACACTCTTCATAGTTTAATTAATCCTTGATTGCAATACTTTAGCGATATCCGCCAATCACTTATAAGAACTCATCAAGTTTAAACGTCTCGAGTAAACCACCACATGATGGCAATCTCTGTTGACCGATCATCCGGCGTGCTGATAGAATGAATTGAGTAATTCTCATTCGTAAACCTCATTTTCCACACGATTCTTTTATATTTGTGGCAAGAATATATCACTTGAATATGACGGCAAGTTTCCATCTATTCTATCAGAGTTTCTGCTAAAAAAAAACATTTTTTGTGGGTAGGAATTCCACGTATTCTATTCGTTCTTCAAGTATGTGTGAAGAAGGCGGGCGCTTGAGTTATGGGCAGCTTCAGTGAGATCATAGGTAACACTTGTATGTGCAAGTGCATTTAGGAAGGGTGATATGGTATAGTTTTTGGAAGAGTGAAGGTAAAGTGAATTTAAGAGGGCAATTCCAGTCGCAGAATTCGCCTTTGTGAGTTTCAAAGCAGTGACTTACTCACGAAATGAGAAAACCTCTGTGAAAAACCCATTGAAGGCCAGTCTACCCCGAGATCTGAACTCGGGACCTACCGAATGATAGCTTTCCTAAACCCTCGAATAACCATCTGACCTGGGACTGGTCTACTCTGCTGCTGAGTACTGCTCACCGGTGTGGCTTAATAGCGCACATACATAGCTAGTCGACGTACAACTCAATAACTCAATGCGGCTCATAACCGGGACAGTTAAACCAACCCCTAGTTACTGGCTACCCACACTGAGCCAGACGACAATTTTAACATACAATACGAGTGGATGGACGAGTGGATGGACGAGTGGCTGGAAAAATCGTCCGCACAATCTCACAGCATGCCATGCATCAACACAAAGCCTCCGGGTTCTGACAAGCCAAGAAAAATTTGGAGTAGCTTGAACAGGATCCGTACAAATCATCGAAGATGTGACGCCTCGTTGTACAGATGGGGGAGACTGGACAGCTCTGGATGCCCTAGACGAGCTTATGGAGGAAACATGGTCGACTTCCTGTTGGCAACCGAGTCCACGACTGAGTATATAAATAGTTTAGATGTTTGCTTGTGATATTTCTTATTGTGTTACCTAATCTTGTATTTTTATATGCTGTGTGTTGTATTGCCATACGCTAAATAAATAACCATCTCGGTTTTCGTTTGGCAAATCTACCAAGTTCAATTTTTGGACAACATAAAATTTATGTACGACGAGAGAAGAGACATCTTAATAAAATCAGCGTTTCACGAAAAAATACAGAATAAGTTGATATTTCATTGTCCAGTTAAAGCAATGTATTATGGATATTAAAAATACAGTTAGACTGTGTGGTTGTTGCATTCTGATTCAACACAATTTCTTAACAAACGGCGATATATTTTTTCATTCTATACTTTCGCTCACGCCGTCTTGCTATCATCTAGATAATAAAATATGAAGCTTAGCCGAAGACAATACGTCAGTTGATTATTTTCATTATATGGTGGTTTGAAAATTAAGCGTGCTGTCAGTAGAGTTCTAAGAATTTATTCAAGAGCTTTGAATATATCAAGAATTTCTTCAATAAATGTTATGTTACAACTATACCTTAGTAAATATATCGACGCAAATATGTTGAATTAAATTTTTGGTTCTAGACAACAGCTCCACTTATAGGAACCAAATATAGCTAAGAACCATCTAGGTAACCACAAAGTTTTAAAAAAAATTAAAATCTGTCGATCCGTTTAGGAGCTCACGAACATACGCACACCAGAATGTTTTTCTCAACTCACTAGGGACCCACAGTTTAACGCCGGTTTAGAACGGCCAATGGGCTTGTAAACATTCAACATTACCCAACTTTTTGAATTGTTTGAACCACTGAAACCCGAAGACATACACAAATATTCATACTTAACCCAGGATTCGAACCCAGCACGCCTGCTTCACAGATGGTTACTCTACCTCTGCTCTACAACGCGTGTGTACCGGAATATTAAATACAAAGATAGGTAGTTATTTTTCTTACCATATGTTTTACATCCACCTGAAACGAATTGCATCAGTATGATGAAAACGTAGGTTCCACTCATTGAAAACGAATAGGCCACAAATGATTTTTTGTGGCTGTATTGCACATCTTGACGATAAAAGAATACTGCAGCTGCTCCAAATAACATAGCAGATACTGTTGTCACTAAAACATAAAAGAATAAATATTAACATTTCAATCAGTGGAAGATTGCAACTATTTTAAGGAGTTACAATAAAAGTGCACGGTTCAAAACAAATCGTGCACGAGAAGATCTTAATATTCAACTCCACTTATAATATAGATACCTTCAGAATTGTTTGAAATGGAAAATTTGGCATAGTTTCTCTCTACATCTAATTGAGCATTATCTGATACAACTATTCGATCATAAGTGAATAAGTAGTGTTTATTCGTTCTGGTAATGAATACGTATATAACAATTCAAACAGAAGTGTTGGAATATAAATTCAAATATAAAGTAGCAGGTTACTTATAAATATAACATGAAAAGTATTTGAGGATGGATATCGTATCTAGCTCAAGAATGATAATCTGTTTCCTATCACCTTTAATGATACTTTAAAATTACTAACTTCTACATATTAATGAATCTTAAATTTCTCAATGTTTTGCTCTCTTGCTTCTTTATTTCTATTACATCGTACGTCTTCAAAGCTTAATAAGAATGATGCAATTACTGTGTTGAAAAACAATAACATGAAATTTAATTTGGTAAAAGTTTATAGAGCATTCAAAAGTAACTGATTTTCAATCAACTACCCAGTAATGGAATTAAAATGGATATTTGAAAATTTACTTCATTCTTTATGTATTCCGATGCATTTTTTGTTTGATTCATGCCATTATACGAATATAAATTTTTCGTGGAGACATACAGAATTCTTATGTATCTTATCATAATTATAGATATAAAAATGAATATATATATATATATATATATATATTCAAAAGAAAATCGTGGTACAGGAAGTCTAAAACAGATTGAAAAGCCACTCCCGCAGTATATTAGTTTTGGGGGAAAATACGACTGTATATTGCGGAATTCAAATTACAGAGACAAAAGAGCTACTTAGAGATTTAGAAAATTAATGAATATGGCGTATACTTACGTGACATATAAATAGAGAAAACCCATTGAGGATATCCTTCTCTATGTTCTCTGATACAGAGGAAGGCATAAACAGTAGAATCAGTAGTATTTGTAACGTCTTTCAAGTTATCGATACAAAATTGATTGTGACCAAGAATGCCATCATATTCGCCCAGGCCAGCTACTAGGAGTGAGCCGTTTAGTAAAATTTTAGGATTTTCATCCGGACTCAGCGGAAATCTAAAATCAAAAATATTTGATTATAATAAAAATATAATAGTTTATCATGTTACACGATATTCACAATTAAAGGATCAGGTTTTCGAATTGTTCATTCATACTATGAGATACAAAATGTTCTTCTGATTAATATTGTTTTGTTTTGTTCTTGAAACAATGAAATTTTTTATTTTTTTTTGATAGTACTTCAAATCTATCATTTTTTGTGTATATTTATTAAAGAATGTGAAGTAGCATTGTCAATTTGTTTGATCTTCAGAATGCATTAATATTTCATTTTTTATAATATATTTCTCGCTTATTTAATGTTTAATAAGTTTATTCTTGTAGATGTGCTGTTGTAAGAAAAGTTTTGTTCGTCAAAAAATATTTCTTCTCTAAATTTTTAGTGAATTAAAAAAACAGTAAATTGTGTCTTCAGTGGTCATGAAGGTTTTTGTATTTGTAGTGGATTAATTTTTTTATTGTTCAGAAATAATAAGGTAGGTATATATTTTTCATTCGAAATCTCAGATTTAATATTGGACTTATACGCCTACTGCAATTTTATGTGTTTATTTGTCGAACTTTGAGGATAAAGGTACTAATTTAATATTTTGAAAGTTACTTTGCTCAAATCAATGCTAAATTATTTCAATTCTTGTTAGTGCGTTCATCCATTAATACGTGTGATATGTTCAATTTTATTATGTGCGAAAAGAACCGAATGAAATAGTATCCGTTAATCTATTGTCCGAGCGATATCCAATTATTCAAACTGAAGATTTGTGTGTATTCGAATATATTTTAAGGACATGTCTATTAAAACATAATGCACAATTTAGGTTTTCGTTTTTTTTTCACTAATTTTTGGATGTTTTTCAATATTTAAGGGCGCACTGATAGAGTTATCTTGGGGTCCGTAAAATCTTTGTATGGCCTTGGCTATATCGCACTATGAATATATTATTACATTTAATATGTTTACTATCATGAAATATGTTGTAATTATAAATATATTCATTGCACCGGTTTCAGACATGCGTTAATCTTCAGCGTACATAATAAACTGATTAAAGTTGATTAAATACAGATTTTCCTAAGTAGGTTGACCAAATATTATAACATAGCGATGACGTGTAGACAAATATGTCTATTTGAGAATTGAAAACGTCGCCCGATTGACCAGATTACGCTTTATGATTCTTATCAGGTATTTTTATTTCAAATACTGTTGGCATTTATGAAAAATTTGCATTTGTGAAACGTTTTTTTCTATTAATGCAGTCGGTTGCTATATTATAGTTGGTTTTTTGAAATACAAAAGTTTAAATGTTTGGTAGAGAAGGAAAAACCAGTCTGACCTATATAATCTCAAAAAAATTGAATTTCTTTAACGTTCGGGCTATTAATTCAGTGAGTTGCTAGATTCGATTCTGTTTTTCAATAGATAACTTCAAATGTCTGTGTGACCTATATAATCTCATAAATAATAAAAATTGCTTTTCTGGAACATCTGAAACATTGGTGGTTTCTATTAATGCAGTGGGTTGCTATACTAGAGTCGGTTCAGAGTGTAGAGTCTGGTTTTAATACTGATCTTGAAATGATGTTTATTTTTATAGCGAAGAAACCCCGTTTTTGACCTATTTAATCTTATACTTATACAAAATGGAATTTCTGGTACACAGGGGCCTTGGTGGAGCATAATAATACAGTGCGTTGATATATTAGATTCTGCTTTTTAATAGAGGACTTTAAATGTTCTTCAAATCTGATAGCGAAGGAAAGGCCTGTATAATCTCATAAATAATGAACATACCATTTCTGGAACGGTTATTGGTGGTTTCTATTAAAGAGGGGGTGGCTATATTAGAGTCTGTTTTTAATATTTGACTTAAAATGATGTTTGTAACCAGGGCCTGATTAACCCTTAGGCTAATTAGGCTGCAGCCAGGGCGCGAGGATCAGGGGGGGCGCGCTGAAATCGTGTCTTCGCATGCACTGATCTAGCATCATTGCATTTACCCTACATACCTCAACTAGACCGAGACAGAATACTAAAAGTAAATGAGCTTGAGAGTCCCTGAGTTTAACAATAAATTTTGAAATTTTAAAAAGCCCGCGTAAAACAAACGCTGACCTGTTATTCGAATCGGTCGGTGGTCAAGCGAGTGGGCAAGCTGGCAAGAGTACCTAGTTTTGTTTGATTCGCCTCGCAAATTTGGAATTTTAACAGTGAAAACTAGTTCTCGCGTTTGCGGCTACATGACTCGGTATCGATTGTATCGTATTCCATTCTTTATCGTCTAGGTTCTTTCATCTTTGATAATTAATATGCAGCTATTGATTGTCTTAAAGTGCACTTAAAATACCGGCAATTACCAAACACAAAGTTTGGTTTCTTATGGAAACTGCATGAACTAGACGACAGTGAATTTATTAGAAGCAAAGCAAAGGAGTGAAAACAACTATTAGGCTCTTGCACCGTATTTTATTAAACCAAGTTTAATGATAAACCGAGTTTAACTTGACAAGCGAAAATGTCAAATTAAACTCGGTTTATCATTAAACTCAGTTTTAAATATACGGTACAAGATCCTATATATGCCCCTGATTTAGAAGAAAACTTTGCAAAAGAATGCGTCCATTTGGCGCAGTTTTTAAAATCTGACACCGAGACCGAGCATTCTATTTCTGCCAGAACCCCAAAGGGTTTTTTGCAGTTAATAAAAAGTTTCAATATTTCATGCATGTTTCCGAATGTAGAGACAATTTCAAGAATTTTTTTGACAATGCGTGTTACCAACTGCAGTAGCGAAAGGTCTTTTTCAGCACTTAAAAGAGTAAAAAATTACTTGCGCTCCACACTCCGCCACAAAAACTTGCATGTACATCGAAAGTGATTTTTAACAAACTATTGAATTTGAAAAAATTGTGGAAAGATTTGCAATCGCTAAAGCACGAAAAAAACTTTTGTATAATCTAATAATAAATACTTAATTACTATAATTTTCAAATAAATCATCAATCAGTTGCAAAAATGTTTCACTTGTATGATGCCTCTCCTCTTTTTTTTAATAATAACAGAAGTGTAAATATTTCAAAAATAGTCAAGTCGAAGCAACTTCACACACTAGATGACCACGTCATGGTCAATGGCAACTAAGTTGTCTATAGAAACTAAGCCAATACAAGTCATGTGGCGAAACACTACATGAATTTGGTTTTCTACTTGGCAGCCTGCGGTCACTTGTCATGATGTTGGTCTTATAACGTATGAGCTACTTTGCCTCTATGTACGGTCTGCTTAAAAAAATGATTTGCCACCCTAAGGTTGAATGTCATGCAGATTCAAGGATAACGTTAGTTTTGCTTGCAGATCGATCTGAAAACTTTTATAGGTAATATGAACCATGTTAAATTTTTCACACTAGTACTCTACTCACTCACTACTTTTTAGGCAGTTCGTAACACACCTGGCAGGGGCGCGTCCCCATGATTAGCCCAGGGCGGTCAGAACTCTTGATCAGTCGCTCTTTGTAACTGATAGCGAAGGAAAAGCCCGAGTGACTTATATAATATCACAAATAAAAAACGTTCAGGCATTGCATTGAATAACAAATATCCATATATTCCAGAAATATCCAGTTGTAACATACTATGGCTAAAGTGAGCATATATCTAAATTAATCTCTAATTAAAATATAAAATTAGCCATTAGGCTATAACTCGAATTGTTAAGAAATATTTTCAATTCAAAATATGAGAAAAAAAATTGAGTAAGTTCACAAATTGGTTGAAAGGCTTTCTTTTTTTTTGCATTAATATATATGAAGAATATTTAAATCCGATACTAACAGAACAATGGACTCTAGAAACCCAATGCATGAATATAAACCACCAAATCTCCGACATCGCACATAGAAATGCGAATTATTTACAAAACTTCTTTGAAAATAACTTGTAGTCATTCGAGTAACATTTTGAATTTTGAAATAGACATTTACAATTAGAAAAAGAAAATTTTTTCATGATAGTACATTAAATTTTCCAATATTTTTATCAGTTTCAAGTGATAATACTTTGAGAAATCATTCATTGTCTCCGAAAATCTGAAACAACCCAAAAAATTATTCCGTTGTTAACTTGAATTAATAAATTAAATTTTATTTATTTTTCAGATAATGGAAACCCCTTGTCCAACTCATTTGCCTACTAATTTAAATTTTATTTTTTCAGCTATATTTTTAATCATTTCCTTTTTCGAACTTGATATTCATTCAGTTCAGAAATTCTACAAATGAAAATTATATGTTTAGTTGAATAAAACTCACTTTTTCCCTTCACAAGGGTTTCGTACAAACGTCTTGAATGTTATAAGTTCAGGTTTGATAGGAACATCCTCAAAAGCTGTCTCGTTGTGCTCATGGACATCGAAGGTAGGAAGAAATTTTGCGGATATTTCTGTGCAGTTTCCCACTCCAACTGCTTGGCCGTATGGACAACATTTTGGAAGCAATACACTATTCTGTAAAAGAATGAAGAGAAGTAAGGAAATGCGATTATAAAGAAACAATGCAGAAAATAATTCGATAAATTTCTTGATACAATTGAATAAATGAAGAAAATTATTGAAGAATATGTAGTAAAGAACGGAATTTGAACAAGGAACGTGTTTCAATGTCGGGAACTCATAAAATAACCTTCTAAAATAACTGGCTGCATGAGTTCCAATATATAGAGATACCTATCTCTTCACATGGTAATGTGAATCACGGTAATATAGAATTACAGACTGCCTCTTCGCTATGATTTAAAACTATGGGAGCAGTAAACTGCTGGAGTAATCTTAAGAGAATAAAAGGTCACGTGTTCATTTGCTTCCTGAAGTTTGTGTGAGAGAGGCAGACTGCTTGAGTTATGTGGAGAAAATCCTTCAACCAAATCATAGGATACACTCATATGTACAAGTTTATAAGGATTGGTTAGATCGCATGACATACAGAAGAGAGGAGACGTTAGCCGATCCCTTGCCTTCTAAGTTTGAAAGCAGCGAGTTACTTGAACCATGAGAAAACTTTTAAGAAAAACTCATGGCAGAAGAGTCAGCCTCGGCATTCAAACCTAGGACCTTCCAAATGTTGGAGATCGTTCTTGAACACTCTGCGAACTAGCTCTATCGTCAAATCACTTTTTGTTCTTTACTCATATTCGGAACTGCAATATTGCGGGTTTTTAAGAGATTAACGCGATTCTTGAAGAATCTTAAAAAAAATTATTTATCTAAGAATCGAAAATTGGAGAGTTAAATGAAAACACTCAGATTAATCCACAAGAAGAGAACTCTTTAAAACGTTTCTCCATGTATAAAGAAAAACTTGTAAATACCTGATAAATGTAATCTGGCAGAAATTTAAACGTCCGTAGGTTTTAACCGATACGAGCTTTTTTCATTTTCAGTCAGATGCGGGAGGGAGTGAATTTTTAATCCGTTTTAGACCTTCTAGACAACGATTTCCGAAATGTTTTTAATATCTGATATACCTACGTATCAGTGGCGGATCGTGAGGTGTTGGTTTGAGGAGGCTACAAGAGGTGTTAAAAAATACACCATAGGCGAAAATTTTTAGGATTTCAAGGTACACCGCCTTATAATTTGAAGAAGATCAAAGTAAAACAAGCACCCTAAAATATTAAATAGGTACCTATTCGAGGAATTAATCAATTGTTGCCCAGCAAGAACCAACGGGGAGGTGAGACTTTTTTGTTGTCAGAAATAAAATAGGCTCCTCCCACAAATAGATTAAAATGAAATTCTTGTCATAAAAGTCAAACAAAACTTAATAAAATAGAAACAAAATAAGATAATAAAATATACATTTAGACCTAAACAAAAAAATTTGAATAAATTCTTTGGTATAGATATCTATTTTTTATAGATGTGATAAAAACATTGTCTTTTTGATAATAAAATTCATCTATTTCATGAATTTTATACTTTTATGAACTCGGAGGTTAGGTTAGTAAGGTTAGAAAAAGACAAGTCAGCTCAAGTTTTTGAAAAAAAAAGATGACCCAGTGACAAAATTTGGCTTTTTCAGGCCAAAATAAGCTATAATCCGAAATTTCAAGAAAATCGGGGCAGTTGTATTATCGATAATTACCATAATTTCTGCATAGATGCCAGTGCCAAACAGAGACATTTTCCCTAGTAAAAAGTAAATACTGACAACAAAATTATTTATTTTCTACCTGTGATCCGGTAAGCCAAGGATGTCTCTGTTAATTTCTGATATTAAAACCGCGATTCTGCTACGCTGCACCAAATTGTTTAATTCCGGGGTAGGTCGCAATGTTTTTATTAAAACTTTATCGTTTTAACTTAGTGCACTAAAGTTATGGGATAACAAATATTCCACTAAGTCACCATTGAAATTTTTAAAATTAACTTCAGTAACCGAACTCATTTTAAAAACAATACGCCAAATTAAAACCAAAACAAACTATTTTCGTCCACGACAAGTCACAACGGTCCATGTCCAACGAATTCACTCGATTTTACCCGAAAGCCTGTAGTTGTGATTGGTCGACATTGTGTGTGACTTAGGTGCAATCGGTGTTGCCATTTACATGTGTTTTCCTTTTCTATTGCAATGAAGTATTCATCCGCAGTATTCGCACCGTTATTTGCTTTTCTGTGGCAGGCATAATGAACGTTGAAAATATACCTTTTTAAGCCTCTGCAGCGTTGCCACAAATCTTGAAATGAATGAAATGCAGTAAATGTAAATACCTTCTACAGTAATTAATAAAATATATTAGTGATACACTGAATATTATTCAGTGGGGGCTTAGCCTCCTTAGCCGCCCTCGAATAGCCGACCCTGCACGTATATATATATATATATATATATATATATATATATATATATATATATATATATATATATATATATATATATATATATATATATATATATATATATATATATATATATATATATATATATATATATATAGACTTTAGAACTTAGTTGTCGTTGCCGGAATGTTTTCGTCTGTCTGAAAGATGTAGTTCAATTGTTTCCGACTGGTGGCGCTGTGTCTAATTTATATGCCATGGAGTTACTAGAAGGAAAATGTATGACCGTTTGAAATGTTGAATTGGTTATCACTTTCGATGGATGGATGATACTGATGAGCCCCAATAAGGACGAAACAGTTTTGTCTATCAATTTTCATCGATTGTGATAAACAAATTAACATTTCTAACAATTACCGTCTAGGGTAGATGTGGATATTTCGATGCTTCGTGAACCCTTATAACCAGCTCCGCTAGGAGGTTTGTTTGATTAGTTTTAAATAAATGTCCTAGTTCAATTAATTTTATAACCACGGGCGTGTTTTCCGTTCAACACGAATAATTCTCACTTATATCCATTTGCCATTGCGATAAAATTCGGAGCGATTGCTGCTTGCGGTGTGTGAATGTTGAATCACATCGAATTGATGTGTCAACTTTACCTTGGCAGATATAGTAGCCACCTTCGGGTGTTCCGGACGTACGAGTTCTCGTTGCCGAAATGTTTTCGTCTGTCTGAAAGATTTGGTTCAATTGTTTCCGACTGGTGGCGCTGTGTCATATTTATATGCCATGGAGTTACTAGAAGGAAAATGTATGACCGATTGAAATGTTGAATTGGTTATCATTTTCGATGGATGGATGATACTGATGAGCCCCAATAAGGGCGAAACAGTTCTGTCTATCAATTTCCATCGATTCTCATAAACAAATTAACATTTCTAACAATTACCGTCTAGGGTAGATGTGGATATTTCGAAGCTTCGTGAACTCTTATAACCAGCTCCGCTTGGAGGTTTGTTTGATTAGTTTCAAATAAATGTCCTAGTTCACTTAATTTTATATATATATATATATATATATATATATATATATATATATATATATATATATATATATATATATATATATATATATATATATATTTCAAAACTTTTGAAAAAGCCACGAATCTCGTGGCGAAATGTCAACTTTTTTATAAATTCGAGTTTTCTTGAGATTCACCAAGCCTGTTATTGCTAATAATTATCAAGAGTTTAGAAATAGTTCACAGGCAACAACAATTCGAATATATATATATATATATATATATATATATATATATATATATATATATATATATATATATATATATATATATATATATATATATATATATTCAGGTATTCGGGTAGAAATTTGCTGTCCACAGCTTCCGCAGATTAAGGTAGAGGGTTATAATTTGGTACGTAGATTGAGTTAATGTTGAATTACGTTCCTTAATGGGTTTCAACTATTTGACATAATCAGTAACACTACAGGATCGACACCCCACATGGACGCTTCATTTCACACTTCACAAGTCAGGCGCGACACTCTACACTACACGTAAATGGCGCCTTTTCATACATGAAAGTGCAATATTGCATGACATGAACGGAGATTTATCTTATCTTGATTGGGATTATCGAATTCAATTTCACATGGGTAAATATGTCCATATAAGGATTTTTCCCTACGAATATTGTGTGTGTTAATGAAACATAGGTATTTTTGGCTTTTCATTTTTTTTTAAATTCATAAACGCCAAATTAATTTCAATCCTTCAAATCCTCTGGGAAGGTCAAGAATTTACTATTCAATAAAGTCGGATTTCCAACTCAAATGCCCTGTTCTTGTAAAAGAAAAAGGAGTAGATATCACAATACAACACACGCAAAAAAAATTCAAATTCATATGTATGTATTTTATAAAAACCTACAAATATACATGTCAATAATATATAAATTAAATCCTCTTTTCTCAATTCAAATTACATCTCATACAAAGTTGGAAAAATGAACTTCAAATGTACCGGCAGATAGTTCCCATGTTTATTATTGTTTATTTCGTTAAACAACGCCGAAATAAGCTCAACTTGCATCCAGTCCAAAAATAACACTTAACAATACTTCCTGAAGTAATTAAATATGCAAACTTGATTGTAGTATACAGTTCATAAGGTACCGGCATATAAGAATTTCTTGTTTAACTCTCTTTCGAATTACGTCGCGACTTTAAGTCTCGCCGTCTAGCCGGCCTGAATTTTTTTGCGTAACAGACATTGAGTATTTCATAATAGTCCATGAAAATGTTACCATTTGCAAAGATGATTTTGCATGTCCTTAAAGCAAATCTATGAGGGTCCTATTGATTGAGTTCAAAGATCAGCTTTTGTGGTATTGGTGGCCCGTTGCAGTCAAATTCTAGATGTAGATGTATCTGTCAAGAGTGACACATTGTGGGATTTCTAACAACACAAGTATCAACCATTACTTTTTCGTTTATATATATATATATATATATATATATATATATATATATATATATATATATATATATATATATATATATATATATATAATCTCTTGATAATTATTAGCAATAACAGGCTGGTTGAATCTTAAAAATCGATTTAATTAATAAGTTGACGTTTCATCACGATATTGGTAATTGAAATTTCTTTGACATTTATTGATTCGAAAAAATTTTTTTGAAAAGACAAGGCTGCTTTGTCTTGCTAATTATTTATTATATGCTATTCAGTCTAATATTAACATTCAAAATAGTTATCATTAGATGGTAAGGGAAACCAAAGAAACCTTTACCTACGTAATGTTTGAAAATAAAAATAATAGGGTACTATTTATTTAACAACAAAGAAATAAGTCATAAGAAAACATTAAAGATGTGGAGTAGAATTATCGGTATAGTACGTTTATATGGAAGCAGCCGTTGACACGTGCTTCGGACTCTTTGGTCCTCATCAGAACGGCGTAGCTAAGTATTGGATTGAAAATTTGGAGATGAAAATAGTTTAATAAATAAAATCCTCTGTTATGGAAGAAAATCACTTATTTGTGGTTTATTAACAGAGGGTTTTATTTATTAAACTATTTTCATCTCCAAATTTTCAATCCAATACTTAGCTACGCCTTTCTGATGAGGACCAAAGAGTCCGAAACACGTGTCAACGGCTGCTTCCATATAAACGTACTATACCGATAATTCTACTCCACATCTTTAATGTTTTCCCATGACTTATTTCTTTGTTGTTAAATAAATAGTACCCTATTATTTTTATTTTCAAACATTACGTAGGTAAAGGTTTCTTTGGTTTCCCTTACCATCTAATGATAACTATTTTGAATGTTAATATTAGACTGAAGAGCATATAATAAATAATTAGCAAGACAAAGCAGCCTTGTCTTTTCAAAAAAAATTTTTCGAATCAATAAATGTCAAAGAAATTTCAATTACCAATATCGTAATGAAACATCAACTTATTAATTAAATCGAGTTTTTAAGATTCAACCAGCCTGTTATTGCTAATAATTATCAAGAGATCAAAAATAAATCACAGGCAACAACAATTCGAATAAATAATTAAATATTGCAAGCTGAAAATATGGCAATGATCCCAAACTACATTGTTTTATATTGTAAGTAAGTACCTTTCTTCATTTTAAAAAATTTGAAATTCTAAATACAAATTTCATTAAAAACGGCTTCTTCCATATAAACGAACTATACCGATAATTTTTGCTTTACTTGTTTAATATTTCCCAAAACTAATTTTCTTTTTTAATGTTAATTTACTCTTTCTGAGATCTCTCGGATGGAATTAATCGCCTCCGTGGCAAAGTTTGACCAAATCTCCCATACCGGAGAGTTCAAACAACAAACCACAAATAAGTGATTTTCTTCCATAACAGAGGATTTTATTATAAAAATTTCATTAAAAACGGCTACTTCCATATAAACGAACTATACCGATAATTTTTGCTTTACTTGTTTAATATTTTCCCAAAACTAATTTTCTTTTTTAATATTAATTTACTCTTTCTGAGATCTCTCGGATGGAATTAATCGCCTCCGTGGCAAAGTTTGACCAAATCTCCCATACCGGAGAGTTCAAACAATAAACCACAAATAAGTGATTTTCTTCCATAACAGAGGATTTTATTTATTGAACTATTTTCATCTCCAAATTTTCAATCCAATACTTAGCTACGCCGTTCTGATGAGGACCAAAGAGTCCGAAACACGTGTCAACGGCTGCTTCCATATGAACGTACTATACCGATAATTCTACTCCACATCTTTAATGTTTTCCCATGACTTATTTCTTTGTTGTTAAATAAATAGTACCCTATTATTTTTATTTTCAAACATTACGTAGGTAAAGGTTTCTTTGGTTTCCCTTACCATCTAATGATAACTATTTTGAATGTTAATATTAGACTGAATAGCATATAATAAATAATTAGCAAGACAAAGCAGCCTTGTCTTTTCAAAAAATTTTTTTCGAATCAATAAATGTCAAAGAAATTTCAATTACCAATATCGTAATGAAACGTCAACTTATTAATTAAATCGAGTTTTTAAGATTCAACCAGCCTGTTATTGCTAATAATTATCAAGAGATTAAAAATAAATCACAGGCAACATATATAATATATATATATATATATATATATATATATATATATATATATATATATATATATATATATATATATATATATATATGATAAATATATATACCTACAGTGTTTTCGAAAAGTAACGAATAAATTCATTATTTCTGAAATTGGCAGTTTTTCGAATAAATCCTCTGGCACGTCCATTTTGTTTTAATCAAAGATTTTTTTTCGACATACGACCCATATTTGTAACATAATCGTTATTCGAGATATGACGTCATCGACACCCTATTTCGACCATACCAATTGAATGAGCGTGTCATTCTACGTACAAATTCTCAAAAATCATGGTTGTCTGAGAGTTGCCTTAGCGACCGAGAATGTTTTTTATTATTGTCAGATGGAAACTTGAAATCTTACTTTTTTATGGTTTTTTTATTTCTTTTCGATTTCTCATCTTTTGTTTGGCGAAAGCAGGATTCTTGAACTAATTATTGAGTTATTTTATAAAGAAATAGTGAAGTTAACTGAACGAGAACGTATTGAAATTCTTTGCATTATCGTATTTGGAGACGGGATGCGCACCTTACAAGAAGTAGTTGAATTTTTCAATAAAACTCATCCTGGTCGGCTTCCCATTAGCTAAGGCATGGTGAGCAATATTGAGTCGAAATACCGTAACTTTGGACATCTTTGTGATTTTTCTAACTCTTGTCAACCTTCTAAATCAGAAGACGATCAACTTAATGTTTTTTTGGCAATACAAGATAATCACCATTTAACCTAGTGGCTTCTGATTTCAATATGGCAGCGTCCACAGTTCACAAAATTGTGAAGAAAGGAAAGTATCATCCATATTAGGTATGCCCTTTCAAGAGCAAAATGAAGACGATTATGATCGGCGATTCAATTCTGCGAGCAAATGCAAGAGCTATAAACGAATGATAATAATTTCGTAAAAAACGTAATTTTGGAATTCTGGGTCCCTATTTCTTCGACGTGAACCTTACTGGTATAAGATATTCCTTATTCCTGAACTAATACATTTATATTCAAATAAGGAACCTGATCTTCCGACTAATCTCATTTTCTTTCAACAAGGTTGTGTGGCCAGCCAGATCGCCAGATTTGACAAATCTATATTATTTTACTACTGAGGGGGTTAAAAAGAACTAACTCTCAATTTCAGAAATAATAACTTTATTAACTGTACATAATATATATATATATATATATATAAAAATATATATATATATATATATATATATATATATATATATATATATATATATATATATATATATATATATGTTCAGAAAGATTTCTGCGGTCGGAAGTATTTGAAAAACTTGGTTCTCGGGATGAACCGCGTAAAAGATTTGAAAAATCTCGACGTTTCGGCTCCTTTTGCGAAGCCATCTTCAGGAGAATTAGAAGGGAAAATAATTCAGATACGTGGCCTTCCATCCTAAGGCTTCTCCTATTCAGTTTATCGTAAACCCACCCATACAAACCGTTATCTGAACGCCCAGTCTCACCACCATCCCTCTCAACTTAACTCTGTAGTTAATACCCTAATCTACCGCTCCATTCGACTATCTGACGACGAACACCGTGAATCAGAACTCAAGACTCTAAAACATATATTATTACAGAACGGTTACAACACATATCAAATCAACAAGAACATACGCAAACACACAAACATCACCCCACCTCTAACACGTTCCAACCCCACTGACCAAGAATCTACACCTAAATTATTCCTTCCTTACATCAAAGGAGTAACAGATAAGATCGCAAGATCTCTCAAAAACACAAACATCAAAACAATATTCACCACCCAACAAAAACTCTCCCATCTAATCAGATCCGTCAAGGATAAAATTCCTAACGAAAATCACGGTGTTTATGAGATTCCCTGTTTCAATTGTCCTCGTTCTTATATAGACCAAACGAACCGGCGAATTCAGGTCCGTGCCAAGGAACATTCACTTTCAGTAAGACATTCAGATATCACCAACGCCCTTTCCCAACATCACACCCAAACAGGCCACATTATCGATTTCCCCAATACAAGAACTATTGCTCCCGTCCGATCTTTCAAATCCCGAATTTTTCGTGAAGCTGTAGAAATAGAAAAACGTCCAAATTGTTTGAACACCAGAGATGACAGTCACAGACTCCCATCAGCATGGAAGCCGCTTCTCAGTGGTCGCCGTGTCACACCCAATCGGAGTGCATCCCGCACTGATACCGTGCGTGAATCAATGTGACGTCAATACTACGTCAATAACTACGTCAATAGAGTACCCGCCCCCCTTCCCTATAAATACGGCCACGCGACGATCGGTCCGTCAGTTGACTCTGAAGAGTAGGCAGGTTGAGACTTCAGAGTTGACAGGAAGCAGTACGGTTGGTGGAGTAGGCAGGTTGAGACTACGCAATCGTATTATTTCCGATTCCTCCTAATTCGATTCGTGGAGTAGGCAGATTGAGGCCACGTATCTGAATTATTTTCCCTTCTAATTCTCCTGATGATGGCTTCGCAAATGAAGCCGAAACGTCGAGA
>JARQZK010000092.1:312500-330000 GCA_030704885.1 Cynegetis impunctata
ATATATATATATATATATTATATATATATATATATATATATATATATGTATATATATAATATATTTATACTGCCGTCATTTTTATGTAGAATTTATTTTTTCGTGGTTTTTGAAAAATTGCCGAATTCCACATCTGCAGATTGAGTTAGAGGGTAAAAGTTTGGTACGTATATTGAGTTAATGTTGACTTAAAATCCTTTTTTGGTTTCAACTATTTTTCTGAACCACGCTGCATGTCATCTTGACTATTCCGTTCGAATTGCATCTCGATCAGCCATCAGTAGGACGTGATGCACTTCGCGAATTTTTTTTCGCAATAGAGCATTGAAATTTGGTACGAGGATTATGTTGATGTTGAGGTATGTCCCTCCGTTGGATTCAACTTTTTTATTCAACCACGCAAATTTTTTTTTAATAAAATAAATAATTTTCCTTAATTTATCAGTTCATGATGGCCTTTGAATATTTGAAAGAAATATTTTTAATGTTAATCTATCATCGGTATTGAAGTCAATCTACCTGTCGAAGAAATATTGAAGAATATACAAATGGTGATATTTAATATTAAGTTTTACCATTCTGCTTTGTTTGTATATATAATTCCCTAACTCAATTTGGAAGGGCTGTGTAGTTCGGCAAATCCTTAATAACTAAGAAAAACCATGAAATCTCTAAATTAAAATGACGACGGTGAAGGAAAAGAGTTGAAACCCAGAAGGATATTCGCCTAACAGCACACGTACCATATTTTAACCCTCTAACTAAATCTGAAGAAGCTGTGGACATGTGCAAAACCTCAGAAACTAGAAATAATTCAAAACATAAAAACGGCGGCTGTATCTAAAAAAATTATACCTCCAAAAAGCATTTTATCAACATAATCCACTTACAAATTTTCAACTCTCTTACTCAATTTTGAGGTGTTTTATGGATGCAAAGCGGTTTTTAACCACATACACCCTCCAAAAACCTTTAGAGTTTGGAAATGCTAACATTTTTACCGAAATATTTTTCAATGCTTTTATTTCCTCGAAGAGACAAGGATCTTCATATTATACGTATGTATGACGCAGTTCTATATTTCCATGAGTCTGATAAATTCTGAGATAAGTGTGAATGACCTAACAAAATCAATAAAATATAATAAAATTAAAAAGGTTGGTAAATATGAGAAATATAAATAGAATTTAACACATTCAGAAATAATGGTATATTTAACTTATAGTATAAGACTTACGTGTATCAATTATATAACAGCTGAAGAAGGTTTTGTAGAAATTTGAAATATTGCAAAGAGCTTTATATAGGTATATATATATATATATATATATATATATATATATATATATATATATATATATATATATATATATATAAGAACAAAGAAATTAGTCGCGGGGAAATATTAAACAAGTAGAGCAGAATTATCGGTATAGCCCGCTTATATGAAAGCAGCCGTTGACACGTGTTTCGGACTCTTTGGTCCTCATCAGAACGGCGTAGCCAAGCATTGGATTGAAAACTTGGAGATGAAAATAGCAACAACAAACGAAATCCCCTGCTACGGAAGACAATCACACATTTGTGACTTATTGTTTGAACTCTCCGGTTTGGGAGATTTGGTCAAACTTTACCACGGAGGCGATTAATGCCATCCGCGAGATCTCAGACCGAGTAAATAAACAAGAACAAAGAAATTAATCGCGGGGAAATATTAAACAAGGTACATAAAAACGTGAGAAGATTACATCATAACCTTGACGTAAGCGTGTATCATGAGGACTGATAAGAGATAGAATATTCTTGTGGAGTGTGAATAGTAGTGTTGAATCAAATATTCCTCAAATATTTGATAAGTTGTAATCGATTCACACCCACTTCAAGTAGAATTGACAACAAAAATGGATTATTGTTATCATATCGCATCTGTTACTCAGTGAACTAACGTGAAACATAAAATTATCTGAACTAGGAGGATAGCAAACAAAAAGAAAAAAAGAATGATAATAATTAACCTAGAAACGATGGCATATTATATATATATATATATATATATATATATATATATATATATATATATATATATATATATATATATATATATATATATATATATATATATATATATATCAGGGATGTAGTGGAGCAGGAACGCGTGGGAACGGCGTTCCCACACTGGTTTCATTCAGTAAAAAAAAAAATAATAATAATAACAAATCAAATTAAAATCACTTACGCAAGTAGATAAAATAATATCTTTAAAAATGTGTGAGTGCCTCATACAAACTCATAAGAAGGTCAATTGCTTTTTTCGAGTGCCTTAAAGAGAAACCTGTAGCTAAGACCCTTGAGGTCAAGAGAGCTGCAATCACGGTAATTTTTGTGATGTTCCCTTAACAAGTAGAAACAAAATAACTGCTATTAATGACTAGCAGTTGCCATCAAGTATTATTCACAACCTTAAACGGAGACTTTTCACAGCAAGAAGCAGTAACGAACCATCTACAGCCACAGGGACCAAAAATTATGATTATGAAAAAGAATATGAATCTCTCCTTCCAGAACTGAAAGTACTTGAAAGTAACAACTGGCCTCCAGAAAAATATGCTGGATACGGTGAACAAGAAATCGAACATCTCTGTTCAAGATTTAGGTTGAATGCCAACAAAATTAAGAACAGCTTCAGAGAGTACCTGAAGAACAGCACTACGATTCCGAAGGACTTAAACCCTCTGATAAACTGCACAAAGCTTATTCCTTGCAGTTCAGCAGAGTGTGAACGTGGCTTCAGTCTCATGAATATTATTATATCGCCAACACGGTCAAAACTGACCATCGAGCACGTATCAGCATTAATGTTTATCAAGTTGAATGGACCAAGTATCCAGACATGACACTAGAACTCGACGAGCCAACCTCCAACCTGACAAAGAGGAAGAAGATTCATTTGCCATTTAGTTGTAAATACATTATAAAATTTTATTGAATATGTTCAGTTTTTAATCTTTGTGTTTGAATTTGTTAGTAAACGTATACATGAAAACATGTAACATCTTCTATTTTTTTTTCCCTGTGATAATTTTATCCATTCCATAGGCTACAGGGCCCCCGAACCGAACCCCCCGCTCTCTGGGTGGGGGGGAGGTAGTACCCCTCAGACCACTTCCTCCCATTGGTAAGTCAGTATTTAGCGTTCCCACACTGAAAATTTTGCCACTACACCACTGATATATATATATATATATATATATATATATATATATATATATATATATATATATATATATATATATATATATATATATGTATATTATATATATATATATATATATATATATATATATATAATATATATATATATATATATCATATATATATGTATATATATACTATATATATATGTATATATATATATATATATATATATATATATATATATATATATATATATATATATATAGGGACCATTCAAGTATTACGTAACGCAATTTTTGAAGATTTTTGACCCTCCCTCTCCCCTATGTAACGCTTCGTAACGTTTTCATGAACCCCTCCCCTCCTATAAACGTTACGTAACACCCAAGTGACCATTTTTACCTAAAAGTCACACATATGTTGCGCAAACTACCGGAAAGTTGCTAAAATACCGTTTTTATTGTTTTAATCGTGTTTTCGTTAATAATAAACAAAACAAGAGATCATTATTTAATAAACAATCATACATAATGTGATATGTTGAAAAGGGCTCAAATTTGTCCTAATAAACTTTTACTACTAATCTTACATTTAATTATTTCCTGACTTAGCCCTGTCGTTGCATACATTTTTAGCTTACTTCATCCACCATTATTTTTCTTATGCATTATTCAATGTTCGCTTATAAGCAGGTTTTCACTTTGAAAACCTGCTTATTGAAATGGGTGCGATTAGCAAAGTTGGACCTAGACCCAAGATAGTTTTTCGTGTCATGACATTTCAGGATGCTTGGCATCAAAAACCCAATTTCAAAAGTCTCTCTTTATCTACATATATACATATATATATATATATATATATATATATATATATAATATATATATATAATATATAAATATATATATATATATATATATATATATATATTATATATATATATATATATATATTATATATATATATATATATATATATATATATATATATATATATATATATATATATATATATATTATATATATATATATATATATATATATATATATATATATTATATATATATATATATATATATAATGTTCGTATGTATATAGGTAGATAGTTTCGTATGATATCTTGAATGTGATGGCTTTTAGTACGAATTGGTTGGGGGGTTAGATAATAATAAATAATATATCTTGTTTACACGATAAAGGGCGCTATTTTGGAGCAATAGGGTTGAAACCTCGTGAGTAGGTAGTTCGAATGATATTTTGGATTATACTGGTTTTGGTGGTTTGATTGGGAAGTTGAATTTCCTCAAAGGTAGAAAATGATTCTGGTTTACGCGATACATGGCTCATTTTTGCAATAGGTTTGAAAGTTGGTAGTTAGATAGTTTCTGATGTCATTTTGGATGGGGTTGGTTTTGGTACGAATCTGTCACGGGGTTGAGCAACAAGGGAGGAAGTAAATCTTGTTTACCTGATAAAGGGTGCAATGTGGGGTTCAAAGTTGGTGATCTAAATAGAAGGAAGGCTGGTTCGAATTTGCAAAAAAAAATCAATGGAATAAGTAGATTTTTCGAATTGGATACGGTATAAAAACCTGCGTTCTTAATGTAGCTTGCTGCGATAATGTTTTTCTGTACTTAAAAACTCTGAAATAAAATAACATATTTATTTTCTTTGGCAATCCAATTAGAAACGGAACCCAAAAAATCAAGTCGAATTGTACTGATGGTCAAAAGAAATCGTACGGCATCTGCCTGAACCCTTATAGAGGAGGCGACAGATCAACGGACAACCTCACAAGAAGTAGTGAATGCTTGCATGATCCTTTGTTTAGCTGACTAGGTACCGTGAGCTTGCTTGGGGTCTGAAGAATTTGACATGAGCACGGTGGCGGCAGGAAGTATTATTCGGAAAGGATGATTTCAATGCACTCCTCGAGACGAAACAGCAGGATTCCTACGCGCATTTAATTACTTGCAAAAAATGTTGCGAGTCAGCAAGGAAAAAAAAAGGAAACACACGTGTTTCATTTCTACCTGAAATATGTGTCAGGGAGGCGGGCAGCTTGAGTTTGGGATTAACTCCTTCAGCCAGATCAGAGGATACACTTGTATGTACAAGTACATTAAGTATAGGTGAGACGGGATATTTATGGAACATAGGAAGTGTGGGTACGGTTCCGAGGATTAATACTGGCCCAGCATTCGCCTTGTAAGTTTGCAAGCAGTGACTTACATTACCATGAGGAAACCTCTGAAAAAAACTCATGGCAGACCAGTCGGCCCCGGGGTTTGAACCCGAGACCTCCCAAATACTAGCCAGCGTACCTAACGTACTCAACTAACTAGCTTGGTAACGGCAGCAAGTCAGCATGACAGCCTTTATAGTCCAAAAACAGCTGATGGTGCAAATTTCTTTTGCGGACATTACAGTATGAAGTCACTTTTACAACACTGACTACAGCAATGTGCTCCTGTGTATTACGTGTTCAAAACACTTAGTGAAAACTGGCAACGGAAACAAAATATAAATGAACGAAGAATACAGTAGAGGTATTCCCCATAAAACATAAACGGATGGAGTTGCCAACTTGGGACAACAAAATAAAACTGACTTACAATATAATCGCGGGATTCCCCGTAAAACATAAACGAAAAGAGTTAACAACTTCGGAGATTCAAATTCTCTAGTTTTTTATTTCAATAAAAAGCAATGTTAGGTACGTAACGCGTTGTTCGAAACCCCCTCCCACCCTTGTAACGCATCGTAACGTTTTACAAGACCCCCCTCCCCCCAAATTGCGTTACGTAATACTTGAACGCTCCCATATATATATATATATATATATATATATATACATATATATATATATATATATATATATATATACACACAATAGTTGATTAAACGGGATAGCACCACTAGGAAAATCAAACCTCACACTATTTTTCTCTTTTCTAGAGCTTTCAATAATCTTTTATTATCTTCTTCAGAAGTCCTAGAAGATATGAAACAATTTGATTTTGATAAACTGAACAACTTACAGGAAAAAATTTCGAATTAACACATGTATTCACCGATATATACCGGTATATATATATATATATATATATATATATATATATATATATAAATATATATATATATTTATATATATATATATATATATATATATATATATATATATATATTATATATATATATATATATATATATATATATATATATATATATATATATTATATATATATATATATATATATATATATATATTATATAATATATATATATATATATATATATTATATATATATATATATATATATAATATATATATATATATATATATATATATATATTATATATATATATATATATATATATATATATATATATATATATATATATATATATATATATATATATATATATATGTATAATATATAATAGAAAATTACGAAAAACCTTGAAATTTTCAGTGTATGATCAACAATCAAAAAAAAAATCCGCTCCCTGATTATTATGATACGAATAGATAGTAGATTTTTTATAAAACTTATAATAATCAATCCTTCACTTCAGAATCATACAATGCTATTATACTGATATCTTTATATTTATTTGAAGTATCTTACTAAAATTTACAAACACCGATACTTACCTGACTTCATCATGACTATCTTCAACTTCTATTGATTAACTTTTACAATTAATTCAGTATTAATAAAATAACAATGAGTTAACAAATAAATAAGAAATAATTTGAGTATAGGTATAACACGCACGGCTTGCTAACCACATATGCATATACGAATACATCTGTCACGCTCACGCATGCCCAGCAAGGATATCGTGAGCACATTTTGTGCTAACATTCATTCGACAGGAGGCTCCGTGGCGGAGCGGTTTAGGTAACGCTATGCCGTCTTCGTTGACGGAGTTGGTGGGTTCGATTCCCACCGTGTTCTTGGGTGTTTGTATGCGTCCTATGAGTTTCAGCGGTTACATTTATATATATTTACTGGGTAATGTACAGAGTTTACGAACCCATGAGGGTAGATGGTGTGACACATGCGAAATATTGGCCTATGCCCCACCATCCCCTTTAAAAAAAATTCATTCGACACGTAATTAGAGTGTAGCGTGCGATAAGTAACTGCCAATAAAAATGATATACCTAATATTAGGAACCAATCATTAGTCATAGTGAATAAAAACCGTACTTATCAATCTTATCATGTTTGCCTTTTTTTCCAATCAAATTAATCACTGAAATATACAACACATAGATATGGTTGCGATAGTATTCAACTAGCTGTAATTAGCTATAATTATTCACTTTGAAATACTAGCGGCAGTATTACAAATAAATGTCTAGCAATTAAAATCCGCAAACAAGATTATGCAAAGGGTGCGAAGTGAGAATAATGATTATTATTGTAGAAAAGTGATTATTTCCAGATGCCACAGTAGGTACACGGGGATTTTCCTGTATATAATATATAAGACTGGAGATACAGTGGAAAATTTGTATCCCCGCCAAATTATTCAATTGTCGTTTCTTCAGAATTTCATATTGTGGAAGAATAGCTAAACTGTTTCGAACATGCAGACGTTTGCATTTATTTTTGTTATAAATCAATAGATGTCGTTGTTATGACGTACTAGAAAAAATGCAGCAGAGTTCCGTCACTAAGGTCGTATTTTACACTACTTTTTGTTTTTTGAAGTGGAACTTCTTTGCGCGCATGAGGGTAAAATTCTTACGGATGAAACGAGTCACGTTTTTGTCCAAGAAGAGGGAGAGAGCGATTTTGACCGATTGAGATAGACTGAGAAAGGGCGAACTTAGCATGAAGCACATAGCCATGGAGCGAGAGGAGGGAGAGACGAGTGAGAGAGAATGGGAGGTCAAAAATACGCTATTTGTTAATGTATTCGCTTAGTAGTTAAATTTTAGAACTATAGATGGCATTTCTGACGCATAACGTCTTTCACAACAGTAAACGCAGATCTTTTTTATTTATTTACATTATCATTATTATATTCCAATATCCTTGGTGGAGGGCGCTCGGATGGGTTGTTTCCCAGATAGTAGTTCTGACCGCGATTTGTATTGAGAAACAATTAGAAATTTGTTAATTCACTTCGAGTCGAATAAGCTGCACTAATGAAATCTAATAAGATCGAAACAGCTATATGCAGATCTTGAGTCGGAGGACTTGACAATTTCTATAATTCACTGTTGGATTGTGAATTTAGAATGATCGTCGCGGAATACATATAACCAGCTCCCTTGATAATTTTTTAAATTATTGAAGAATTTTTCTCATAAAGTACCTATACCTATTAAATTGACCATGGTCAGCTTGTATATTTTTCATAATTTGATTATGAGTTTTAGACGTGCGCAAATCTTCTAACAAAATGAAAAAACAAGAAATCCTTACATAAAAAAGGTGACGATCAGAGAAAAAAGTTTATAATTCTAAAAAGCAATTTCTTATTTTGGATTTATTGGGCCGATACTTGGTGTAAATTAACCCATTAGTGCATGGCAACTTTTTTTCATGGAAATTTTGTAATTTTTTCATAAAAATACGTCGAATGTATTGTTTTCATCATGTTTTGATGAGTACTTTTTCAGTCTCATCCCCAGTTGAAAAATTATAGCACATCCTTTTGAAAGGACTACATGCATAATATCATTTCTACCTTGAAAAAATCGAAAAATCAAAACAACATTTTTTTCTCAGGTATTTATTGTTTTTTATGGTAAGTAATGAAACAGTGTTTCGGGTGAAGCCCTACATTACATTTCACACAGATGAATTTTGTATTTTTGCCACAAATCTTACATTTTTTATCATTCTCATGATACTGAATGAGATGATTTATACCATCAAACCTAACATCTTCAACTGGGACAGATGATTTGTATCTTGAAGGCTTATCACCATAAGTTTGCAAAAGACTGTTTGCAATATATCGTCGAAAAGTGAGAAGGTTCACACAATTAGGATCCTGTGGTTTTCTTCTTTTCATAAGCAACCAGGCATTCACAACGCTCACATCTAACAAATATTGAAAAATTGGCCAGTACCACTTCCTTTGTCTGATTCCAGATCGATATGCCGCCACAAGTCCATCCATCTTGTCACACCCCCCATCCTCTGATTATAGTTGTGAATTAATTTTGGTTGGAGAATATTCTTTTTCGATTTCGCCTCCCTGCTCCATCTTTTCGCAGATGTAACACTAGTGTCTTCGAAATTGGTAGCCATGGTCACCACTTTGTTATCTTTCCATTGCGTTAGAAGAAGTTCACCATTTGATAAAAATTTATAGGTACCTCTTTCTGATTTGTTCCAGCTTCCGTTATCAGGAAATGGGCAACCTTCCATCCTATTAGCTCTTATGGTACATGTTGCACATATATTATTCTCTGCCAAATGGGTCAATAAAGTAATGCTTGTGAAATAATTATCAAAATATAATTTGAAACCCTTATTTGGAGGTATTTCTGCTGAGTTTATCAGCGATAATACAACATCTCCTTCCAACCCAAATTGTTTTTAATTTGGGTATTTACCTGTATAAATATCAAAACTAATCATATAACCATTACTACTACAGAGGGCCCAGTTCTTATAGCCGAATCTGATCGGTTTTCCCTTTATATACTGCTTTGCATGATGCTTCCCATAATAGGGTATCATACTTTCGTCGATGGAGAGGAATTCATCTAGACCTCCATGTTCTCGGAAGTTCTTGTTCAAGACATCGATGAGGGGACGCAGTTTAAAGAGTTTGTCAGTGAAGTCGTTTTGAATATTATCATTGAAATGCATATGTCTGATGAGTTGTTCGAACCGATTTAATCTCATAGAATTCAATAGTATTTTTGGCGTATCTTCTCCACTATTCCAGAACATTCTCTTGTTGGGATATTTGGCATACCCAGAGAGTAATATAGCCCCAAGAAGAACGTATAACTCTTTTTTGGAAAAGCTGAGAGTTATATTTTTATGTTGTCCATATATTTCAGTTTGATTCACAATATTCTCTAACATATCATCATCAAAGAATAGTTTGAAAAAATCTACTGGTGTCTCTGCCATTTGAGCCTTATTTGATGGTAATTTAGGGTCGCAGTGGATATTCATATCATAATCTGGTGTATTCATGGACCAGTTATGTGACTTCTTTGTTTTTTTATTCGAATTATTTTGTGAAGTAGAAGTTGGTAGTTGAGATGCAGAAGTCCTTTGTGATAATAAATGTTCCCTAAGAATGATAGTGGAAGATTAGCCTCATCGTCACTGTCACTGTCATTATTTTGATAACCGATTTCACATGGTTGATTGAGGATACCACGAGGTAAGTGGTTTATATTACCTTCTTCTTGGTCAGATAAGTCACTGTCCTCGTCTGTATCTGCCTAGAATTTTCAGGTGGTTGGATATATATGCTTGCACTATTAGAAGAATTAATTTCTTGTTCATCATCCTCTTCCAAACATAGCAGTAATTCGTGAAGTGATAATCTGAAAATAACAATCAATATGTTCATTATGCATGCAGTCCGTTTTATAGGATCTGTCATAAAAACGTCAATATTGAATAGATCAGTTTAGGTCACGTGACTTTGACAGGTCCTCTATGTTCACTTGGCGGGCAGACAAACTTTATTGTGTCATTACTGTCATTTGATACACGTTATTGATAGATGTATTTGTTTGTTTTTCTGAGTTTTATAGTATTTTAGAATGAAAATTCATCAAATTCTTGAGTTATGTCTCGTAGTGAATATTATTTAACTCTTACCGATGATGTGAAAGCCCGCTACGACAAGAAATTGGAGATAATAGACGATATAGACCGATATTCATTTGGAGAAGTCAGTTGTCCAAGGATCTTGAAGTAATCCCTTCAGTATCTTTGATGGATTTGGTAAATTATATAATCCTTAGTCATAGCTTCTACACTGGACGGCAGCTTAAAACCTTCAAATCTTTATTGGCCTACAAATATTATGAGTATGGGTATGTCCAAGATGTTTTGGCTCGACAAATGAATGATATTGCCTACATTGTTGTTGGAAAGGTGGGCATAGCAAACAATTTTATTATTTCTAAATGTTATATTTCACTATTATATTTTTCATCAATAACTTTCTCATTGTTACAGATTAGACTTTCTCAAAAAGCAAGGTTTGGCTAATCCCGTTATCAGATGGGGTTGTTTCCAGTGAACATTGCACATGTATGGCAGGTTTGGGGGAAGTTTGTAGTAATGTGACAGCATTGTTGTTTTGTTTACAAGCTTGTCCAGCTGAAAACGAAAATGAATCTGTTTCCTGCACACAAAGGCTTGCACAGTGGCCTGTACCTTCTACGAAAGTCATTGACTTGTTTAAATCATTTAGTTTGTTGTCAAAAATGAATAAATAATTTTACATTAACTGTTTTTAATCTGTCAACAACATTACATAGGGTTGAAAATAAGCAATATCTGTAAGTCACCTTACTCTAAACAATTGATTAACTATTTCAATCTTTGGCACGCTTATTGTCATAAATCCTGAAACAAGAATATGTGTTATTTGATCATGAACATAAATAACCACTTACTAATCTTTTTGAATCGTTCATCTGACCTCACAGTACTTCTTTTGTGTCGATTCATGGACTGTACATCTTTTTTTTCACCAACTATATAAGTATCCCATGTTTTGAGTGGGTACCCAATCTGGGTTATTCTTATTCTCTAGTAGGGCTGGTTGTCCTAAATATATAAGAGCATTACTTTCATTCAGCTTTTAGCATCATTGTTTTGTTGCTCTTTCTGTACCTTTTCTTAGGATATTATTTTGAAAAATCAAGGAACCAAACTCAATTATAATCAAAATACTCACCCAATAGGAAATGTCTTGAACAAATTCTAGCATTTCTCAGCATACTTTCGCTTAGAGGACCCCTTTTTAAAGCCCTAACCCATAAGTCACGTCGTTGTTTTGACAAGGCATTTAAATAGTCTCCACGGTTTTTCAGCGCGGTGGGAATCCTGACGAATCGAACTTGGTCTCTTTCCGATCTCATTGAACACTTAACAACACAACAAAACATTGGCATTTTAATAATATATTGCAAACTCCGTAACGACTTTCACACTGTAAGCATAGGCCGAAATGTTTGTCTGCCCGCCAAGTGAACATTGACAGTTTTGACGTCATCCTAAAATGATCTATAGCTATAATACGCAAATGCAAATAAAACGCCATTGATTGTTAGGAGAGAGGTTATGTTATAGTAAACTCTGGTTTTCTTGTTTATGGAATTGATTTTTAGATATAAATATCAAGTACTTACCCTCCATTCTTAGTTGAATATAAATTTGGATCCATAATAGGAAATTCCAACACTCAAAGCGTACTACGAACGAAACTTTTTACTTCATGCAATATCAGTAAGTTTCTGAAAGGCGTTACCGATGTTTCGAGGTGGGGCTAACCTCAAAGTACAGCACTGTCAAATTTAACATCAACATCCTTTAAGAAGGATCATATGCACTAATGAGTTAATAAAAATATTGAAACGATGGTTAATATTGAAAAATTTACACATTTATTAACAGAAATAACGCATGACGCACGTTTCAGTGAAACTTCTCCTTCTTCAGATGCTAATGGCAAACTAACTCCTCTGTTATATCGAAAACAAGAAATAAAGAAATGACAAATTGTGTAGCAGGGGTAAATATGAAGATGGTTACAAATAATTATGAAAATAGGAAAAACCCATTCTGAACTGCTAGTCAGGTAGTTCGGTAATTTTGAAAAGATTGAGAAGGGGGCTAGAAGTATGATCGATTTGGCTATTCAATAGGAGACCTTGTATTTATTTATCTGTAATGATTCTAATAAATTAAGTTTAATTCCCTTACTTTCAGTATTTAATATTTTAAAATCGAAATTGAATGTGTGATTTTCTTGGATTAAATGGTTTGCATAATGTGAATCCGATTTCTGATTAACAAAACTAGGTTTGTGTTCTGAAATTCTAGTTTGAAAACTTCTGAAAGTTCTACCAATGTAAAACTTATCACAATCACCACAATTAATTTTATAAACTTCTGATTTATATAGAATCTTTATGAACTTTGGATTTATTATTTTTTATATGATTTCCTAAATTATTACCGGTACGATAAGCAATGTTAATGCTGTACTTAGATAAGAGAGAGCTGAGTTTTCTACTTGAATTTCCGATGAAAGTGAGGCTGTTGTATTTGATATTATTTTTAGTAAGGGGGTACACCTGGCTTATCGCATTTTTGAACAACTTTTTATCTATCATATTGTCTATTATTATGGGATCATAATTATTATTTATAATTTTTTTCAGTCAAGTTGTCTAAGAGCATGAGTGAAACAACAAATAATATCATCCACATATCTAAACCAATGAAGAAATTGTCGACTAACAGGATAATTATAAATTAACTTTTCCAAATTATCCATGAATACTTCAGACAACAAAGGGCTCAGAGGGTTTCCCATAATTATTGGCTGAAGTATTCATGGATAATTTGGAAAAGTTAATTCATAATTATCCTGTTAGTCGACAATTCGTTTATTGGTTTAGATATGTGGATGATATTATTTGTTGTTTCACTCATGCTCTTAGACAACTTGACTGCTTTCAAACATTCATTAACACTTTACACCCTAAAATAAAATTCACTTTAGAGATAGAAAAACATAACCCAATTAACTATTTGGATTTGAAAATAACAAAAGTAGATAACAAACATAAATTTTCAATTTTTCGCAAACCATCGCACACTGATAGCGTCATACATAGTACTTCCCTACATCCATTCCAACACAAAATGGCAGCTTTCAATAGTATGGTACATCGTTTAGTAAATATTCCACTTTCAAACGCCAATTTTAACATCGAGAAGAATATAATTAAACAAATTGCCGTCGATAATAATTATGATCCCATAATAATAGACAATATGATAGATAAAAAGTTGTTCAAAAATGCGATAAGCCCGGTGTACCCCCTTACTAAAAATAATATCAAATACAACAGCCTCACTTTCATCGGAAATTCAAGTAGAAAACTTAACTCTCTCTTATCTAAGTACAGCATTAACATTGCTTATCGTACCGGTAATAATTTAAGAAATCATATAAAAAATAATAAATCTAAAGTTCATAAAGATAATAAATCAGGAGTTTATAAAATTAATTGTGGTGATTGTGATAAGTTTTACATTGGTAGAACTTTTAGAAGTTTTCAAACTAGAATTTCAGAACACAAACCTAGTTTTGTCAATCAGAAATCGGATTCACATCATGCAAACCATTTGATCCAAGAAAATCACACATTCAATTTCGATTTTAAAATATTAAATACTGAAAGTGAGGGAATTAAACTTAATTTATTAGAATCATTACACATAAATAAATACAAGCATTCCGGTCTCCTACTGATCAGCCAAATCGATCTTACTTCAAGCGCCCTTCTCAATCTTTTCAAAATTACCGAACTATCAGTTCAGAATGGGTTTTTCCTATTCTCATAATTATTTGTAACCATCTTCATATTTACCCCTTATACACGATTTGTCATTTCTTGTTTTCGATATAACAGAGAATCATAGTTAGTTTGCCATTAGCATCTGAACAAGGTGAAATTTCACCGAAACGTGCGTCATGCGTTAATTCTTTTAATAAATGTTTAAATTTTTATTATTAACCATTGTTTTAATAATCACTTTCTTAGTTTGAAAAATTTCTACGTACAATTTTTCAAGTCTCAATTTAGGGATGGCTTAGGTGTTTCAGTACCCTCCAATTTAATGTATATTTAGATAATTAATTTTCATATCTTTTGTCCTCAGGTTGATAAATTTCCGCTCATGAATTGGTGCTCCAAGGGATTACAATAATGTAGAACGTTGTTCGATGAATTCATTTGTCGTTCATTCACAGAACACAACGATATGTAAAGCGTCCCAACAACAATATTCAATAATTAACAGTAATCAGTTCAATACTATGTGTTGCAAATTTAGTTAATTGGCAATTTGAATTGGATATTTTGTATTTTATCATTACTATAAATATCTATTCCGTTGTATCAAACTCTCGAACATCACTAAACGAAAACCTCGTCTCGTACTTTTTCAGTTTCAAAAGATAAATCGGTCATATCTTTCAACATTTCGAAAGATCACAGACCACAGATGAATTGGTTAGATTTGACCGAATAATAGTTCCAAACAAAGCAAAAATACAGTTAAATTGGACCGATTGATTTGACCAGATGTTGAACTGGTTGTCCAATAAAACTTTGCGTGAATATTATCTTGAACGATTTATCTGAGAGATTTATCTGTAATTTATATAAGGATAAATTGGTGCAATTTATTGGGCCAATAAATTGCTCTATGTATATACACTTATTATGACTTCCACTACGATAAATTCATCGATATCACTGTTGAGAACTTTCCGATCTTTCTCCAAGCTAATAAGTTACAATTTTCTGTGTTTCACAAATGAACTTCTGTTAAAACCCCCACAAGGCAGCAATTGTAACTCCAAGGACTAAACTTTTTTTTTTTTTTATCTCGAGGGACCTACAGTTTAACGCCGGTTCCGAACGGCCAATGGACTTGTAAACGAAGTACATTACCCAACAATTTATCTTTATAAATAGAACCACTAAATTCCGGACAAACACAACACCCAAGAGCAAGGTGGGACTCGAACCCACATCCTCGGCGTACAAGCGGTATACCTTACCGCTGGTCTACCGAGGCCTCGCTTCTTCATCAGGGCTTAGGACTGGTGGACGCCTTGGATTTTTTTCAGAAGTTCTTTTCTTCAATATAGTTTAGTGGTAATAATGACCATATGGGAATTATCAAATGCAATAAATTTTCAATGTTTTTTGCAATATTCTGTTTTTTTTTTAATTTTTAGTCACAAAAAAGCTTGTTATTCAGTTTTATCTTATGAAGTGTCAACATGGCAAAACGTGCTATCGATTGTAATAAAAACTCGCGAAAACCAACAACTGTCACTCGTGTATAGATTGATATAGTATTTATAATGTAAATTATAATGCCAGATTCGACTCCAAAAACGAAAAACACTCATTTTAATTTGAGTCTATTCGACAGATCTCGTGACCCTAAAATTAATTTCCTATTGACCTTTCAGCGACAATTGCTAGTAATGGACACGAAATTGTATCAATTTAAGATCCACCGAAAACCAGATATAGGTATCTGATAATCTGAAATTTTAATTATCAAATATTTCATTCAATAAGAAGAGTTTTACTGAAAATATGTTTGTAAAATCTATCATTTTGAATATATGTGCAGATTGCGTACACACGTTCGAACAAAAACATATTTTTGTTCGAAGAAGAATGTTTAGCTCTTGTGACAGTGGCGTGTAATTATACTCTTGAAAAGGAAAATAGAAATAAAAATAAAGATTAACCGCAACCACTGCTTTAAGAATGCACAAACATCGGTGAATCGCCTCCACACGTTGAGAGATGCAAGTGTTCATTTGAATGCGCATTCAAAAATTCAAGCGATTCAGAAAACATCTACGCGGCGTTCATCTGGAGTGTGCATTCAAAAACGTGGGTATTTTTGCATCCACATTAACGTTATTAGTTGCACGTTGAAGTGTTCAGGCATCAACGTCCGTGTGTAGGGGCCTAATAGCGTTCTACATACGGACGTTGATGAATTAATACATCGACGTGCATCCAAAAACGTTAATGTGGATGCAATCAACACACGTTTTTGAATGCACAACCCGGATGAGCGCCACGTTGATGTTTTCTGAAATCGCTTGAATTTTTGAATGCGCATTCAAATGAACACGTGCATTTCGCAACGTGTGGAGGCGATTCACCGATGTTTGTGCATTCTTTAAGCAGTGGTTGCGGTTAATCTTCAATTTTATTTCTAGTTTTCTTTTCAAGATCATAAGTACACGCCACTGTCACTAGAGCTAAACATTCTTCTTCGAACAAAACTATGGTTTTGTTCGAACGTATGTAAGCAATCTGCTTGCACGTTTTTGGACGCACGTTGATGTATTAACACATCAACGTCCGTGTGTAGCCCGCTATTTGTAAGTGAGTATTTCTTTTGTAATATTGTGTAATATTATCAGAACGAGTTTCTTTCACGCGGCTTGCGAAGGAATTATCTGGTAGAAATCGTCATGTAACGAAAAGCGCTACATCTGAGTTTCTCTCTCTCTGT
>JARQZK010000092.1:335000-340622 GCA_030704885.1 Cynegetis impunctata
TTAGCAATAACAGGCTTGTTGAATCTTAAAAAACTCGATTTTATTAAAAAGTTGACGTTTCGCCACGACATTCGTAGCTTTATCAAAACTTTTGAAAAAATTGAAATTTCTTTGACATTTATTGATTTGAAAAACTTTGAATAGAAACAGACTACTATGATTCACTAAAATTTTTCGGCTGTGGCCGTTCTTTGTTATTTATTACGTGCTATTCAGTCCAATATTAACATTCAAATCTGTTATTATAAGATGGTAAGGGAAACCACAGAAACCTTTACCCACGTAATGTTCGAAATAGGTTCAAATTATTTTGATTTTGAAGAGTCAAAGAATAGGGTACTATTCATCTTTTTTTCAAAAATTTCTCATTGCGGCTGTGGTCAGTTATTAATTACGTGCTATTTAGTCCAATATCAACAGACAGGTCTATTGATATTAGATGGGAAGGGAACCACAGAAACCTTCACCCATTAAATGTACAAAATAGGTTTAAAATATTTGATTGTTGTCTTTAAAAAGACATTACTTGTAATTTTGGAGATCACATGTTCTAAACTATACTTTCTTTTTAGAAAAATTGAAAATTCTAGATGTTTAGATTTTGTCTAAGAAGATGAGTTGTTATGGTTAGAGTTTGTTTGTTGAATTATTTTGTTTTGATTTATGTTGTTTCTTAGAAAAATTAAAGAATTAAATCTGCGTATATTGAACTCAAATGTTGGATATCTGTTCTATCATTTACGACTTTATTTAAATTTTTTTGAATATGTAACATTTCTAAAATTTCTATGCGTTTTTGATCTTTTTCTATTTCTAAAATTTTTGTGCTTTTAAAGTTGAAAGTATGATTCTCATTGTTTTTATGTTTTATTAGTGCTGTGGTTTGTGTTCTGGTATATTTGTGTGCTCTTAATCTTTCTTCTAAATTTTGAAAAGTTTGTCCTATACCTATATGATTTATTACAATCATTACACGGTATACTATAAACAACATGAGATTTTTGCAGAAGAGGTGTTTTACTTTTTAATTTAGAATATATCTGTTTAATTTGATTTTTATATTATATATATATATATATATATATATATATATATATATATATATATATATATATATATATATATATATATATATATATATATATATATATATATATATATATATATATATATATATATATATATATATATATATATATATAACATATATAAATATTACATTAATTATTATTATTATTATTTCTACATTATAGGTTTTCAAGAATCATTGAATATGAATTTGACATTTGTTACAGGGCATTTGACATATTATATGAAATTTCTCTAGGCACTGACTGAATTTGTAAAAAAAATAAATTTTTGGAATGTTGAATTGAAAAAACATACAAAACTGGAAAATACGATCTAACTCATCTTCTTTTGTGCCATTTGGAATTTCAAAGTTGATGTCTTGATCTACGAAGGAGTGGCTACTACAAAACAAGTGATAATATAAATTTTTGCCCCCTCAAATTCAGTATAGACCTGTTTCTGGAATTTTTACAACATTTTTTTATTAAGTCAAATATTCCATGTAGGTACCAATATCCTTGTCACCTCTTGGGTTTGTGAATGTTCAACTAACTTCATGTACTTAATTCATGATGCAATAATGTGAATTTAAATATACTTTTTTCAGACTAATAATAATTCAGATTAAATAATAATCATCAATTCGTTGTCCGATTATCAGAAGAATGAATGAAAGTGAAATTCAAAAACATATTTTATTAATAAACTCCTCGATAAAGTTCATGAATCTTGTGGACCTGATCAAGTGAGTATTTATTTACATCTAACTGTTCATTCTAATCAATATTAAATTTCAAGGTTTTCACGCGATATCCAGGTTACGAAATAATATAAAGGTTGCTGAACTATTTTACCTGAAGGAGCAACATGAAAATTATAACCTTCAAACTTTAGAAAATCAGACTTACCACAACAGACGAATTCCACGTTTTCTCTCGGCCTGAATAAAACTCAGTCTGTGCCAAAACTCCCGCATATATTAGAATCGTACAATACACAAGCGATTTCATTTTGTCCGAATTGTTAGATGCAATAACGAATAACTTAATGTATCGCACGTCTGTCCTACTCACTATTTAGATAGATTCTGTTTCAGATACCGGCATATATTTTCGTTCAGCCTTGATTCAACAGTGGATTATGAACGTATTTACACTTGGTATCCGAATTATTTTACAACTATTTTTAATCCGACTTGCCTGACAGGATTTAGCTGGCGGAGAGAAGTGACAACGCGTTCAATTGAGAATTAAAAACGTATACATGCTTCGTTACCTGGAAATTCGGAATCGCTAACTAGTTTATAGTTTTTTCCACGAGGTTATTGGGATCCCCACGCTATCAGGTTTTTAGATGAGTATTTCACCGTTGAAAAGCAAATTGATTTGCGTTCGACGCCCGACTTGTAGATACTGACGGAGTATCATCAAAGCTAAACTCTGACTCAAAATCTACAGATACAGATACTGCGTGATAATGCGATAACAAAAATATTTCAGCATAAATATTGAATCTGATCCTTATATCAATATATATATACCTACATCGAAATTTTCGACAGGTGATTTGATTTCTTTTCAAGGGTATTAAAACTGATACATTTTCTTTTAATTATATTTCAATTATTTGTGCCTTTGTGCAGTTAAGTAATTTTTTTGTTCAGTTCTATTTTACACGGATGTAGGAGACTATTGTAATGTATCGAAAGCAACCTGTGAGGAACGGAAGTGGATTTTAATTTCTTTTCAAACCTCCAGGACCACGATTTTCATGATTTTTCTAACATGTAGCAAAAGATGCGGAAAATATTAGCATATCCGTAATTCAGCTTACTGGGGCTTTTTGGATGGAGAATTTGGGGTTTTCGTGGTTTTTGTGCATTTCCACTGCTTTTGTAAATTTATTTAGAGAAGTAAAATTTTATATGTAGATTGAGTTGATGTTAAGGAAGCGTATTTTTATGGTCCTAACTTTTTCCTCCGATCGTGGCCATTTTTACACAAATATTTTATGGTTTTTGAGGGTTTGTGCATCATCACAGCTTCTGCAAATTTACTTGGAGAGTCAAAATTTCATATGTGGATTAACACCTGTCATTTCAAATTGAAATTTCATGTTTATTCTAGAATTTTAAGGGTTTGCTCAAAGCTACAGCCCCTCCAAATTGACGTAGAGGGGTAAGAATTTATATTGATGCGCAGAAATGCTTTCAAATGGTGGCAATAGATACTAGGGCTTTTTGGAGGATGTATGTGGGTTGAGCTGATCTTAGGGAAGGGTCTTTTTGTGGTACAAACTTTTTTCTAGGATCGGCAACATTTTTGGACATATTTTTTTTATACAATTATGTTCATATTAGTATATTCACCTTGATTTTTATCTATGTATTAATTCATCTATTAATTCATTTATTATTTAGTTGTTTTTCAATTTAACAATCATATTAGTAATTTCTCCATATATTTATTCATTAATTTATATTAGCATCTATATTACTATAATTATAATATATATATATATATACCGGATGTCCACGGAAGGTGGCTTCCCCTATAACTTTTTTGTTTTCGGAGATAATGAAATGAAATTTAGAGGATCTATTTAATGCATGAAACTGCATTTTTTGACAAGTAACTCAACTGCATGCAACTTCCGGTTTCACCGGAAATGACATAAACTTTAGATTTTTAAATGGGACACCTGGTATATTTTAAGTTTTTTTGTCTCCATATGACATTTAAAATACAAACATGTATGATTTGTTAGTTTTGGTAACATTTTTTTAAATTTTTTTTCGAAATAAATTTTTATTCTAGAGGGCTATGGATGCGTTCAAATAACTAATTTCGGTCCTAAAATGTTTGTTAAAATACAACTCTACTGTTTTCGATCAAAATGGTTCAGCTATGTGACGTTTAATTTTAAAATTTTCATTACTATTTTTTATCAAATGGCAACATGGTGGCTCGTCGGGTTAAAAAAAAAAGATAATTTCATTACGATTAATTTGATACCGCACTCTAGATATTAGGCTGAAAGAAAACTTTCAATAAAAACCTGAAATCCCATAACCTTAGAACTTTCTTCAAATGAAGAATCTTATTGATATTAAAATACAAAAAAGAGTTGTATTAACTATTATGCTTCTATAATCGAGAGAAAAAAAGGTATGAATTAATTATGTGTTTGCAATGATGCAACCTGACCTTATATTTCCCTGGTCAGTTATTCACTAGTCATAACAACTCATATATAATGACATTAATATCTATGTTATAAAATAAGTCCATTTCTACATTAATAAGTCGATTTAATATGAATTTGAGTTTTGAAAGCATCTTGTCACAGGTGACTTTTGTACAAAGTAAAATTTGTAAGCTTTATGACAAACACATAAACTATTGTTTATTTTCGGATCAATAACCATAAAGATCTTCTTCTGATTCAGATTCTAAATCGTCCTATTCAAAGTTTTTTCAACTCATTCGATTCGCCTTACTTTTATTTTCTTTCATTTTCATTCTTAATTTTTTCAGTTGTTATAAAATTTCATATTGATCTAAAAACTGTTCAACCCTTTATATAACTGCACTTTGGTAAAGTTTTAAGTTTGGACAACTGACTATTGCAGAAACAACAACATATGAGTACTCAGAGTGAGGTAGGATGAATATGAAAAACCGCCAGACTCATTCCAAATAACATAGGTATCGATTTTTTCAGCTCCTCACGCCCCCCAAGAAGCCTTAGAAGGCTCTATTTTGGCTATGCTGTTCATGATTTATTTCCATATATTTTGACACTTTCCGTTCACGCCCTTCCCCACCATTCCCTTCCCAAAGTTTGGAGATGACAAAATTTGAACTGATTTGGGTATTGCAAATCACCGAGCTAGTCATCAGAGGTGTTACGCTTGCAGGCTAACATTTGGGATATTCTGGTTTTAAACTCCGGGGTCTGCCATGAGTTTTTCTCAGAGCTTTTCACATGGCATAAGTAGGTCACTACTTGAAAATTTTAAAGGCGAATTCTGGGCTAGTATTCATCATCTTAACCTCACTTCACCTCCTCTCTTCTTAAAATTATTCAGTCTAACCCATTCTTAATGTATTTGTTCATACAAGTGGGTCCTCTGATCTGGCTAACGGAGCACATAACTCAAGCAGCCCGCCTCCCTAACTTATACTTCAGGGTCTTTCCTTCCTTTATCCTTTCCTTTGGCAAATCACTGCTTCTCGTCTGTACATCTTTGATGAGAGCTAATAAGACCGAAAAAAATACTTTTTTTCAGTCGAAGTGATTTTACACGTTTCTATTTTTCCCCATTATATGAAGAAATGTGGTCACGTCTTTTATATTAATGAGTTTTTATTGAAGTTTAATTGATGCTTCTCAATTATTAAACGATCCTGTTTTTTAAAATGTGCGGTGGAACATCTTGAAACTTACATCATTGTTAAATCAGCTGACCCAGAAGAAGATGTAATTATTCAAAACTTTTATATATTACAAGATGTCTGATAAATACAATTGATCACAAATTTTAAACTG
>JARQZK010000093.1:0-55000 GCA_030704885.1 Cynegetis impunctata
TTTTCATTTTCTAAAAATAAAACTATTAACATCATCACGATTACTCTAATAATTTCAATTTTATAAGGAAAAAACTAAAAAAACGCGATTTTTTGCATAAAATTGTTAATAACAAAGACATAAATAATAAAGTCGAGTGAAAAACATATCACTATATCATGTGGAACTATTTTACACACAATGGCGAAGCTGGTTTTCTTCTAACACTTTTTACATGAAAAAATCTCTGTAGCCTGGCCTAAATCAACTTTTTCAGATTCTATGCATTTCAAGGAAAAACTCATAAATACTTCTATGTATCATTTACTCTGAAATTGACCTACATGAAGACATTGAATAATATACTATATCTAACTTTATTTACGAAAAAATGTAGTTAGAAACGTAGAAAATGCCATGAACAGTATTATCACAGAATCCAAACATATAGGTCTTACCGAAAAGTGGATATGAATCAGTAATTTCTGTTTCAAATTTTTCTTTAATCTGTCATCCAAATGATCTTAGGTATTATTGGGTACCTTGTACTGGTGGATATACTTACTGAATTGTGCTCATAGTCAATATAGTTCGACGTACCTATAAGTATATAAATATTTATATATAATATATATATATATATATATATATATATATATATATATATATACACGGGTGTCTCACAAATATAGGTATCTAAGTATGTTTAAAATATTAGAACTAGAAAATCATTGGGTATTTTACTAAAATGAAGGAAAATATTTTCAAGAAAGTACCACTTTCGATTATGTCTGAAGTGAATCTGAACTCGCCTATTTAAAACGAAACATTCATTTAATTTTTGCATTTTCGGATTCTACAGAACATCATTTTTCATGTCCTGTGCCTTTAAGGATTTCGAAATATTTAGATCATACAAATGGCACAATATTTTCCAATAAAATTCAAGCAAGTTCAGCAGCTATGGTGATAATGTCCTCAGTTTTGAAATAATGGCGGCCTGAGTAAATTACGCAAATGAAAATAATCTCAATTTGTTTATTATTTATGTTGAATGTTGGAAAATATTAACTAGAACACGTCCCACATATGAAATGTAAGAAACTGCATGATTCACCTCGCTGATCCAAGCTGAATAAAATATTAATTTGGTACCATAGAGCAAAATTCTGAGCCATTTGGGAAATATTAGAAAATCCATTAACTGTCTTCTTTTATTTCTAAACTAAAAGTTAGTTATAAAAAATTGAACATGAAAAGTGATTCCATGAACTGTCAAAATATTCAGGATCTTTCATTCGGAATAAGTGAGTAGACATTCACTTCCGATATAGCGGCACATAGTTTCTTCAAAATATTTTTAATCAATGAATCACCTTAATTTTAGTATGATACTTAATTTACATTCTTTTTCTAGTTGTAGTTTTCGAGATACGGATATACGCCCATATTATTACCCTGTCACCCTATATATATATATATATATATATATATATATATATATATATAATATATATTTATTATATATATATATATATATATATATATATATAATATATATATATGTATAATATACTATATATATTATTGTGAATTAAACACAATAAGTAACAAAGGAAGCGCCTTTGACCTTCTTGAAATTCTCGAAATATGTTCCGCCCATAATAGTAAATTACCCCTTGTAAACGAACAAATTGATTTCAGGTATCACCTTTGCTTTTGTCTGTTTTATAAATACGATGTAATACTCTCACTGTACTCAGTCTTGATAAATGTTAGTTATAAAAAATTGAACATGAAAAGTGATTCCATGAACTTGTCAAAATATTCAGGATCTTTCATTCGAATAATAGTGAGTAGACATTCACTTCCCTATATAGCGCACATAGTTTCTTCAAAATATTTTTAATCAATGAATCACCTTAATTTTAGTATGATACTTAATTTACATTCTTTTTCTAGTTGTAGTTTTCGAGATACGGATATACGCCCATATTATTACCCTGTCACCCTATATATATATATATATATATATATATATATATATATATATATATATATATATATATATATATATATATATATATATATATATATATATATATTATTGTGAATAAAACACAATAAGGTAACAAAGGAAAGCGCCTTGACCTTCTTGAAATTCTCGAAATAAGTTCCGCCCATAATAGTAAATTACCCCTTGTAAACGAACAAATTGATTTTCAGGTATCACCTTTGCTTTTGTCTGTTTTATAAAATACGATGTAATACTCTCCTGTAGTCAGTCTTGATAATGAGTTCATAACTCGAAACATGTCGACTTTTCGTTACTGCTAAATACAGTATCTAAATATTTGTTATATTGTGAAACATGAGCCAAGTGTTTTTTATTTTAAAGTTTATACTTTATTCTTTATGATGTTTCACCAAGTGATGTGCGAGAATTCAATCTCAGTTAATTATAAAAACTTCAAATTATTAACTTATATAGGTGACCCATCACTCAAAATTTCAACCTTTTTGACGAATCGAAATTGAAAAATAACATTCAGAACTCAGAATACCATGGGAAAAACTATTCAAAATTCAAAAGATAAAACACAACAAAATAAGTCAGGGATCTATATAAGCTAACTTGTGGTTCATGTCCTAAAGTATATGTTGGCCAAACTGGCAGGAACTTTGGAGGTCGAATACAGAACATAAAAGAAGTTACTACAAGAAAAAATTACTTACTACACTTATGCATCACATCTCCTGGAACATAATCATATTTTTAATAGTGAATTTGAAATATTACATATAGAATAGGCTATAAAATCAATTTGTCAGAAGCTCATGAAATCAATAGTATGAAACAATCCAATAACACTCAAAAAAATATTGGTCATAATATTAATGAACAGCATTCATCATTCTCATTTTCATTGACCCAATGATTTTTTCATTGATATAATGCACGAAATTATTTAAAGAAATTTCAGCATTCATGTAAGTAATGAACGAGGATTCATCAATAACTTGAATACTGTTTGTTATTATAATGCATATCATGCATTAATGTTATGAAAACATTCATTGAAAGTGCTTTTCGCCAAAATCGAGTACATACTATTGATGAACTGTTACATTATTACAATGATCGTTTTTAATAGAAAATAATGACTGCGGTTCATTGAATCAATGTAAAATACATTGATATAATGAATGAAACGTAAAACAATGATTGAATACATTAATACAATGAACAGGTCATATGCGAAATGTCGCTGGTCGGTGAAACGCTTGCGCAACATCTTTTCTACCCCAAATTCGGTTCAGTCAATCAAAATACTGGCGACAATTTCATTGCATAGTTTATATTGATAAGTAAAAGACGTATTAGTGTTTTGTGATTATTTTATGAATTTAGCTCTAAAGATAATTGTGATTGCATTGTGTTTGTGCGGTATTTACAGGTAAGTAGGTATATATGATTTCATTATTATGCCGGTCAACAAAGCGTTTGATTTTAGGTATGAGCAGTATAGTCCTGCAGTTTCAGATTCGTGTACTTGATTAATGGTATTTTTTACATATTTGTTTAGTTTAAAACAAAATATTTTGAACAGTATCTACCTACACAATAAATATAAAACTGCTACCTACTTCTTGCAAATTCATTTAATTGAAAAAGTCTTTTGAAGAGTATCTATCTACATTATAATTATAAAAATGTTGTGCTTTTCATGTAGAGGTGAATTTGGCACATTAGATGTTTCGAATTCAAAACAAACACATGACTTGAGTTCCTCAGATGGAATTATGTAAATTAGTGTATATTTTTTACAAAAATTGAAATACCTAGATACCACCAAAATATAGTTAAGGGTCAGTACTTTCACTTACATTCTTCAAGTTCATCTGATTATAATCATTGTTGGAAACTAGGTATCTAGATTAATAATTATTTTAAAACATTTACTAATTCATTTTGATTCTATCACCAGATTGATATGGATTTTGATGTCCTCCAGGACACCGCAAATGGCTTCGTGTCCAAATGGGATGAGATAGAGGAAGTCTTAAGACAGTTATCGTCGTTGGACAGTAACGTGAAAGAAAAATCAGTTAAGGGACTTTTGGATCATGTCGAAAAACATAAAGTAACCGAAAGTAAGTTTTTGTCTAATCGTAATACTACTTTCATTTTTATTGTCTGAGGAAGTGCTTCCAAATGATAATAACCCCGAAGAACTCAAAATCAATTCTAATTCGCACCCCCTTTTTTTCGACTACTAAAATCATGCGATTTTTGGTAATCCTTTCACGTGAGAATGTTGATGAAAAAACATTGCTTCTCTATATTACAGTATTTATTTTGCGATATACTTACACCATCTAATATTTTTTTTTACAGGCAGCCGCAATGCTATTATTTTATGGGCTGCGCAGTGGTATCTCGTACTTACCCACAATTAAGAGTGTCACTAAAGACTTGACCGGAAGAAAAAAATATTACGAAGTTCACCATCAAAGATACAACAGAATCTTTCATGTTTTGAGAAGAAGTTACCAGGATAAAGACGATCACCTGGAATACTTGAGGAGGAAGAACTCTCATATACAACCTTTTTTGTTGTTAGTTGGTGATGACATGGCCACAATTACAGATTTTTTGTAGTTTTCGATAATATTGAATATCTGTTCAAAAACTGAGCTTAAAGCTTTCAAATCAGTTGATATTTGCTTTAAAATAATTTTTTATGTTTCCAATTTAAATTTTCCAGGGCCTTTCCTTGCGTTCTGGATATTTATTGAAAGTTATTTCTATGAAATAAAGTCGAATAAATCATTTTCTGAAATTCATGTTTTGTAATTCAATCAAGAAATATTTAAAACACTTACAATAAAGAAAGTTTTAATTAACTGTCCTACCCAATATTTTTTGAGTGATAAATATTGTCCCTGATTGATTTTACAACAGAAAAAATAATGTTTTTTCTAGTCAAAAGAATTAGTTCACCACGAAAACTTAACATGGGGATTTTCGGTGATGATAGTGTATATGAAAAAAATGCTCGGACAGGTCGATTTTGTTTTTTGAGCGGCCATTTTCGAATGCTAATAACCTTATATACTTTGGGTACGTTTTGAAAAATGGGACTTGAAAAAACAAAATCGACCAATCCGAACATTTCTTTAGATCTACCTTATTATTACCCAAAACCTCCATATCAAATTTCATTGGGCCACCCTCTATACAAATTTTCTAATGAATCTGATTCATTCAACTGAAGAATACGATTCATTCATTCAATGAATTGTATTCATCAACTCAAGAACCTATATTCATAAAAACAATGAATAAAGATCATTTATTGAATGAATTGTATGCATCAAATTAAAGAAAGATTTTCATCAACTTATGATTGACATACATTGTCGCAATGTACGAGTTCATTAATATAAGGAAAAAGGTACCAAATCCATTTAATGTACACGTTCATATTATTAATGAAACTGTTCATACATTAATGTAGTCGTGTTCATTAAAACAATGAACTTGTTCATTGGACCAATTTTAATGATTTCATTCATTGAATCAATGAAACCTTTCTTTGTATTTATGCTACAATTTGGTTGAGAGAAATTGTTAAATGACCAATTAGATATGAATAATTCACCGTTGCTAAAAATCTTTTCTAGATGTAATATTGAATATTTGTTTCTGTCGTGTTTTTCCCAAGTCATTAGCAGTTTGTACTTTCTACCTGCTAAATGATTACGTTTAGGTTTTTCCCATTCTTATTGTATATTCCCTCCCTTCATCTTTCAATATTCTCGTAAATATGTAATATACATCTGAAGAAGCCACTGTATTTGGCGATACAATTCTCATGTTAACAAAATATAGTGAAGATCGAAAAAACTGCGAAGTTTTTCATTTTGATTTATCACTACAGAAATTAAGTTACACAAAATATTATCGCCTTATTTGTATTGATTCATTGAATCAATTGAACTTACTATGAAAACGTAAGCGTTCTACTGAAAATGTTATCTTCTTTGGGTGTAAATTTTATTTGAACTACATATTTAGTTTGAACTTTGTGCTCGCATAATCTGGTTTCTAGTCGTTTACTTATATGTAATATACAACATGAGAATCAATTTAAAAAAAAAACTCTATCGCAGCGAGCTGCATTAGAAGAGCAGGTTTTCATAACGTATCCATTTTGAAAAATATATTCAATAAATTGTGATTTTTTTTCCTGGGGGGTCAACCAATTCGCATTAAAACCTATTCCATTCAATATATTATACGAAACTACCTACTCACGAATTTTCGATCCTATTGCTCCAAAATTACGATCTTTATCATGTATAAAAATTTATTTCTTCCCCCAGGGGGTCAACCCCCCCCCAACCAATTCGAACTAAAACCAATTCCATCCAAGATATCTTTCGAAAATACCTACCTACAAACGTTTAACCCTATTACTCCAAAATTGCGACTTTTATCATGTAAACAAGATTTATTTCTTCCCCCAGGGGGTCAACCCCCCAACCAATTCGAACTAAAATTAATCCGATCCAAGATATCATGCGAAAATACCTAGATCCAAACTTTCAACCTTATTGCTACAAAATTGCGCCTTCTGTCGCGTAAACATTATTTATTTCCACCAAGGGGGGTCAACCCCTCAACCAATTCGAACCAAATACAATCCCATTCAAGATATCATACGAAACCACCTATTTACAAACTTTCAACCCTATTGCTTCAAAATTGCGCCCGTTATGGTGTAAACAAGATTTATTTTCCCCCCCAGGGGGTCAACCCCTCAACCAATACGAACCATAAACAATCCCATTCAAGATATCATGCGAAACTACCTATTTAAAAACTTTCAACTCTATTGCTTCAAAATTGAGCTATCGTGTAAACAACGCTAAAATACATAAACTTATACATACATACATATGAACATATATATATATATATATATATATATATATATATATATATATATATATATATATATATATATATATATATATATATATATAAATATAGAAAGATATATGAAATTGAGTTTTTGGTGCCAAGCATCATAAAAAGTCATGAAACGAAAAACTATCTTGGTCCTAGGTCCAACTTTGCTAATCGCACCCATTTTAATAAGCAGGTTTTCAAAGTAAAAACCTGCTAAAAATGATCATCAAGGACTATTATCGAATATTTCACTCCGGATTGTTCCTTCCACAAAAACAATTCTAATTAAAAACGCATGATTTCGTTCAGCTGTACTCCAGCAATTTTAATCAATATTCTTCATCCTAAATATTCACTCTAGGGATATCATGATGAATATGCCTGTCGAAGCGAGGTACAAATTATATATCAAAGCATCACGGAAGACCGTATTAGAGAAACCACCCGCCTCTATGGGCACCCTCTATGTAAACTGTTCCACCCCTGTGGTTTGATTTCATAATACCACTTGCCTTATTTATATCAATTTTAATTCTGTTTGTTTTGTTTACTCTACTATTCACATAAGCGATTGATGATTTCATCAGATTTTATTTATTCAAACAAAAATAACAAGCACCGCAGGGACTCATTCTTGTAGCAGGAATAAATATAAAATAATATAAAACTCGTAAATTCGGAACCTGAACAATTCAACCAAATTTATGCTTCGATTCAACGTCATTTTCGAATTTACTGCAGAATTTGCATTAAGAAGGATTTTAAAAATGGTTATGATTTTCCACGTCTTTTTTCTGTATTTTGATATGCATATTGTTATTTTTTCTGAAATATTACAGATACTTTGCAAGTACCATGGAAAACTAGATGGAAAATTCTTGAATGTTCTGTATTTTAAACACAAGGTTATTTTCTTACGGAATATGGGTATATTCATACAGACAATTGAAATTGAATTGAAATTTTTGTATCATATATCATGAGCAGATTATGAAACTAAGTCAATTGTTGTCAGCTGAAAGTAAAAGAACCAAGTTGTTTATTTTTAACAATCGTGATTTTGCGTTATAATTACCTTTAGCATAAGATCGTTTTCATCGTCCGCTTAACAAATGAATTTACTGATTAGCTTACCACACTAAATTTTAAAAAAAATTTCATCTATATTAATGCCAATTTACTTAATCGATATTCCGTTATTAATGTTATGATCAACTTCATCTAATTTTTCATGATTTCGTCCGGAAAATACTTCCTCAAGACTCAAGAAAAAAGTCACCGTAAAGTGACTACTTTACGGCCGTTAGTCGTATTTTCTTCGAAAATAATGCACTGTATTGAAAGTCAACATTGAGATGCTAAAGTGGTTTTCAAATTTGATTTAGACTTCCAGGATCACGATTTTCGAGATCTTTGATGTAACGAAGTGCTGACTTGGTAAGTAGAAAAAATTCCAGAAAGTATCCTTTGGTTATCAATAATTCCACTTTGCCGAATAATCTTCTGGTTTTAAGGCTTTCAGTCACGAAAAACATGGTGATAAAATTAGTTATTATTTTTCAAATCCCAACTCTAATGCTATATTTTAACCAAATTTGGTACATGTTTTCAATCGGTTGACGGCCAAAATTTATTATGTTCAATTTCTTCATATTTACTCTATCATAATAAGTTGAAGGACAAATTCATTCATGATAGTTCAGCAATCATCTTAGTGAAAACTCATAATATAGCTACCACAAATTGATTAGAGATGAGGAAAAACCGCGAGAGACATGATTTGATCAGGATAGTGTTATGCATTAAACAGAATCATGATATCTACATTCCACAGGACCCTATTAATTTTATACCAAATTTTTTTAAACTAATTAATAATATCTCCTCTATCTGTTAAATATTGATCTGCTAATTTCAAAGCTTTTTGGCGCTCAATCAATTTGAAACATTTACTAAAATTGGTAAGAATAGACTTAAAACTTTAAAATAAAAAATAATCAATTTTATAATTTGGCAACATGTATTTTGTGAACGAAAGATTTGAGAATTCATTTTGATCAATATATATTCATTATATATATATATATATATATATATATATATATATATATATATATATCTATATATATATATATATATATATATATATATATATATATATATATATATATATATATATATATATATATATATATATATGGCTTGGTGAATCCCAAAAAAAACTCGATTTTCTTAAAAAGTTGACGTTTCGCCACGACATTCGTGGCTTTTTCAAAACAATTGAAAATTTGAAATTTCTTTGACATTTATTGATTAGAAAAAATTTGAATATTTAAAAAAGACTACTATGTTTCATCATCGGCTGTGGCCGTCCTCTGTTATTTTTTGAGATTCACCAAGCCTGTTATAGCTAATAATTATCAAAAAAGTTATATATATATATAAATATATATATATATATATATATATATATATATATATATATATATATATATATATAATATTTTCTCAGAAAATTTACTGTATATATATATATATATATATATATATATATATATACAGTAAATTTTCTGAGGAAATATTTCATGAGGTAAAAGAATACCTTGAATACGTTAAAGTATATTTGTCCATATAATATAAAAAACTTTCTCATATCTTCAAGGGACTGATTCAATCAATTTCCTAATACATTCCGAAATATAAGAACGCTATTAGACAAGGATAATACACTTATTATCACTTCTGTTTCAGAATAATAATATATCTACATGCCAGAATCTGTATGTTCATTATCTATTTATGTTGAAGCATATAGTTATTCTTATATGAAAAACAATGCCGAGATTTATGAATGTGAATGTTTGGTTAAACTAATCCAAATGGTCATAGACTTTTGTTAATTGAGTATTGTAACTTACAAATTGGTCAATGTCATTTTATTTATGAGAAAGTATTCTTTACGGTTATTCCATAATTGAATTCTTCTTTATTTTATCAGAAAAATCACATCAATAATTACGATTGTACAAGCGAATTCTGGCTTAGTAAATACCAACTATTTGTGTCTGTCTTCATCACCTGTGGACATAAAGCCGGAAAACTAGGAACACCTAGCTCATCAAAAAATAAAGCCACCATTATGTGGCTGTTTCAATTACGTAAGTGTATTGACACGTTCGTTCTGCTGCTTCTCATTTTTTATTTATTACTTCACGAACGAAGGCTGCACTAATTCCGATCAGAAGTCAGATAGGTAAATGACCATAACATTATGTAGGGTGAATCATATACAACGGCAGATGGTTTAGTGGTGTTACATTCAAAGGAAAGAAGCCAAACTGTATCGCAATAACGTAGAGATCATGTGATATCAGAGCTGGACTGAGGAAAGAAGTCGCGAAATCGATTTATTCAATATTTGAATTTATTTGTTATTTTTTTTTAGTTTTCGAATCTCAGTGATAAATTATCCTTTCTTGTTAAATGGATTCGAAGATTTTTATTCAATAATGTAATAAAGTTTCACTCCAAGAATATAGTAAGTACTTCATATTCGAAAATTTTATCGGGGAAAATGACGTCTTAGACTTCAACTGCTATTGAAATACTTCAGAAAGTTAACTTCACCTGGGACAGAAGTTGAAACTCCCCAAAAAGCAGAACTTTCCCGAAAAGAGCTCAGCTCTGAACACGTTACGTTTGCTGCTTGCAAACCTTTTCGAAATTTAAACGAATTGTTGAAGTAAAACTCAACAAAATGTAGTATGAGGTAGGTACAGAGTTTATACTATAGACGAAAATAGTACATAAAATAGTCAGTGAAGATGATCTATCAGCGTCTCACTAATGGTTTTAAGGAAATATTATCGAATATAATCTAACAATATTTCTACTGGCATCTTCATCTGTTCTCACAAAAGCAAACACATTAAAAGAAACTTTTCATTATGATTATTTCAGTAAAATCATGGGAAAAACGTCGAGTATTTTTTCATTATTTATTTATTACTTTTTTCTTAGTTTGCGATACTCTGTGTAAAAAGATCGACAGTGAGCCGATTTCATTTTTTTGTCTTCAATTTAAGTTTTAAAATATCTAGATTGCATCACTTTGGATCCAGTAGGTGATCTAAGTTTTATTTTTCAGGATCTCTCTAGTCATATATGAAAGTCAATCGAAGCTATATAGTTTTGCTATTAGTTTATTTATATCATTTTTAAGCAGATATTATATGTCATGCGTACTAAAATAATAAAAATAATAAAGATATATAGGCACAACACCAAAATTGATATTGATTAGACTTTTCGTGAATACGGCTTTGAAATGCATCACTTTCCATATTCCATAGCAAATTTTTAAAACCAGATGTATAAATTCCATATTCAATAGTTTCCACGGGAGTCACTGAATATTTTATTTTTTAGTATGAAAAATGAATCAAATCAGAAGTATTATTATTTAATGGCAATCTGACACTTATAAATATTGAAGGATTTCAAAAGTATAGAGTGTAGAAAGAATTCCGCAGAGTTGTTGAACAGCTAATAGAATCCGCATATTATCTGTAGTACCTAATACTATAAGTACTTCATAATGATCAGGTTTTGCATCGATAACTTGTTGCATAATTACAAAATTTCAGTTTGGCATTTTAGATAATCCATCCACGAAGCGGGAGGATTATTCTGTCAAACTGACATGATTTGTAATTATGCAACTAGTTATCGATGAATAACCGTATTTATCTTGAAGTACGTATTGTATTCAATACGATTATTTTTTGAGTACATTAAGTAAATATAAACAATTTATTGATTCAAAAACAAATTGGTACAATGAAAATGATAATCATTATATACCACGTTTTGTTCAACTGATTTGGTGATGTTGTTCATTTCACTGTAGGTGAGGTTTGATAGAATTGCCATTACCATATATGTTATTGTTCCGATACACTTGCTTTTGGCCATTGTGAGACAACAGTGGCTCAGTGAGAATAATTTGAAAATGTTTTGTTTGTCATATATGAATTTGACAATTCTGTAGACTTTTTGGCCCATTTACTGATTTCACGCACTCCAATTGTCAGAAATACAAGATATTTAATATTAGCGCACGGTTTTGCCCCCCACTGTGTGATTTTCGTAAAAATAGGATCAAATTGTATTTTACCAGTTGGAGTATCATCATTTTCAGTCAAGCATTATGCTCCTTCATTTCTTCTCCCTGCAAGTTTTACAGAAGCAATAAAAAATTTTTTAATTTTTAATTCTGCCGGTGTATTTTCATCATACGCTTCTATCATCGCTATGTAGCTACTAGGTATCTTCAAATGCTGATGCACTAATCTTCTCTTCTCCGGTAACATTTGAAGATCCCTTCTTTCTGAATTTCTTGCGTTTCGCGAGACTAAGAATATGGGATAGAAAATGGATCAATTACTCTATTAAACACAATCATATATTTTTCTTGTATTTGTTCTGCCGTCACGTTCCACATCATTTTAGCCACATTTTCTTCATAAGTATCTTCATTACCTTTTCGCATATTGAAAGCCAATATTTCAAAAGGGATGCTATAATATCAGTGGAAATTGATTCATTCAGTACATAGTTTCTTTCACTACAAAACGTAATAAATTGTTTCCATACGTACTTTCATGTTTTCACTTTATACTGAGGATCAGTATTTTGTATACTTATGTCCATTGCATTTAATAATAAATCTCGGAATCGGCTCATTTTTGAAAAATTATTGATGAACGTTAAAATTTAACGGTCCTGTTAGTTTGTCTATTGTTGAATATTAATGTCGATGTGGTTACTACGGAGATGAAATTACTGTAAAATTTTCAATTGGTGGAGCTATATCATCAGGTATTATCAGTTATAATATCACAAGAGCATCGAAAATAATCGAATATACTTCCTAGTACGAGTCGTATTTTTTCGAAACATCCACGGGAGCGCAGCTCAAGTGATGTTTTAAGAAAATACTCGACGGAGTGACGAGGTCAGTATATTTTTGTTTGCTCGAGTTGATATTCGTAGCCATTATATAACGAATAAACAACTATAACCAAAGCGTTGCATATTGAAAAATTAAACGAAAATTCACCAAACTTGATCATTAATTCTTCTTGACAAACATAAAAAAATCGTCAATATGAAAATATTCACATTTTGACATGAGGCGAAACGCCAAAACGATCATACAACAACGTCAAGGGTACCTATATTCACTTTTCGTAATCCCATACTGTTATTTTGATTTAACGGTATTCAGATGACAATTGAAAAGTCAGACAGCCGGCGGCCGTTAAGAAATCACTTGTTGAAATATTTATTTCAAAACATCATTCTGCTTACATTAACATTGAAATCTTGGTCCACAGCGAGTTGGGAGATAAACCTCTGATTTTGATTTCGCATAGGCTAATAATACATCTTCATTAACCACCTTTACGTTCTTGCTTTTACGCCACATTTCAAAATTTTCATATTCTTTTTGATATCGTTCTTGAGTTATTTTCGGCAGTTAATCAACACTCGCTGCACTGCACATGCTTCTCCCAATATTTCTAAAGGAATTTGATTTTGTTCCTCAATTTCATCAATTTCATCCATGGTCGTCGTGAAAGCGAACTTGAGAACACAAAAAACTGACGTTGTTTATAAAACTGTCAAACTGTTCCATGACAACAGAGTGCACGACGTTGGGATTTTTCTTTAGAATTGCGAGGTACGGGGTTTTTTCTTTCTTCGGAATCAAAATGTAATTTTTCAACGGGATTACAAAAAATTTTTAACGACACACGGCCGATACGCAAATAACGGATTCGGTTAGTTATAATCCTCGGCTGCGCCTCGGATTACAATATCCAACCTCATCCGTTATTTGCTACATATCGGCATTGTTACGTTAATAACTATATCAATACACGGTAATTATCAAAATTCACGGATTATATTGGCTTATTCACAAATGAGTTATTTAATCAACTGAATTTGTTTAATATCTGTTTAACTGTCAGATAATCTATAAACGAAATTAGAATGAGAAACCTGTTCAAATTTCAATTATTGATCAGGAAGCATTTAACTCCATCGTCAACATAGACATCGAGAATTATTTTCTTAGCTGATCCTTTTCGTTTATTATCATTGTTTCACACATTGAACATGGAAATTTATTGATACAAAAATTTTTCCAACTTTGATCTGCTTTAACTTTTTTCTTAATGAAAACGAATTAACGACAGCTAAAATGGAATTATTTTCTCAATTTTCCATTATTTCCAACATTATTTTTAATTGCAGTAGTTTTTCGACATGCAAGAATAAACTATCATTCATGAAAAAACTAGAATAGTTATTTTTATCAATCGTTAAACAACATTTGTATTCAATTCATCGAGTAAAGTTATCATAAATTAATGATTTGTGTACCTCATAGATTTAATTATTCTGAAATAGCACTCAAATTTAATAAATTATTTGTTATCTTATGTAAAGATATGTAGGTATGTTAAATTGTTGATAATGAGAATCACTTTTCTTAAATATCTTCAATAAATCGTTCAACATTAACTAACATTCGATACGAAGGTTGCTGTTCAAATTCTAAAATTATTTTTCTGTATAATTTATTGGGTTTATTAAGTAGATAAATTCAGAAGTTTGAGTAGCCTCAACAATGAAAAAATTTATTTAGAATTGCTAATTCATGAAAAGAAATATAACATAATTAGGTATAGTCACACAATATTTATTTTTATTTTTATGTATTCTTAAACTTTAAATGTTCTCAGTTCACCCCTGGAATTATTGAACGATCCTGCAAGTTTTGAACAACCATAGAGATCATGACACACCAGATGATGAAACAAAGCCAACTTGCAAACCTTCTCGGCGCTAATATGTGAAAATAGATGGGGTCCGGGGGTTGATGAGACCCCGCTGCGTTCAGCTGCCGATACTTCACCGAATTAGCTAGATAATTGGAGCAGATAGCTCCAATCATGCTGGTGCATTTTAATGCTTATCGTTACATGTTCGTTGATGAAATGTTTTAGGGGTCCTCTTAAAAAAGTTATTATGTAGTATGAAACTATCGATAGAGTATGAATACTGATAAGGTATGAATAGGAGGAGTATTTAGTATAATCAAGGTTAGTTCTAAAGTTCAAAGGTTGTATTATAATAATAATAATAATACGGATTTATTGAAATTGTTCACACAAAGTGATTACGATAGTGAGAGGCAAAGCTATTCTTACTCAACCTAATTTGGGTGTAAAGATTGAAATAGAAAAATGCTCAAAATTTTCTAAATAGATTAATATTCGTTCAACTTCAGAGAACTATAGAAATTATGCTTCCAGTTTCATTTTAATTAGGACTAAGCACAATTTTTTGGTTTTTGGAGGAAGCCTACCGCCTTTTCAGCGATAGCTTGAATCACCAAAGATATTTGGAAATTTTGGATGATTTTCTTTCTGAACTACTTGACGAAATTCCGTTGGCTCAATATAGAAAAGGTTTATCCTAATGAAAGATTCCAAAACCAGTGGATTGGTAATAATGGTCCTATTAACTGGCTACCAAGGTCTCCTGACTTATCTATATTAGATTTCTTCATATCTGGCTATATAAAAAATAAAATAAACCACCAAGGCACGAAAATCGAGATGCACTAAGGAATGCCACGAGAGGAGCTTTCGAATAATTAGGTATAAGACTTTTGTTTTAACTGTGGTCGATTGGCGCTATTCTCAGAAGATGTCGGCTGTGTCTTCAACAGAATGGGCAGTAATTTGAACAATATTTACAAAAAAATTTCAACAGGAAAATAATAGAGCTTTGTTTTATAGCAGTGTTTCATATAAGTTTCTGTTTTTGTTATAATAATTATTAAATGCATCCCTGTTCAGTAACTTATTATTAAATAATATTTTTTTAATGAATATATTTCATTCTACCCTATATAAATGTGAGATGTTTTTTGTTTATTGAGCGGAACCATCTATTAATGTGTAATTTGTCTTGACTTGCCTAAAAAGAAGAAAATTATCGAAATACAGGAATACTAAGAATATTATATAAGTATTATATATTTTTGAAAAGCGCAAAGCATTTGTGTTTTGAATATGAAAAAATATACAGAGTATTCCATTAAAAATTATAACATTGGGTTATATCTAAACAATGACAGCTCATTTCAAAAATCTGGATTCTACGTAAAAATTTTTATGAAAAACAGTTTTTACTTTTCCTATAAGTGAAAGACAGCTGTGATACAGGTGGCGGGCCAAAATGCAATATTTTCAACTTCGCCCTGTATCTAGGGTTGCCATCACCTAAATTGCGGACGCCGGACAAAAAATTCAAAAACCCCGGGCATTTGGGTGAAATTTAGTTTTTTCCCGGACACCCCGTAAAATATATTTTTTTCGAATAAAATAAAACAACGTTTAAATTTGAATTTTTTCATTTATTTAAACTTTAAAGTTTGTTTGCGATATAAACAAATAACAACAAAAAAATTAAATATCTACTAATATAACACAGTTTACAGTTATCTCTTTTTGAGGTAATCTGATAACAAAAATAATCAGAAAACTTCTTCTCTTTGGTATCATCAAATAAAAAACAACTTATAATGATAAATTTTGACTAAAATAGATCAAATAGATTACATTCTACATTGTAAAAGCAAAATATAGGATAGGCCATCTAGTTCGGTTCGATAGGTTAAGTAACCAAAAGCCTAAATTGTTTATTAACTATAAATTAAAAGTAAGTAACAAGTTTTAATTTTAAGGAGGCCAAGTTCTTTACTAATTTAATTTAACTGGATATTTTTCAGACTAGCCATTTTCTGCGAAAATGTCTTTCTTTTCCATCAGGAATTTTTGAAAGAGGAAGAAACTCAAATCTTTAAAATTATACTTTGTTTTGGTCAGAGGAGAAACCGTATGTGTATTCAGCAAGTTTGTCTCTGGATTTAGCTTGTATACGGCTTACGATTATAAATTAACTTTTTAATGTTTTAATATATTGCTCATCTTTGATTTCTCCAGACAAAAAATTTGTCCGGGTTTTACCCGGACATATTTTGAAAGCCGCGTCCGGACGACCCCCGGACGCCCTCTAAACTAGGACAAATCCGGGGAAATCTGGACGGATGGCAACCCTACCTGTATCTCAAAAACGAAGCAAGCTATGAAAATTTTGTTAGCGGTATCGTGAGATTCACAAAAGAGTAGCCAACGTTCGCGAAAACCGCAAATCTCTATCTTTAAAAATAACGAAGTTACCCCGTAAGGACATCGAAAATGGGAAAGCCTGTACTATCATTTACTGCTAAATACAGTATCTAAATATTTTCATACAGTGAAACTTGAGCCAAGTGTGTTTTATTTTGAAGTTTAAACTTTATTCTTTATAATGTTTCACCAAGTGATGTGCGATAATTCAATCTCAGAAATCACAATAAGGCAAACTTTGTTTTTCATTTACTGAAATTTCTGGAAATTTTGGCTGTCCTAATTTTTTTTGGATCCCTTCGGATGTTCTCATTCCCAAAACTCTATAGAAAAAAGAATTACTGCTTCGGCTTGAAGATTGCGACCAGATTTCAAATGCTTCGTGATCTTACCCCAAGGATCTAAAAGCACATCGATTCTAACTCAATTATGCACAACTAAGGAAGATTAAACCCCTGTAACAGATTTCCCATGTGAACTGAATAAATACGCCGGCGGCCCGTTCTAGCCTGTAACCGGAGTCTTCCTACACGTGCCTTGTCGGTCTTGCACGTGGCATAAAAAGCGCACAAACACCCGACAACCATAGGCACGAGCCCAACAAAACGATGGTCTATGGTCTCACCCGCCTTCTCGACTAAGTTTTACTATATTTTATGTAATTAGAGGTGCTGAGCACCGAACAGTGCAAAGTAGGATGACATACAATATACATTTGGAGGACGTACTTCGACTTTAATGGATATTGAATTACTAAAAAAGTGTTCTAATGTTTGTCGAGAGCATAAAGTGGTTGTGAGTTTGTTCGTATATGGTTGGGCTGCGGTTTTTCATCAGTACATTTATTCGTGGATTCTTAATATCAATACCTTCTTGAATAATTCGCTTGAGTTCAGTATCGCGTTAACTTCTATCACGTTTAATGATAACGAATTTCAATTTTTTTTCCATTTCCAAATAACAAATATTATTTTGTTCTGTAGATAACGAATTATTTCGAATTCAGTCATGTGCACTAAACCAATTCAGATTTATTTTGCATTACTCATACCAATACATCTTATCTGGGATTCAATCCACCCGCCTTACTGAAGCATTTTATTTGTTTATAAGAATTTAGATCAGAAGTAAATTTTGGAAATTCTTTTAACTTTGAGATGTGACTAAGTTGAATTTACTCATGAAGAATTGAGTACACAATTTTGAAGAACTTTTTTAGTAAACCGAATAAAAATACTCATATTCAAGATATTAAAACAAAATTTTATTACATGGTGTGGTTACGCACATTTCGTCTCTATAAATCAGTCACTATAATATGATATAATATAATAATACCATAATTAGAATGAGGAAACCCGAGGAAGAATTTAATTGAAGAGAAAGAGAAACAGATTTGTTTCATGCTAGAAAAATCAATGATTTGTTGATAATATTATTGAAAATAATCGTGAAGTTGAAAAAACTGCATTAACTTGTTTATAAGAATTTAGATCAGAAGTAAATTTTGGAAATTCTTTCAACTATGAGATGTGACTAAGTTGAAATTACTAATGAAGAATTAAGAACAGAATTTTGAAGAACTTTTTTATTACAAACCAAATAAAAATACTTATATTCAAGGGATCTATAGAAAATTTTATTACAAGGTGACGCACATTTCGTCGCTGTAAATCAGTCACTATAATAGGATTTAATATATACCATAATTAGATTAAGGAAACTCGAGGAAGAATTTAATTGAAGAGGAACAGATTTGTTACATGCTCGAAAAATCAATTACCTACTTGTTGATAATGTTATTGAAAATAATCGTGAAGTTGAAAAAACTGCATTAACTTTTTTATAAGAATTTAGATCAGAAGTAAATTTTGAAAATTCTTTTAACTTTGAGATGTGACTAAGTTGAATTTACTCATGAAGAATTGAGTACACAATTTTGAAGAACTTTTTTAGTAAACCGAATAAAAATACTCATATTCAAGAGATTAAAACAAAATTTTATTACATGGTGTGGTGACGCACATTTCGTCTCTATAAATCAGTCACTATAATATGATATAATATAATAATACCATAATTAGAATAAGGAAGCTCGAGGAAGAATTTAAATGAAGAGAAAGAGAAACAGATTTGTTTCATGCTAGAAAAATCAATTATTTGTTGATAATATTATTGAAAATAATCGTGAAGTTGAAGAAACTTCATTAACTTGTTTATAAGAATTTAGATCAGAAGTAAATTTTGGAAATTCTTTCAACTTTGAAATGTGACTAAGTTGAAATTACTCATGAAGAATTAAGAACAGAATTTTGAAGAACTTTTTTATTACAAACCAAATAAAAATACTTATATTCAAGGGATCTATAGAAAATTTTATTACAAGGTGACGCACTTTTCGTCGCTGTAAATCAGTCACTATAATAGGATATAATATATACCATAATTAGATTAAGGAAACTCGAGGAAGAATTTAATTGAAGAGGAACAGATTTGTTTCATGCTCGAAAAATTAATTACTTGTTGATAATGTTATTGAAAATAATCGTGAAGTTGAAAAAACTGCATTAACTTTTTTATAAGAATTTAGATCAGAAGTAAATTTTGGAAATTTTTTCAACTTTGAGATGTGACTAAGTTGAAATTACTCATGAAGAATTAAGAATACAATTTCAAAGAACTTTTTTATTACAAACCAAATAAAAATACTTCTATTCAAGAGATTTATAGAAAATTTTATTACATGATGACGCACATTTCGTCGCTGTAAATCAGTCACTATAATATGATATGAGATATACCATAATTAGAGAAAGAAACTCGAGGAAGAATTTAATTGAAGAGAAATAGATTTGTTTATAAACATCCTCAATAATAGTTGGATAGTACCTACTTTGTTCCATACTTAATGCATTTATGCACTCTTTAACGGCGGGTGGTTTCAACATCCAAAATATCTTTTCCATTCAAATGAAACATACGTACTCAGACAAAGTGTTGATTTGAAAATAACACGATTTTCATCATTAGTTTTTTCTAGGAAGTTTTGAAAATATTCTGAATGAATCCCAAAAATATTTATTTTATATAGATAGATAATTATGTGGTAATGGTAGCCTTGCAGCCTTCACTTCCACGTCCACCTTTGCATATCTATTGTGGTCTCTATTCACTTGAATGTATTTCTGCAGCTTTGTTTTTTTTTATTAGTTCTAGTAGTCTTGACTCTTTTACATACTTTATTACGTCTGAATAATTTTTATCCTTCAGGGAAAAACTTATTCTGATCAAGCCTTTACATTGACACAAAATCCAGAAAAGATTTCCTCAACTCTTTTATATACAGGGGGCTTCTTATATTCTTATGCTAGGCCTATAGTTGTTCACTGGTATATTGAACCTACAATGTCCTGTTAGCAAGCATACTATTGTGTTCAAATATTTGATATGCTTGCTTTGCAGGTCTACTTTGAATATCTTTGATTGCCTCTGCGTTGGAGATCTTACCCATTCTTGGGACTGTGCCAAATCTCTCGCCTAGAATACAGGGCTATAATATGCAACTCTTCAATATCTTCATTTCTCGTGCACCCTTTGTGTCCTGGTATAAATGCCAGATGGCTGACTCGCTTTTCTATAACATGCCTGATTTTTCAACTTTTGATCGAACATTATAAATATTTTATAAAAATGAAAAATAAAATAGCTCCAGATTTTTGCGAACCTTTTGTAAATTCAATCATAGTACAAATAAAGACGTCTTGCTGAATGTAAGATTGCCTTGATTCATTTGGTAAATAAAACTTGGGTTTTTGATTTTCACTATATTTTGTTAAACGTTCAAACAATTTGAATTACTCATCTGAATCTAGGCTTGTATATCGATGAAGACTTAAGATTCACGACTCATATTAATAAATGTCTTTAGAGAGCTTTCATAAACTTAAAGGTTATAGGTATATCAAAACAGGCATTTTTTCACAGGACCTTTAAAAATACTCCTGTGTGATTCCTTAGTCTTGGCACACTTCAATTATTGCGACAGTATTTACAATTCTTGTTTAACAGTCGCAGATAGTGAACGGATTCAGAGAATGCAAAATTCTTGCCTTCGGCTGATACATGGGGTGAGGAAGTATCAGAGAATCAGTCACAAAATTGGGGAGACGGGCTGGCTCGGTATGCAACGGAGAAGGTACATTCACTCAGTTTGTTTATACCACAAAATTATAAGCTTAAAGACTCCACCATATCTTTATAATAAAACAACTTTCAGAACGGATGTCCATAATCTGAATTTAAGACGAAAAAATATACTTGTTATCCCTAAGCACACGTCAAAGTTTTTCGAGCGATCATTTTCATTCAGTATAGCAAGCTCCATCAATAAATACGCGTCCTGTTTAAACTGGCCCACAGGGTGACTTAGAAGACATCTATTCGATACACTGAGTGAAACCTAGTCTAGCCCCATGTGTAAAGCATCACTTTTTTTTTACATATAGTTTTTTTCTTTTCAACGCCGCAATATTCACGTTGTCTTTGTACTTTAGTCATTCTTCATTTTTGTAAATTAGGTTTTGTATATTATTTCCGATTCAACTTGTTGGATAATAGTATAGTTTAGTTCAGTTTAGGTTTAGATAGTAAGTGAAACTTCCTAGGTTAGCTGATCAGACAGCAGGGGAATTGATACATTGGATGTAGTTTTTTCTGGCTGAACTGAAACTCGCCTAGAGTATTGGGTAACAACGTAATGTTCATTTTTCTATTTCTGCTTAATAAGGTCCTTTATTATTATTATTAAGAAGCCACTGTGTTTGATGAAACAATTGTTATATTCAACAAAATATAGTGAATATAAAAAAAACAAGTTTTATTTACATTATTGCCATGGATTTTCATCAAGTATCGGTCCAATCAATTGGTTATTGATTAATTTTTCCAAATTGAGGCCCTACATTTTATATTTCGTTAGTTCTAAAATCAATCTGCCTGATAACTAAAACTTTAGTTGATTGAATTGTTATAGCAGAAATTTTGTTTTCTAAATATCCAAATGATGCACAAACAATCATTTCACATATCTGAAAAGTAAAACGCTAATTTGAAAAAATAAGAATTTTAAGTTCTACAGAAAAAAATTCGAAAATAATTGAATTTCAGAGTTTTATGAGTCCATAAAAGTATATTGATTGCATGATAGGACACTATTTACCCCTTCAATTCATTTAGTTCCACCGGAAACACAGATTTAAAGTAACAGGAAAGCCTTTGTTGTGCTGCCGGAAATAATCCGTGGTGAATTCGGTGTCAACAGTTGTCCCTTGAAGGGGATTCCCCGACGATTAACAGTTGCTGCATACAATTTGATAACACGTGACTGCGACACGAGGCTGCATTGTGAATTTCCTTTTCTGAAATGCTACAAACGGGCAGATAATTTTGTGGTAGCGTGACGAAAGGATTCCGATCGAACATGTTGAACATAGGAAACTTGTTTGCAGGATGGAAATAATAATGTATCACACATTATAACGTTGTATTATAAATTATATATATAATATATATATATATATATATATATATATATAATATATAATATATATATATATATATAATATATATATATATATATATATATATATATATATATATATATATATATATATATATATATATATATATATATATATATATATATATATATATATATATATATAAATTTATGTAAGTTATGCTCTTCTAAGTTCAACGTCAGTTAGTAATTATTCTGAAATTTTTATTTATTTGATAAAAAAATTACATCTACCTCTGTTTCCTTCTCAGTTGAACTTATGATTAATGATACAAGGGTGTCTCATTGTGTCTCATTTGTGAATAAGGCAAGAAAATCCGTGAATATAGTTACCGCGTATTGATAAGTGATTATACCCTTGACGACGTTGTATGATCGTTTTGATGTTTCACCTTGTGTCAAAATGTGAATGTTTTTATATTAACGATTTTTTGACGTCTGTCAAAAAGAATTAATAATCAAGTTTGGTGAAGTATCGTTTAATTTTTTAATATGCAACGCTTTGGTTATAGTTCTGGCGGTGTTGTTTATTCCTTATATAATCGTAACGAATGCCAACTCGAGCAAACGAAAATATTCGTTATACTGACATCGTCACTCGACGTATTTTCGCAAAATATGTCTCGTGGCTTGGAAGTATAATCGATTATTTTCGATGCCCTTGTGATATTGAATCTGATAATACCTGATTATACATTTATAATAGCTCCAGCAGTTGAAAATTTTACAATAATTTCATTTCCGTAGTAACCACATCGACATAAATATTCAACAGTAGACCGCTAAATTTGACGTTCATCAATAATTGTTCAAAAATGAGTCGATTCGGAGATTTATCATTAAATGCGATAGACGTAAGTATACAAAATACTCATAATACAGAGAAAACAAAAAAGTACGTATGGAAACAATTTATTACGTTTTGTAGTGAAAGAAACTATGAATTAAATGAATCAATTTTTACTGAAATTTTAACATCCATTTTGGAAGATTAGCTTTCAATATGCGAAAATGTTGTGGCGAAATTCATGAAGAAAATATGGTTCAAACGATGTGGATAATTGTAACGAATACCAACTCGACCAAACGGAAATAATCGTTATACTGACCTCGACACTATTTTCTTGATACATCACTCAAGCTGCTCTCTCGTAATGTTTCGCAAAATACGTCTCGTGACTCGGAAATATGATCGATTATTTTCGATGCTCTTGTGATTATAACTGAATATAGCTTTTTTTGAAAGTTTATGGTTTTTTGAAATATTCTCTGCGAAGTCAAACGCACTTTGCATGTGATTGGACCAATTCTGGAAGCAGTTATTCCACTCGTTTGTAGAAAACAAACAAATTGACTTTTGTGAAGGCGTTCACTGCTTTTTCTGGCGATTGAAACTATTGGCCACTCTGTCCGTTCATTATTTTCGGAAACGTGAATAAATTTTTGGGACTCAAGTGAGTATTGTACGGAAGATCGTCTTACAATTTCACGTTTTTTTGGCTTAAAAATTCAATTATCCTGCGAGCTATGATCAAATTTGCGTTATCTTGGAGGAGGATGCTTCTTCGTTGTATACTAATCAGTAGTAACTGTTCTTTGATTTTGCCGAGGAATTGTTGCTGCGTGACTTGCTTTTGAGACAAATTTCGTGACTTTTTTTTAGACACACTAAGTCTGAGCTGATGACGTTTATTGGTTTTTCGTCACTTTAGAACACCCAAACAGTCTTCTTGGGATTATTTATAGGTTCATATGAGTAAATTCACAATTCATCACTACTGAAGATGCTGTACACGATTTAGAGTTTCCCACATTGAAACAGTATGAAGTGCTTCGACATCAATAGCTTCTTTCTGTTCTTCGGTTAACACGAGTGGTATCCAACGGGACACAAATTTACCGCCAATATCTATGTGAAAATGAATGCGATTAGAAAAATCTAATCAAATCTTGATAGTTTCATTCTGCCTCGAAAATAACTCCAGATACCAAATTTAAGCTTATTTCGCTTGCTGAGAGCCGCTAGAGATGCCAATATGTAACGGGAAAATGTATATATAAAAACAAGAAATACCTAAGTAAAAATGGTCGAATAAAAGTAAAGGATCGTCTACGTTACTATGTTACTCTCTCTTTTTTCAACAAATTTTTATAACTTTGCTCAATGGAGTCATGAGGCACGGCTCTATCTCATAGCCATCAACACCGTTAAGCTAAACATTCGCTTTACGTCTCAATTGTAATCTAACCTGCGAATCTTTCCATATCCTTGAGTTGTGGATGGACCTGGCCAGCTAACGTCGACGACAGTAAAAATTTCTCTGGCATTACAAGTGGCTGTAACATTCAAAGTAGGATTACCTTTTCGGTTATTTATCTCCATGGCGATATGATTTCAATATTCCTATGTGAGTATAATCAATAAAACCTTTTGCATTCGGAAACATAAACTTGCTTTGCCACAACTGTTTCGCCTCTATTATATCATTGTTGATCTTTGGAAAATTGATACATTCGTTAGAAAGCTCAATAATTTGTTGAGCTACTTCATTCATAGTTCGAGACACCGTAGCTTGACTTACTCCAAGTTCTTGATCGATACGTTTTTGATATCTCGGATCACTGAGATAGCGCAGACATATTTTCATTTGCTGAACAGATAGCAACGCATCTCCCCGAGTTTTATCATTTGGTCCTGAAATTCTTTCCGCATGCTACCTACATTTACTTCTTCGGAACGGTATAATCCTTCAAAATCACCGAAAAGTGACGATAAGCGAGGCTTGTAATGTTTAATATCCTTCACATGCACATCTACCATCGCGTTGTTAATCAAATTACACAACCTTTCACTGTAAAGTTGGGTTTGCTTCTGATCACACTACCAGTTTCTGAGGGACATGCTTTATTATAAATCCCCATTCACTTCTATGCAAGTAAATAATTAAATACGTACTGAATTTCCTTCATATTTAGCAGGTACAAGCATATCCTTCTTTTCATGAATTCGGCCCAATTACTCGAGATGATTCACATGTTGACGTTCCAGCTTCAGCGAGACGTTCATTGTTGTAGGAGCTACCGATATAATGACACTTTATCATGTTTTTTTTTTCATATCGTTAGGTCAAGCAGAGCTTTTAGATTGACGAAAATTGGTGCATTTGGCATATCACTTTGGTCTGCCCTAGAGTCAAATAATATATTGTGTATCAAGTGCGTGAAGTAGACTTTTTTACACAAGCGTGGACTGAAAAAGTCTTCACGCAAGAATTGCACACTAATCTTTTTCTACGACAGTAAGAATAAGCAGAATAACAAGACATGAATCGATTGAAATAAAATTTTCCGAAAACGAATGAATATTTTGCTGTGTACGCCATAAAATAAAATTTGATACGTATTTTCATAAATCTGCAGAGATTTTTGGAGCAATAACGATGCACTTGCTGCGGAGTAGATGGTCTTTTTGTACTCGATTCCACTATTATTAGCGCGCTAAGACATAAAGAAAAACGCGAATGAGTTGAGGTTTCTAAACGTCATAAAAATTTCTGAAGCACAATTGTGTGAATTTTTCATATGTGTGTGTATTAGCTCTTATGGCAGCGATACGTAAAATAAATCCCATTAGTATAGTATTGCACTTGAGGCACCGGTATTAAAACTTGAACTTCACGCATTTTCATCGACGTGTTAAGTTGCATTTCAGAAATAGGAGAAGAAAAACAATTTTATTGGTACTTTTCAGAAAAATGCTGTGCATTTTGTCAAGACCTAACCCATATTCCTGTAACTTGGTCATGTAGGAACTTGGAATGTAGGTTTCTCATTTGTTGCACTACTATTCCGTTCGGAGTAATGCTAGCCTAAAATTTAGCTATCTTGAAAATTGTTAATTTTCATCGAATTTCTATAATATATGAAAAATTGTGAAACTAACTTATTATTTTTCAATTCAAATATTCTTTTGATCAAATATTTCTGCTTTATACGCATAGCTGGAAGTTTCTGCATCAGAATGTGCCTCATGCATCTGCTTAAGCATATCTAACGCTCTAATATCAACTTGTGTATTCATAAAGAATTGAAACTAAAGTAAATAAATATGAATAAAGAGAAAAATTTTTAACCAAATATTTTTTGGATTATAATTTGTGTAGTATTATAGAAGCAGTTCAGTCTACCAAAAGAAAATAATAATACTTAAATGCCACAGCACATATATAAACGTACTCACCTTCTAGAGCTTTATTTCTTGCTAACAGAGCCAAAAGCACATCGGAACTTGGTGGTCCTTCCAGAGGATGGGGTGGTATCATTGGAGCTCCCCCTGGAGGTATACCGGGCAGATGAGATAAACCGCGATTCTGATCCAAAATGGACATATCCTGTGAGAAAATGTTTTTACCACGAGATACTCCGAACGGAACGCTGCACTGTCAAATTTAGGAATCTATTCTGGTTATCTAATCATTCGGAGAACTCTGATTTATAAAGATTGATTTTTTGCATTGATAAAATTAAATTGCCACTTTTCTAGTTTCATAATGAGTTATCGCTTCATCCTACCTATTTTCAAATTATATTCGCCTACGTATCAACTAGACGTTAGTATTATAGTCATCATTGTTGTTGCTGCTGTGATTTCAGCATACCCCTTTTTCCGATGGTATGCTGCAAAAAATTAATCGAAGTTGAAAATTGTGGAAATTGGGTGATTAATCTGTTCATATAGAATAAGAGTTTGATTATTTTATATATATATATATATATATATATATATATATATATATATATATATATATATATATATATATATATATATATATATATATATATACGTATATTACATTAATTTTAAAAGTCATATAAAATATATTCTTACCCTTAACGTAGACAATCAACAAAAATGAAACATAGAGAACAAAACATTTTTATTACACATACCTATATTAATAAAAGTGTTTTGTTCTCTATGTTTCATTTTTGTTGATTGTCTACGTTAAGGGTAAGAATATATTTTATATGACTTTCAGAATTAATGTAATATTCGTCCTTTAGTTTAAAGATTTTGAAAAAGGCCATAAAATGGCCGAAACGTCAATAAACAATCATTTGCACGACAACTAAAATGCATCATTTAATGTGACCTAACACCAAGAACATATTACGAAAAAAATATATATTAGGTCAGAGAAAAACCAAAACTAAAAATATATATATATATATATATAAAACCGAGAGAGAAAATTTTTTCCGTAATTGAAATTTCAAAATTCTCCTTACTGAAGTTTTTTAATGATTTATCCGTAGGTAATGTCAATAATTTTGTACAAAAAATCAGGTCTTAGAGATAAGTAATCTGTTTTGATTAGGTTTATTCTATATTATGTTTTTAAACATTCCATCAATTGTTAGTTTAACTGATATCATATTTTTCAATTATCTGATAGGACATACTGAGAAGGTTGCTTTTTATTCCACTGGATTCCAGAAAAACTTGAATTAGTTTCGAAAATGAATCTCATTTACAAGTATGTTCCATTTATTTTCTTTCAGAATCTAGTTATGATTCGCAGATTGATTCTCCTCAGATATCTAACTAGTCATTCTAATTTCTTATTTGCTTCAAATATACTCAACGATATCATTCATAACATATTTGATCACCGAAGTTCATTATTACCATTTAAAGGATATAAACATATATATATATATATATATATATATATATATATATATATATATATATATATATATATATATATATATATATATATATATATATTAATATTTATTCATTTATATTGTAAGTTCAAATTTCAGTTTACCTATTTATTTTTCGATGTATTGGTTTCCTCAGCTCAATACTAACAAGTCGATATGATTAAAACTTATAAAATTAGGAAAATTCTGGGATTTCGTGAAAAATAAATCTAGCAAAGATCATTATTCGCATCATTTCGCTGAAAAAAGTCTACGCTCGATGAACTTAACAGTTTTGTTATTATTCGATTTATCAAGTTCGCCAGCTCAAGACCATCAAGTCGATATGATTCAAATGTATAAAACTAAGAAAAAGCTGGGGTTTCATGAAAAAGTCAGAGACCATTTTCATTATTTCTGTTGAAAGGTACTAAACCTACTCTCAATGAGGTTATGTCGTTTCAATATAATGACATTTACAGTTCACCATCACCGAGTACTACATAAATAAAAATTCATGATCTCATTTCCTAGGATACAATTTATTGAAACTTTTATTTTTAATGAGACGAGAATCAGCTACTCTCAATATCAAGCAAAGTTGAGGCACCAAATAAAAATGTGAATTTGTCCTTTGTATAACAAGCAATAAATATACATCCGATCGGACAGCTTGAACGAAAAGAATCCAACAAGAAATCTTCGGAAAAACTTCTAATTACCCAAATAATGAATCGTCAGAAATCACAGTTTAATACTCAGCAAACTTTCACTTGTTCGTCGTGCAACAGCCGTTAATTTCCACGTTACGTATGGCTCATGTAGGTGATATTTTTCAATTTACGTTAACTTAGTCTACTTCGTTTAATTTCACTAAGTGTTTCACCCCAAGCCCCGAGATTCACTGTAGAAGAGAGAGCAACTTCTTCCCCACCCCTTCTGCCGAAGGACGCCATTATTGAAATCAGTCTTGGCTAAATATTGTGACGTCACGAGATGCTAGGCGTCGGCGCAATCCTATGGTCCCACCCCCGACGGCGGGGTGTTATATGCCGCCAGAGCCGGTGCTTCGGTTGCGGCTATTTTTTTTTTGATTTTAGCATCAACTCAAAGTTTTCGTAGATGTAGCACATCCTTCATATATTTTTAGTGTCCTCAATGCAATTTTAAAATTTTACTGAGGTCATTTTGAACACATTGAAACTCAAAAAGAATTTATCCTTACATTGGAAATCTTAGTTAATACTTGCTTCTTGCTTATCTTTCCTCAACTTCTGTTGACATCTTCAGGAGTTAACGATAAAATAGTTATGATATCAATTAGGTTATTTTATAATCTTCATGCTTTCAAAAATATATAAAAATAATATGGTTTCCTTAACAAAATGTATATGCTGTTTGGGTTTGAGTAACTACCTACTACATCCCTTCCATTGATTAATTCAAGTGAATTTAATATACCATACCTAATAAATTTAATCACAAATTTCAGCTTTACTGAAGGATATTTAATCCAAAAATGATTTAAATCCGAATCCCTAGCAGAAGTGAAATTTCTATTGTATTTTCAGATGGACAAGTAAGAACTTCATTTTCTTACCAAATTGTTTTGAATTATTTACTGCAAACTTATATTGTTGCTCAAAATTCAAATAATATTCCAGATATGCTCAAATAAAAGTATCATATTCAAAGTGTGACATGTCAGTTAATCTTTTATTATAAAAGTAATGAAATAATTATTTTGATCTGCCTGAGTAGGCTATTATAACAAATTAGTCGTTTATTTCCTCAGGGTAAAAAACTCTTCAATATCTTTAATCAGATATTTTGCATCTATTTTATTTTTTATCAATCAGCGTAGATGCACGTTCAGTCTGAAGCTGTTTGCCAAATGTACCTCTATCGACCAAAAGTAACTTTACCTAATTGAGAGTGAGCAAGCTCTATGGAACACATTATACTAACTTCAGCAGCAGCCAATCAACCCTAATGGGTCTTCTGCTACATAGGCCACACTTAAAGATTCCCATTTACCACAATGAAGATTTTTAATGGGGACTGATTTGTACTTTCTGAAGCTGATATTGTTTACCACTTCAAAATTTTGATCTAATATCAGTTGCAAGTATAAAAAAAATTCCTAAATTTAACTCTCCCTGCTGTTAAGTATGAAGAAAAAAAATTATAAAAAGCTAAAATAAATTACATTTCAATACAAATTATGTCAAATATCCAGGATAAGGCTTGAATATATTGTAGTTAGAAGCTGTCGTGCTAGCTTCATTTTAAAAACTGAAAAGCGTCCAAATAGGGAAACTGAAAGACTTGAAAGTATTTTGATTTCCAAGCAATGATGAAAATAATAGAAAAAACTATGAAGTCACATAATTTTACCGTTACTGTTAAATAAAACTGAGTTATTTTCATTTAAATATCTCTACTTAATTAGTTTAAAAATTAAACTATGGTAGTAGATTATTCAATTTAAATTGATCATCAAAACCTCATTCTAGATCAGACGTGTGAAACTTCTGAACATGCGGACCACTGACTGCCATTTGGTATAATTTGAAGGGTAATCCTTCAAAAAATCTAATGTTTTCTATTTCAATAAGAACAAGTAGCAGTGGTCACGGGGGCTGGACAAACTTCCGCGGCTGGCCGCAAGTTGCAAATGCCTGTTCTTGATATTAACAGATGTTTTCTCTATCAGTGTTGTGTATGAACTTATCTCAAACTGTTAATTTTATTGACAAAACTCAAACACATAGATAACATACTATTTTTCAGAATAAATTAAGATTTGAGAACATCATGAAGTGGCTTCTGAAAGATAATTTCAGACTACGTCCTTCTATTTATTTTCCATTATTGATTGCGTATCATACGCTTCAATATATTTTCAGACTCGTTTGCCAAATTTCTTCAATTTAAGGCATTTCTGATATATCATTTTCCCAATCTGAGGAGAATACCAGTCCTACTCTGCACTAGATCTGTTAAACGGCACACATTACCACACTGTCTCATGTATAAATCATGAATATTCACGTAAGCTATGAACTTTGAAATTATATTTGTGGATTATCTTCCTGTAAAATTTATCGCTGACATGAAAAACTTCATTTTAACTGAAAGTTGGTTATTCAATTAGTCGATTTCTGGCAATAGTAGTAGAAATGATAAATAGAATTTATTTATATTGTATTTTCTCCACGTTTGATCACACAGTGTAACATTATTGAGGTATGTATTATATATGTATATATTATATTGGTTGGCCATATTTGTTTATTGCAATGGACATTGAAAACTTCGAGTATAGTGGCTTCATTCGCTGAAATTAAAAATATAAACACAGTGCTGACAAAATATGTTTCTGATTGGAATTATTCAATTTGTTCAAGTTGATCAATTCTGACAAATTAAGAAGTTTTGTTCTGAACTTTCACAAGAACTGAATTATAAAGGGGTCAATACAGTTGTATCGTAATACAATTATTTGATAAGATTAAACATAATTTTCTTCATGTTTGATGAAGCATGTATAGTACAATATCGGCTACACAGGTTCAGCAAATTCTTTCTTTTCGAAAAAACTACAAAAATTACAATCTGCCCTTTGGTCCTAATGGCATTCGCACTATTGGATAGGTATTTGCAAGAACTTTCTGATGGTGTACCTCACTTGCTGGTGCTACCTTTTGCTAAGGCGGAACAGCTCACAAAATGGTTCATTATTCTGTGTCACACTATTTTTTCCCTGTATTGGAAGAAATACACTAGGAAAATTACAGATTATCAAAGTTTTCAGTATCGTTAAATCTGGTATGGCCTCTATATCATGCTGTTAGCCAGTACGTCACTTCGGTCGACAATAGGGTCCAAAAAAATTGCTGATAAGTTTTTTGGGGCAGAATCCATAGACTTGGATGTTGACCATATTAGTGTTTTATATGCTGCCCTAAAATCCTGATGCCCTTTGAAGTGAGGCCCATCTTGGTCAAACCAACCTTGAAATTTGGTAATTTTGATCAATTTTGCCCTTTTTATTATGAACGATTTTGAGAGAGTGAGTTAGATTGTTTTTGGGAGAAATGTTACGGGGTTTTAGGAGTTCTTTCGTCAGGAATGTAAAGAGGAATGCAACTACACTAACAGGTGTGAAATTATGTCTAGGGGACTGTAAGTTGAACCATAAGTTCATGAGTTTCTATGAACTCGTCATGGAAGGCCGAAAACGATGAAATAGCCAGATTACCCGGTAAATATCCTGAGAACATCCGGACAATATCTGGAGCTACCAACAAGCATCCGGAATTCTTGAAGAATTTATACTGCATTCATATTGAATTTATAACAAATTTATAATGAATTCATAAAGAATTAATATTGCATTTATTTATAAGGAATTCATAACTATTTGTCCATTAATTCATAAGGTTTTTTTAATCTGTACCGATTTCATAGTGAACCGCCTTTGGGTCAAATTTTGAGAAATCAAATGAAAATCTCACACTAGTAATATCTAACGAAAAAAATTGGGTTTTTTTACATATCACCATGACAACGTATGTATTGATGGAAAGTGGAAATTAAGAATGTATAGGATAGGAATCTATTGGTGTCGAAACTGCAAACTAAATTTGTTCATTTACCTCTATGAAAATCGAATAAATAGAAAATTTTTAACTATTCTTTGTTTGTTAAAATCAAAAAAAAATTATAAAATAAATCAACTTTTGATTTGAATTTTCTTACCCAATACCATACGAGGTTGAATTATTTTCTTGAATTTTTTCTCGCTCATGAATATTTTTCAAAAATTATTCCTCGACTTATATTTATTATAATTTCCAAAATATTCATGAACTCGAAAATATTCCTGGAAATAATTTAACCTCTAGTGGTATCACAAGTGAAAATTAGGAAACTTTCGGAAAGATCTAGTTGTACAGCACTCTACTGTGAGTGAAGGTGCCACTAAGTCGTTCACTAAAAAACAGTAGTGCCGACTTATATTTTACTTAAAATATGCTCTTACGTGAATGTTAGTTGTCATAGTTTGGACTGCCTAGATTAGTATTTAGACTGATAACTAACTCGTCACCATTTAACTAATAGTTTGCTATTTTCCATACCTATTTTCCGAAGTTATAAGAAGATTGAAATTTTTATTCAGATTCCAAACATATTTTCTATCAGAAAATTCGGTCAAATTGATTTTTAAAACAAATATTGAAAATTCTAGCATGGACACAGAGCTGATCAATATCAAGGAAATGGAAGCGATCTTATTAAACAGTGAATATGTGATTCGACAAATCTTATTCCCATTATAAATTTATTTATTGTTTTCATATGAGAAAAGCCGGCAATGGCGCTATATTAATTTATCGATAATGTTTTCTTCTAGGTGACTTCTACTCATAACTATCCTGCAACTTAAAACTGCAAAGCAGCTGGTATTCAAAGAAAAGGAACATTGAATGAAGCAACAGACACATTTCCAATATTCGTTGTGAAAAGCGAACGATGTCATTGAAAAGAAACTTTTCATGGAACCAAGAACAAAATTCTTTCCCTCGAGTCTATACATCTCCACATTCTCCTTGGAAAAGCGCACTTCGTGGAGAACAGATACAAATTACATAATCTATCATGCAAGAAAAATGTTTGGAAGGCGAGGAGCGCTCAAAGGAACATCCCTATACAAATGGCTTTCCACAGAAAGTTGAAATGTTGCCTGGCTCCTAACTGGCAGTTCCTAAACGATAGCGCGAAGTATATAATATTGGAGGGTGTGGCAACGTTGGAATGGCGTTGCCATAGCTACACGCCACATCGACAAGCTATGAAAAATCCCCAAGTACTGAAAAACACAATCGATAGTCATAAAGCAAATGAAACTGAAAGAAAGAAAATATAACTATTATAAAGTTGTATAATGGACAGGTAGACTTTTGCTTGTACGGAAATAACTCCAAAAAATTCAAACAAGCACTCATTTGCAGACTGATAATTGAAAATCAGCCAGATTTTTTGAAGTTGATGTTTAATTGTTTGAATTAATAAAAACTGGGAAGAAGGAGTTGCTCTGATACAATAAATTCACATACGCAAACACGCACATACACATACACTCATATATATATATATATATATATATATATATATATATATATATATATATAAATATATATATATATATATATATATATAAAATATATATATATATATATATATATATAATATATATATATATATATATATATATATATATATATATATATATATATATATATATATATATATATATATATATATATATATATATATATATATATATATATATATATATATATATATATATATATATATATATATATATATATATATATATATATATATATATATATATATATATATATATATATATATATGAAAAGACAACATTTTAATAAAATCGAGTTTTTTAAGATTCAACAAGCCTGTTAATGATAATAAATATAAAGAGATTAAAAATAGTTCACAGGCAACAAAAATTCGAATAAATATATATATATATATATATATATATATATATATATATATATATATATATATTTATATATATATATATATATATATATATATATATATATATATTTATATATATGCATATATATATATATATATATATATATATATATATATATATATATATATATATATATGTATATATATATATATATATATATATATATATATATATATATATATATATATATATATATATATATATATATATATATATATATGTGTGTGTGTGTATTTAATCCGCTGTTATTTATAATATTGAAACAGTGGTTAATAATAACAAATTCCATATTTATAAAAAAAATTGTATGTAAAATACAATATATATAAAATGTGTAAATTGTTATTAATAACCATTGTTTTAATATGTTTATTAATTTACACCATGTATCGGCCCAATCAATCCAAAAAAAAAGTTATTTATAATTCCAAGTAAGTAAATGAATAAAACGCGTAAAATAAATTTTATTATGCACATTTCCTACGACCTTTAAATATTTCCTAAACAATAAGAATAATAATTCTAGATATCCCTAGTTTAAAATAATTATGAAAGATCGATATTACAACTTTTCAGTATATTTCGGAAACTTGACAGGTACTAATGATACTGTTGATATTGATGATTATATAACTCATAAGCCAATAGAATTCGTGAATTTTGCATAGTTACTGCGTATTGATAAGTGAATATACCCTTGACGACGTGATACCTATAATCGTTTTGTGTTTCACCTCGAGTCAAAATGTGAATCTTTTCATATTGACGTTTTTTTGACGTTTGTCAAAAAAAATTAATAATCAAGTTTCGTTTAATTATAATATGCAACGCTTTGGTTATAGTTCTGTCGGTGTTGTTTATTCGTTATATAATCGTAACGAATACAAAATCGAGCAAACGAAAATAATCGTTATACTGACCTCGTTTATTTTAATATTTTAATAATTAGCCAGATTTTATTCGATTAAGGCCGGCCGCACATTTCCTACAATCGGTTCCGATTGTCTGAAATGATTGTCGGATCAGGGCATCTGACGCTCAAATTTCTATACTTTTATATGATCGTCGATCATATCGCACACCTACGATCCGATATCGGATCGGACGTCCGACTCGGATGCACGAGCAGTGAGTCCTACCAATCGGACCGATAAAAAGTCTGATCCGACTACCGGAAGGCAAGCTGTGCATTGCTTTGCATAGTCTACCGCAAACATACGATTATTTCTGTCAGTTTTTGACATGGAGTATAGAAAAAGAAATTGTCAAACCATGTGCGATACTGAAAATTTGATTACCACGGTCGAAAAATATCCCTGCTTGTGTGGTCCGATTTGAAATCGTTTCAGACAATCGGATCCGATTGTAGTAAATGTGCGGCGGCCCTAACGTTACCAACTATTGTAAGAATATGTCACTTCGGCAAAAACAACCGCAAATAAGAGTCCTCGCAATTATTGGTTGTTACGGCTGTACCATGTGGTTACTATTGATCAAAAAAAGTGAAATTATTTCTCACGTTTAAGAAATTGGAAGCAATATAATTTATATTGTAATATATTATATGATTCTATATATAACACAAAGCATATCTTAATATTGGCCATGGCGGAAGAGATCGTATTATGAAAGCGATATGGGGTCACTATAAACCATAACATATAAGAATGTACAAACCTACTTCTTTGTGAGCCATTTCAACAAAAACATTTATTACACTGTATATGTTCTGAAGCATATTATAGCTTCAGAGTTCAACTTCAGGCTCAAAGGAGAGATCAAATTCATACTTGTCTACAATATCACTTAATATAATTTGTTGCATTAAGACCACTTGAATATAAAAATTTGAGGAAGTGGCTTATAGTTTTTTTTACATATTTGCTCTTTTGTGTACCCCTTCCATTTTTCAGTTCCAATGATCACCGAAGGTATTCCAAAAAAATTATTGGATACTTAAAAACATATTGGACTGAAATTTATCCACGGTAAATTCAGCCATTAGCAAAATCAACGAACTGAAGAAAGGGTGAATCAGGACATAGAAAACATAATGACCAAGTGGATGCAAGACAATTATTCATATCGGAGTGATAGTACAAAATTCATGCAAACAGAGTTTTTCACTATGGTGCTAAGCAAGTTCCTAACGAGGCTCTTATTGGATATGATGTAGAGGTGGGCCGTCGTTACCAAATAATTTTACGCAAAGTGTCGAACCTGAACAGCATCCACGTTGAACGATCTGGAGTGAATAGAGAATCAAACCAGTTCTCTAATAACTATTTGGAACCATGTGCAACAAGCACGCTGCCTCCAGCAAATACACAAAATATGAAATGCATCTTCTGTTCAAAAGAAACTATTTTAGCTATTATTTATAGAGAATGAAAATGTACAGGAGACCGGATCTCCTATTGAATAGCCAAATCGATCATACTTCAAGCCCCCTTCTCAATCTTCTCAAAATTACCGAACTATCTGACTAGCAATTTAGAATTGGTTTTTTCTATTATTCTAATTATTTGTAACCATCCTTTTATTTATCCTTCCTACACAATTTGTCAACTCTTTATTTCTTGTTTTCGATATAACGGAGCAACATAGTTAGTTTTCCTTTAGCATCTGAAGAAGGTGAAGTTCCACCGAAACGTGCGTCATACGTTATTTCTTTTAATAAATGTGTAAATTGTTATTATTAACCATTGTTTTAATATTAATTTTTTTCTTATGGAATAGTATGTGCTAAAAAAAAGACTAAAACCAATTTTTCATCTATGAGACGAATTTTCTCAATGGGATGCTGAAACTGTTTGAAATTATAATTTATTTTCACTGAACAGTCGCAAAAAAGCGACTGTGGATAATTCCAGATTATTATACTACCTTGGTTTCTTGATTTTTCTGAAAGAAACATTCATACATGAACTGAACATAAGTATTAAGACGTTAACAAGTGTTTTGAAGACAATTTAATAATGCAAAATAAACTCAAAAATAGAAAAATATAATCGAACTTTAAAAATAATGATGACTACAACTCATTAAATAAGCTGGTTAATTCAATAGCACAAGATGAATATGTATTCATTATAATTAGAAACGAAATATGAAAATTCAAATTATCTCTTTATACGCATGCTTTCCATTGACAAAATTGAAATGATTTGCGAATACCTCTATTGTTTTTCATAATTTACCTGAGCGTTTCAAATGTTTATTATGAATTTTTTCATATAATCAATACATACTATTTTGATGCTAATCACGTTTCTCATTTTTAAAGTGTCATTCTTGAAACTCATTCATAATGCGCCGAAGTATACGAAATGACCAGCTTAAATACATACTATTGCAGTGTATCGAAGGAAAGCAGTCAATTGCGGAAGTGGTTTTTCTTCCTGATTAAGACCTTCTAGATTATGATTTTCTCAAAATTCTTCATTTCTGATGTATATATACATATATATATATATATATATATATATATATATATATATATATATATATATATATATATATATATATATATATATATATATATATATATATATATATATATATATATATATAATATATTATATAAATATATATATATATATATATATATATATATATATATATATATATATATATATATATATATATATATATATATATATATATATATATATATATATATATATATATATATATATATATATATATATATATATATATATATAATATATATATATATATATATATATATATATATATATATATATATATATATATATATATATATATATATATATATATATATATATATATATACATATATATATATATATATATATATATATATATATATATATATATATATATATATAATATAAATATATATATATATATAGATATATATATATATATATATATATATATATATATATATATATATATATATATATATATATATATTTATATATATATATATATATATATATACAGGGTGACCCAGAGCTACGTAATCGGACCATAACTTTTTTGTCATTGAAGATATCGATATGAAATTCTCAGAGGAAATATGATCTGACCAAGTCTATTTTTCAAAATTATTTCGAGGAAAATTGCACTTCCGGTTTTGCCGGAAGTGATATCAACTTTGTGATTTCAAATGCAATACCCTGTATATTTATTGATTTTCGAATTTTTTATGTAATTTTCAATAAAACTATCATATTATTCTTCATACTTAAAATGAACAGTTTTCGAGTTATTAATTTTTTTCGTAAAATTTTGACAGTTGCGTCTTCAACAAAAATAGGCTATAACTTCTTTGTTAGTATGCGGTCTAGGGTGAAGTTGGCAAATTTCAAACGTTGATAACTTTCTTATTTCTAATGGAATGCTATGTATATTTTTGCATTATTAAATTTGCTATTCAATTACCTTTCGATTTGTATGACCATTCTCTATACCTAAAGTTGATAATAACAAAGATATTTCACAATTTTGTAATAATTTATATATCAATACACTTGAGACATCGACTAGCGAGTTATTTTTGACGTATCCATGGATACCAATTACGAAAATTGTTTAAAATTTAATTGTGTCATCTTATCTGTTTATTAGGTTTGTAGCACCTGATGCTGATATCCGAAAAGATATTGAAAAAATAGTAATTCTAAGACGTTAATATTTAATAATTATTGTTGTTTATAAACAACATATGTTTGTAGTACCTAGACTGATGTCAAATTGCAATGTCAAAATTGACATTATCATTTTGGTCAGGAGGAGTACATTCGCATGATCCAACAGTTACTCCAAATTATACATTTCAGTGTTATACAGAAAGAAATCGATGCTTATTAATAACAGAATCTCAAAACGTAGTTGAATCAGAATCAGAATATTTTTGATGATAAATTCTACTAGCTAGCAGAACATTTCAAACCGCTTCTCCAATACAGTAAACCATCATTTCTTGTCGCGTAAAATCCATTTTATTAACTGAAAAAATACTAGATAAGGTGACTGAATTAGATTTTAAATAATTTTCATTATTGGTATCCATGGATACGTCAAAATAACACGCTAGACGGTGTATTGATATATAAATTATTACAAAATTGTGAAATACCTTTGTTATTATTAACTTTGGGTATAGGGAAGGGTTATACAAATCGAAAGGTAATTGAATAGCAAATTTAAAAATGCAAAAATATACATAGCATTCCATTAGGAAAAAGAAGGTTATTAACGTTTGAAATTTGCCAACTTCACCCTAGATTTTATCAAGTAATAAGTAAAATATAGAAAATTTTAACGAGGAATAAATAAAACATTGTTTCAAGGTTACAAAAATCCAAACCGCATACCAATAGACTTACTAACAAAGAAGTTATAGCCTATTTTTGTTGAAGACACAACTGTCAAAATTTTACGAAAAAAATTAATAACTCGAAAACTGTTCATTTTAGGTATAAAGAATGTTATGACAATTTTATTATAAATTACATAAGAAATTCGAAAATCAAAAACATACAGGGTATTCCATTTGAAATAACAAAGTTGATATCACAAGTGCAATTTTCTTGAAAATAATTTTGAAAAATAAACTCAGTTAGATCATATTTGCTTTGAAAATTTCATATCGATATCTTCAATGACAAAAAAGTTATGGACCGATTACATAGCTCTGGGTCACCCTGTATATATATATATATATATATATATATATATATATATATATATATATATATATATATATATATATATATATTCTTTTTTTTTTGCAGGTGTATGTTGGTCACTCCAACGGCTCCCATTGAGCTTTGGTAACTCTTATTGTTTCAGTTGCAGAACGAAACAATCAAAAGTAGGTTATATTTTTCCGCCATTTTAGAATCGATATTTCCTCGTGGTTATTGAAAAATTGACGAACTCCATAGCTGCTGCAGATTGAATTAGAGGGTTCAAATTTGGTTCGTACTCAGAATCCTTTGTAGGTTTAAACTCTTTTTCTCAACTGCGCTGCATTTTGTGGTGTCTATTCCGTTCGAATTGCATCTCGATCTATTTCATCATCAGTAGGTACGCGATTCACTTCGCAAATTTTTTTGACATTAGCGGATTGAAATTTGTTCTTTCTACTTTTTAATTCATTTTGCTATTTCAGCATGATTTTTCAAAATTCATTTCAATCCGTTAAAATCGCACCTCGACGCGATGTTTCGCGCGAAAAATATGGCCTTAGTGATGGAGGTCTGCTGCTAACGTGTTTTTATTTCTTGCAATTTAATACACTGAAATTCACATCAAAACCCAATACACTCATATGTTAAGGCTAGCCACAATAAAATATAGCACTATTCAACCCATATTATATATTTAAAAAAACAATTTAGTCAAAACCTATTAAAATAATGTGAATGAATGAAATGCATTCTATCATTGATGATGATAATAGCTATTTATCAGTTACGAAATGCCTAATTTTGTGTAACTCACAAGTTACACAAAATTTCATTTCGTAACGTATTGCATACTAGATTTTTTCTAATTTTGAAGAAAGTAATAAAAAAATAAAATTTAATATAATTGATAAAAATTTGGAAAACATAAATTTACTTTGTTGCTGTTACTTAATGTACGTTGTCAGTTTGACATTTTGTAAAAAAGTCTAGACGGAAGGTTTTTAGCGAAATATATTTTTAGTTTTATTTTTTTAAATGAGTGATTCAAGTTCTGAAGAGCTACCAAGCGATATTGAAGAGGCAGCAGGTAATGCTCTATTATCAGTAATTCCCAAAAAGTCAAAGGCAGTTTATGATTTGGCATACGAAAAATTTGTTACGTGGTGCGATGAGAAGAAAATTAAACATGTTAATGAGAAAGTTTTACTTGCATATTTTGAGGGTAAGAAAGATCTAAAAGTTTCCACATTATGGACACTTTACTCAATGTTAAGGTCTGAACTAAATCTGAAAAGGAATATTGATATTAAAAAATATACAAATTTAGTAGCATATATTAAAAGGCAAGCGGACGGGTACAGTGCTAAAAAGTCAAAAGTTTTTACTAAAGAAGATTTTGTCAAATTTTCAGCGGAAGCTGATGACAAAGAATACTTAATGGCTAAGGTTGCAATGATAATTGGAATGGCAGGAGCATGCAGGAAAGCAGAATTAACATTTCTTCCAGTTGAAAATGTTATAGATGAAGGAAGCCATTTTCGTGTTGATATCTCACCTTCAAAAACAAAAGTTATACGGCAGTTTGCAATTACCACTGGAGACATTGAAAATACGAATCTTGTTGAAATATTAAGAAAATATATTAAGTTGCGTCCCCAGGTTTTTAAACACAACAGATTTTTTGTAAAATATGCGAATGGAAAATGTACCAGAAATCCTGTGGGAATTAACACATTTAGCAGTCTGCCAAAAGTTATTGCACAATTTCTTGGTCTTTCAAATCCTGTTCTATATACTGGCCACTGTTTCAGAAGAAGCTCTGCCACTTTCCTAGCAGACAGTGGCGCTGATATTTTAAAATTAAAGAGGCATGGACGTTGGAAATCTACCTCTGTTGCGGAGGGATATGTTGAAAATTCCATGAATAATAAAAAACTTATAGCGCAAGAAATATTTGGTGAAACATCTTATGCAATGTGCGCCGCTTCCCAAATAACAGCAAGTTCGAGCAATGAAAAAAATATGTCGTCGGGAATCAATTTGAATAATTGCAATAATTGTGTTATCAATATTTATAATAATTAATTAATTTATAATTTATGTTTTTAACTTGTATTATAACAGTTTAATAAATAGAATAATTATTTTTGTCACTAATTTTGAAATACATTTTTCGCCACCAATTGCATAAAATTTTACTTTATGCAACTAGGTACAAAAAGTAAGACGTTTCATAATGTCAATCAGTTTTAAAAAGTGTCACTTTATATGTCAAAATTAGAAAAAATATATTACCATTCGTGTAGAACTAACGATTGTGTTTATTTCGGAAACATTCAATTTTGTCAGAGTTATGCGAAATTCTTTTGAACTCAAATGAACCTGTGAATTGCTCTACTCTACTGAACCTTCCCTTATTCTGTTAACATCAACAGCTTCCTACATATTCTTCATGATACCAATCAGTTATACAGGTTTCTCCATATGTGCCTCTATCACAACACATCCCACGATTCCATGCATTGGGGATTTAATTGTTGTATAGTAAACCTCCAAGGATTAAAGTTATATGTGTCACCGTTTAGTTCCATCCAGAGAGGATGTCTGGGAGGTGGTGAACGCAGGACGTTTGCCAGATAGCAATCCTGTAATTCTATTAGAGAGCAGAGAGTTCGGTCCCTGGGGCAAGCAACATTTAGCCCTAGCGTAACATTCGCTTCTCACGATATGGAATAGGGATCCAGGGTAGAATACGGCAGAGGCAGAGTAAGTTTCATGTGTAGCATGAACAGACCTCAACTAATTAAGTTTAGGTTCTGAGCGTAATTCGAGTGACTTTTTGTTATACTTTTTTGTAGATGCGATAAGTATGACACGAAAGAGGTTTTTTAACATTCAATGTATGCATAATCGTAATAGATTTGATATCTAGCCCTTTCACTGCGGCTAGTGATTTGAAAATTTGTGCCCGCTGTGCGGCTGTTTTGAGTAAGTGCTGAATGACACGGTTGCCGCAGTTAAATGCAAACTAAGATCGCGTATAATTACGGTTCCCGCAGTGTGTCGATATATTGTATCCAGAACCGTCTCCAAAAAATAACAACAATTAAAAATTTATGTTCATTTACATAATAAACTTAATAAAAGTATAAACTCAAAATAACATTTTTCATTGTATAGATTTGTAAAATTGGTTATCAATCTTTAGGTTGAAAATATGTTAAAATTACGGATACAATTATTTTCGAGAAATATTTTGCGGAAAACTGATGTTATAATGTATTTAATATATATATATATATATATATATATATATATATATATATATATATATATATATATATATATATATATATATATATATATATATATATATATATATATATATATATATATATATATATATATATATATATATATATATATATCAGGCGCGGATCCAGGCCCGACTTTTGGAGGGGAACTTTTAGATATTCAAAAGCCAAAAGGTACTGGTATTTTGGGCAATGTTATTTAACAACTGCATTCATAGACATTAAACACAAGGATATGCCAACACTGATTTAGTTTGATTCTGATTTTAAAAATTAACATATGTGGGCTGCAAATGATGGAGAATATTATAAAGAGGAAATGTCATAAATTAACTCGAATTATCAGTTATGTTTTTCCCGAAGTAAATAACACAAGAAAAATAAAAACGAATGCATTTATATACAATTTGGGAGTTCAAAAAGGTTCAATTTCAAAACAGGGAAATTTTCAAAATTACTATGTATATTGAAAACAAAGGTCTCTTTATAAAATAGTCAAAGAAAAATAGATAAACAGAAAAGTATATAAATCAAAGAAAAGCAATAAAGAAATGCCATATACAAATTGCCACACATTTGCACTAGTGATATTAGAGACATAGACGGAGAGTTTTTGATTTTGCAAAACCCTTAATAACATTTTTTGGTTCAACTGAGATATCGTGATGAATGTGCAAAAGTGCAAGTCCAACCAGTCTCTTCCATATTGGTCCAGATTTATACTATTCCTGACCTTATTGCATTTCCATTCCGTATCCGTAGTTTCAACATCTTTGTTTAAGAAATTGAGTCGAATTAAATTTTGCTAATCTTGTAATTATTTTAGCCTTAGTATGTCAAATTATAGGGGGGCCAGAAAATTTTTAGGGGAGCCTGAGCCATTTGGGGGGGGAACGTTCCCCCAGTTTCCCTCCCCTGGATCCGCGCCTGATATAAATATATATATATATATATATATATATATATATATATATATATATATATATATATATATATATATATATATATATATATATATATATATATATACATTATAACATCAGTTTTCCGCAATTAATAAATTAATGCACGATGAAACATAACACAAGTAAGTACTAACCTGATAAAAAAGCGCTGATATATACGGTTCCTGCAGTGAAGCGATGGCGATTTCAAAACATCGTTCAAAAAATATGGGAAGAAAAAATTACATTCAATAGGCAACCCAAATTACGCAGAGCATATTGTATTTAGTCAGTCCCCGCAGTAAATGCACTAAAATACCCTGCGTATTTATACGATTCCCGCCATACGGGCACGAAATTATTTTACGTAGATATCCGGTTCCCGCAGTGAAACGGATAATAACAATAAAATTTAGAATGAACATATTAAGCGACATAATATAGTGGATATAATATATCCAATTAACAAATTGATTGGACCGATACTTGGTGAAAATCCATCACAATAATGTAAATAAAACTTCGGTTTTTGATCAGCCATTTATCAAGTGTATCTAAAAGTAAAAGATAAAACTTTAAATTATGAACTTATATAGGTGATCCAACACACAAAATTTCTACTTTCTTGTCGAATTGAAATGTGAGAATATCCCTCAAAACTCAGAATACAATATGTAAACTTATTAGAAATTCCAAAGATGAAACTACTCCTCATAATAAATCAGGGGTTTATAAGATACCTTGAGATTCATGTCTTATGGTATATGTTGGCCAAACCGGCAGAAACTATGGAGTTAAAATATTTGAATATAAAAGAAGTTACGATAGGGAAAATACAAATTCAACATATTTATCACACCTGCTGGAACATGATCATAGCTTCAATGATGAATTTGAAATATTTGATATAGAAAAGAAATTCTATTAAGTTAATTCATGGAAGGCCCTTGAAATTTATATTAAAAAAATTCCAATAATTTATTAAACGATAAATTAGATAATTAATATTTCTCCTCTGTTAACTTTATTTTAGTAAGATATTCAATCTTTGTACCTCTTATGTTTACCCACTCTTATACTTTTAGCTACCTGCCAATAAATTACTTTCAGGTTTTCCCATCCTCATTTTTATTTCCCATTTCTAGATTCGTAGGTCATTGCATTTGTAAAGTTTGAATTACTCATCTGATGAAGCCACTGTGTTTGGCGAAACAAATGTTATGTTTAACAAAATAAATTGAAAATCAAAGATCGAAGTTTTGTGTTCATAAAGCGCCCTGTAAACGATCAAACTTGTTTGTCAAATTTTAGGTGTTTGTCAAATTATTTGATAGTCTATGGCTTTGTTTGATGCGTTTGTCAAACAATTCACGTGTTTGAAGTGTTTGATGAAAAATTGGATTGACGGCATTTTTGACAACTAAATTAAAAATCGTACTGATCATTTTTCATGGAACGCGTCACGTCACGTCAACGAGAAAACCGTAACTAAGGAAGAATTTGACAAATTTGTTTGATATTTGGTTTGATCGTTTATGCCATTGCTTGAAGCACACGTGAAGTTTGTCAAACAAGTTTGTCAAACAAATTTGATCGTTTACAGGGCGCTTTATATACAATTACAGCAACCAGGAAAAAGCTTTTTTCTAATTTTGACATATAAAGTGACACTTTTTAAAACTGATTGACATTATGAAACGTCTTACTTTTTGTAACTAGTTGCATAAAGTAAAATTTTATGCAATTGGTGACGAAAAATGTATTTCAAAATTAGTGACAAAAAGAATTATTCTATTTATTAAACTGTTATAATACAAGTTAAAAACATAAATTATAAATTAATTAATTATTATATATATTGATAACACAATTATTGCAATTATTCAAATTAATTCCCGACGACATATTTTTTTCATTGCTCGTTGCTGTTATTTGGGAAGCGGCGCACATTGCATAAGATGTTTCACCAAATATTTCTTGCGCTATAAGTTTTTTATTATTCATGGCATTTTCAACATATCCCTCCGCAACAGAGGTAGATTTACAACCTCCATGCCTCTTTAATTTTAAAATATCAGCGCCCCTGTCAGCTAGGAAAGTGGCAGAGCTTCTTCTGAAGCAGTGGCCAGTATATAGAACAGGATTTGAAAGACCAAGAAATTGTGCAATAACTTTTGGCAGACTGCTAAATGTGTTAATTCCCACAGAATTTCTGGTACATTTTCCATTCGCATATTTTACAAAAAATCTGTTGTGTTTAAGAACCTGGGGACGCAACTTAATATATTTTCTTAATATTTCAACAAGATTCGTATTTTCAATGTCTCCAGTGGTAATTGCAAACTGCCGTATAACTTTTGTTTTTGAAGGTGGGATATCAACACGAAAATGGCTTCCTTCGTCTATAATATTTTCAACTGGAAGAAATGTTAATTCTGCTCTCCTGCATGCTCCTGCCATTCCAATTATCATTGCAACCTTAGCCATTAAGTATTCTCTGTCATCAGCTTCCACAAAAAATTTGGCAAAATCTTCTTTAATAAAAACTTTTGACTTTTTAGCACTGTACCCGTCCGCTTGCCTTTTAATATATGCTACCAAATTTGTATATTTTTTAATATCAATATTCCTTTTCAGATTTAGTTCAGTCTGTTAGCAACCTGCATCGAGTGTAACACGTGCAAAACAGTTGTTAATAAATCGAGTTTATATTATGGGTATACAGAGAATAAATACCATCATTCTTGATTTTAAGAATGTGCGAAAAAAGCCTCCTGATATCATAATTCATCGATGGATCAAAGAAAAATTTGGTTTTAATAAAGATCAAATATTATGCATACAAATCGATCACGTAAGGCTAAAGATATATGTAAAACTTATATCTGAATTATTAGTTAAAAATGCAGTGCAGAAGTATGAAGAAGTGCGGCTATTATACTGTGATGAAAATACTGAATACGAGATTTTTGTAAGTGAGCATTGCGATGACGTCTGGGTAAGAGTGTACGATTTTCCACCAGAGTTAGAAAATAGGAAATTGAACGAATTTTTTGGGAAATTTGGCATGGTAAAAAAAATCAAAAATGAAATATGGTCAGGAGATGAAGACTTATACGGTGTAGAAAGTGGTGTTCGATCAGTTTTGATAGCTTTGAAAAAACAAATTCCCTCTTTTGTTACAATTGATGGGTTTAAGTCTTTAATTACGTACAGAAACCAAGAAAGGACCTGTATGACATGCAATTTACCAGGACATCTGAGAAAAGACTGCCCCTCTAAACCACAAAATAGAATGCAAATTCTAAGAGCAGCTGGCAGTCAACCCGCTTCGAAGTATACGAACCCTTCATATGCTGAATCTCTGCGAGAAACTGATGTAAGTACAAACCTTGAGATACCTGAAGCAGCATCCAATATGATTGTAATAGAAGCGGAAATACACAATGAGGATCGAGATGAATATAATGAAATTCAGGAAGAAAAGTCAGCAGAGATAATAGGAACAAGTGAGGATTTATTCAATGAGAGTATTAATAACGAAACTGAAAAAGAAGATTCCGATGAAACTGGAGACGATTTTGAGCTAAATCAGGAAGCAGAATTTGAGAAACAGAAAAAACGGAAGCGACAACCTCTACCAATTTTAACGTCGAGTGAGGAAGAAAGAAAAGTACCACCCTTGAAAATTACAATAGGAGAGAACGGCCAGAAAGTGAGTAAATGGAAAACAAAAAAAAGCAGCAGTAATAGTTCAGCAGGAACTGTAGTAATTCAGTAATAATAGAAATAGATCAGGAGGAATTGTAAGTTATTTCATATTTAAAATTGTCATACGATGGGTACTCTACTAAAAACTATTAGCACGATAAATGTAAATGGAATTAAAGACTATAACAAACACTACTTGATAGCTAATTATATTAGGGACAACTCCATTGATATCATTTTTGTACAGGAAATTAATACTGACATTTTCAAATGCCCAGTAGGTTATGAATTTTTATTTCATGTAGGTGATAATAATAGAGGAACAGGAATAATTTTTAGAAAAGGTTATAAAATAAGTGATATTTTGATGAGTAATGATGGCAGAATACTTTCTGCTACAATAGATAACATGCACTTTGTGAATGTATATAGCCCTTCAGGCTCTCAGAATTATAGGGACAGAATTAGGCTCTTTGAACAGGAATTAACTCCACATTTGAAATTTGCACAACCTCTATTTCTGTTGGGTGACTTTAATTGTGTGATTAAAAGGGAGGATACCAGAAATGATACCCCCATTTGCAAAAACTTAGGTAGTATCATCTCCCGACTGAAAATGATAGATACATGGGAGTTGATTCATGGTCAAAAAGTAGAATATACCTATGTTAGAAATAATTGCGCCTCAAGAATTGATAGAGTTTATTTGGCGGATGAATATAAAGGTATCGTTTTTAATAGTAAAATAATTCCAGTTGCATTCAGTGATCATAATGCTGTGATTGTTTCTTTAAAAGCAGATTCAAACGTATTCAATATGCATGGATTGGGTTACAAAAAAAAAAGACCGTCATTATTAGCTAAATCAAATGTCACAAAAGAATGTTAAATCCTCATCAACGATTTGAAACAACATAAAACTTATCATGAAAACTTAATTTTTTGGTGGTTTGAAATTTTCAAACCCCGAATAAAGAAATTCTACAAGAAGATCGAAATTGAACGTGCTACTGACTATAAAAGACTACTAAATTTTATAATAATTGCTTATTTGAATTGAAAGACAAATTGAATAACGGTGAACTTGTTGTTGATGAATTTCGAGAAATAAAATTAATCATAAAAGAAATCAAAGAGAAACAAATGAATGAAATTTTTGCCGATCGTAATAATATTTGTTTTTCTGATGAGCAGAGCTTATATGATATTGTTGATCTGAGGCGAAAGAACAAAAATTCTTCCTTCCAAATGTTGAAAACAGAAGATAATACTGTCCTTAACACTAGTGATGATATTATTAAATACGTAACGATGGAATACCAAAGATCTTCACAACGCATCCAAATCTGAATGACAAAGATATGAAATGTTTATTATCTCACATTAAAAAAAAAGTTTCCCCTGAACACGGCACAAAATTAAATGAAGATATCAGTATAAATGAGTTGAAAGAAGTTCTCGATAACCTCGGAAAAAAAAGCCTGTGGTATTGACGGTATCCCCTATAGTTTCTATAAAAAATTTGATTATCTTATAGATTGTTAACTAGTAAAATTATACAATGATCTCCTAAATAACAAGGTAGCACCCCCGAAAAAGTTTACTGATGTAGTAATCTTACTAATTGCTAAAACTAAAAAAACCAGAGAAATTAGAAAACTTCAGACCAATTTACTCTGACTAATTGTGATTATCACATTATGATGAATATATTAAGTAATTGCTTGAATATAACGACTGAATATTTAAATGGAAAGGGAGTAGCTTGTGAAAAAGGAAAATCAATATTCACAATTCATATATTACTTAATGATTTGATTATGTTCTTCTAAAATCAACCTTCGCTCGTTGGTGGTGTTTTGGTTTTGGACTTTCTAAGAGCTTTTGACAAATTTGCACACCTATATCTCTTCAAAGTTTTGGAAAAAATGGAGATTCCACCGAAACTGACCAATTTCCTTGAAAAAAAATTACGCAAATACTCATTCAAAGTTGCTGATCAATGGATTTTTTATCTAATGATATTAAAATTAATGTAGGTATCAGGCAGGGGTGTCCAATATCTATGACCCTCTTCAGTCTTGCAATTGAACCCTTTCTTAACCTATGCTACTTTGTTCTTGAAGGAATTAGCATATATGAAGAAAACATTAAAATATGCTCATATGCTGATGATGTCATTATATTTTTGAAAAATTCACGTGATATAGACAATCTAATGTTTATTTTCAATATTTATCAGCGGGCAACAAACAGTAAAATTAACTACAAAAAATCAAAAATATTACCACTAGGACAATGGAGAACCAATTACAATGATCTTGATAGGAAACCCTTCGAATATGTTCAGCATATTAAAATATTGGGAATTATTTATGGTGAAAACTTAGAGGAAACAAGAGAAATGAATTGGACAAATATATGTAACAATATGCAAAACACATTAATAGGTGATAAATTACGGAACATGGACTTAATAACAAAAGTGAGATACATTAATACTTATATAAGTTCAAAAATATGGTATACTGCTCATATTGTGCCATTGAATGCTAAATATTATCAAAAATTCTGTTCAAGCATAGGCAAATTCATGTGGTACAAAAACCTGTACAGAGTCGGAAGACAACAACTATACTTACCAGTAGTAGAGGGAGGATTAGGGCTAATGAATATTTATATCAAGGCACAAGTTTTATTAGTTAAAACTTACTTTTACTCATGGATCTCAAAATACAGGGAAAATCAAATCAAGTATTCATCCTTCTTAATGCAAATATATATTTGAGCACTCTTTGACTACAAATATTGGCCAGTACAAACAAATCAAAAAATTAATTAGCTCTTTAAACTTGAATAGAAATACTGATTTAACATCAAAAAAATTATATGATCTAATATCTAAAAAAAGTAAGTGTCTACCGCCAATACAATCCAAATTAAGAAATAAAGAATACAATTGGAAAATGGTGTGGTCCTTTATTCACAATAAAAATCTGGCTGCTTCCTGGCGATCATCTTTATACCTTGTAATTAATGATGCGGTATCCACCAGATTCAAATTGAAACAACATAACTTGGACAATAATGATATATGCCCAAAATGTCATTATGTGGATACTTTATGGCATAGAATAAAATATTGTATACCTTCAAACGAATGCTGGGACAAAATAGCTACTATGATTAGAGGAAGCCTTGGAATAAACATCGATTTATTCGATGACGTCCTGAGTTTACTTTCTATAGAAATCCCAAGGAAAAAAGATCGCAATTGTTATATGTGGTACATAACTGGGTTAATTTTTGCTATTATGAATTATGGAGGATCATGTGAACAAATGCTGAACAATTTGAGAAAAGACCGACTCAATAAGTGTAAAAATAATAATATAAATGAGTTTGGTCAAAAATTATTTTCCTTTTGATATATATGTATATATATATTGTTTTCTTTTTATTTCAATTTCGTTGTTTCTTTTATTTGTTTTATCGATTTTAAAATTTGAAATGCAAAATATGAGTGATATGTAATATGTGATAAAATAAATGGTAATGTTGGTATTGAAAAAAAAAAAAAAAAACATTGAGTAAAGTGTCCATAATGTGGAAACTTTTAGATCTTTCTTACCCTCAAAATATGCAGGTAAAACTTTCTCATTAACATGTTTAATTTTCTTCTCATCACACCACGTAACAAATTTTTCGTATGCCAAATCATAAACTGCCTTCGACTTTTTGGGAATTACTGATAATAGAGCATTACCTGCTGCCTCTTCAATATCGCTTGGTAGCTCTTCAGAACTTGAATCACTCATTTAAAAAAAATAAAACTAAAAATATATCAATCTCGCTAAAAACCTTCCGTCTAGACTTTTTTACAAAATGTCAAACTGACAACTAACATGAAGTAACAGCAACAAACTAAATTTATGTTTTCCAAATTTTTATCAATTATATGAAATTTTATTTTTTTATTACTTTCTTCAAAATTAGAAAAATCTTGTATGCAATACGTTACGAAATGAAATTTTGTGTAACTTTTTTTTTTTTCGAAACTCACTTCGTTCGTTCCGCAAAAATCTCACGCGTTACACAAAAATGTTGCTTTTTGCTTTATCCTTCATTTTGTCGTAGAATGTCGATTTTTTCCGTAGAATGCAGTGGTGTAGATAAGTTTTGTTACATATTTACTATTTCGGAGTTATAAAGCAAACTTATGCTTTTTTAAATGAAATACCCTGTAGATTTATAGACTATAAAATTTGTCTTTTTTTTACCTTTTCAAAAATGTATGATAGTATAAACTTTTTCTCAGAAACGGGCATATAAATGACAATTTTCTAAAATTAAATGCATAAATCAATAGAAGGCCATGGATATTGTTCACGACAAGAAACAAAAATGAATGTCAAACCAATATCATCGGTTTTAGGATCGACTTTTGGTTTATAAAGGTGTTTGTTTTTACACAATTGGTATTATTATTTAATTGATATTAATCAATGTCTTCGAATAATGCAGAGTATGGAAATTATGAAAAATATGATATGCTGGTATGTTTAATACAGAGTAATGAAAATTCTGAAGAAGCTTCGGAATTATATATCCTAAGGTAAGTAAGCTATAATGGCTATGAAAATCTTTATTATCATTTTAATTCTTTTCTTGTTAGATGTCCAGAAAGAAGGCAACCGTTTTTTGTGATAGTTGCTCGTTCAAGAGCAAATTTAGTTGAGCACGGATCATTTGTTCACCCACGTGCTAAAATATAAAACAAAGAGAACAGGGAAAGAAAAGAGATAGAAGGAGAAGAAAAGAGATATATAGAAGCAAAACCTTTGTCCTTATAGAAAAATTAAGAAGGAAATTGATGTGCCAAAAACTGACAGCATTGCAGAACTTCGAGAGGCAATTAATTTAGCCTTTCGGAATCTGCGAATGAGAACAAAGGTTCTTTTAAACGCTATTCAAAGAATTACAAAGATGTGCTAATTTCTCATCAGAAAAAATGGTCGTCAAATTGAACATCACCTTCAATTACTTTTTTATAATGCTATTTATTTGTGTTTGTCATATTGTTACTTTACGCTACAAAACCGTTGACACAAACTTACTGATAGAAAAATGATCTATAGGTATATTTTAAGTTAAAGATTCCTATATGCAAAGTATCCAATTTTTCGTTAGTATAATATGTAACTACAAATGTCATTCGCGAAATCGCCTAAGCAACAAACTTTCATATTACAATCGAGAAATTTTGCCGGCAAAATTTCATCTCTAGTGGTATTATATATGACTATTTCACTCATTCCATTTTTAGTGAGAAAGTTTCCATAGCTACTCTCGTTTCACAGCGATAAAACATCCAAGCCGGCAAAACTTACTATGTTAGTATTTCAGCGATAATATTTTGACATTTCTCACATGAATCGTTATTTCCTCGACTTTCTGAAATGTGACCATATTACTGTTAGACATATTTTCTCGTGAAATAGTCATGTCGAATACCACTCGAGATGAAATTTAAGCAGGTAAAATTTCTCTCTTGTAACATTCAAGTTTGTTGCTTAGACAATTTCGCTCATGACGTTTTTTCCAAAATCACTCGCCTGACGGCTCGTGATTTTGATACAAATGTCATTCGCGAAATCGCCTAAGCAACAAACTTTCATATTACAATCGAGAAATTTTGCCGGCAAATTTCATTTTTTTTTATTTTAAGAAAAGTCAGTGGCGTGCCACTGACTGCAGATATTGATAATAAATGATTTATTTTTGAAAACTTCACCACCATGTATCTCAAAATGTAAGACATGCAGGACATATGTTCACATAAAGTTTTTTTCTTAAAATCGGCCCAAAAATCACCCCCATAAATATTGACATTCAATTAGGAAACATCCTGTATAATTCGCTGTTGGATTGTGAATGTAGAATTATCATTAGGGAATACATATAACTAGCTCCCTTGACAAATTGTTTGATAATTTTTTCAAATCATTGAAGAATTTTTTTGTTCACTTTATTTTGTTTTGTATATCAATTTGACCATGGTCAACTTGCATATTTTCATGATTTTATGTCAAAGTGGAGTACCTAACTGAAATATTTGTGACTGCGCTACTGATTGAATGATGAGCTTCAGTTATAATTCGGAATATGAGATTTGAAGTCACCTCTTAGGGTGTAATTCCATTGGGGCAACATTAGGCAACATGCAGCATGCTACACGTCGTCTTTTG